>CM035793.1:44792533-45012533 GCA_020466265.1 Siphamia tubifer
CCGGTTCAGAAAATGAATGAAAAATACAATAAATAATAACTAAGGTATGTAATTCACAGTTCATTTTGTGCACCAATAAAGCATATACCTACGTCTTCAGTTTGAAAAAAAAAATCCTATTTTCTTTTTCAATAAAGAAAGGTTTGGTGAATGTGAATATGAAAGTGGTAGGGTTCGGTACCTCCAATAAGGTTAAGAATCAGAAATACATTCTATACATTTGTACTGTGGTAAATGACTATGACTATTTTACCTGTAAATGTGTACATGGGTGTGTTGAATCCAGTGTTCCTATGGTTCAATGTCTTGGCTCATTGAGTCAGAATAATGAATGATTAGAAAACCCTTGTGCAGTCATGTTAGCACAGATGAAACCAGTTTAGCTGATTAGAGAACCTATAAAACGGACCTTCCTTTGAGCAGGTTGACTATGTGGAGCATCACATTTGTGGTCACCAGATCTAAATCCCATTCAGCTGTTGTGGGAGGAGCTTAACCATATGGTACACAAGAAGTGCCCATCCAGCCAATCCAATTATTTGGAGAAGTTAAATTCCTCCAGATTGCCTCAACAAATTGACAGCTAGAATGGCAAAGGTCTGCACTTTGGAGAATTATTTGACTAAAGTTTGAAGGGGAAAAAAATTAAAATATAAATGATAAATTCTGGCCTTGACTATATTTTCTATTCACTCAATTTCATGGAAAATACAAAATTGTTCTGGTGACCCCAAACCTTTGAAGGTTAGTGTAAATAATTAACTTTATCCTGGAACTATTTTACTCAGTCATATCACAGAACATTCATATTAATGACACTCAGCACAGTGAAAGTAGCAGTAACATTCCATACATGTTGGTTTATTTATTGATTTGCATTTGCAGTTAGAGGCAGAAAGCTGAAACTGGCTTGTTTTAAAGCCTCCCCCTAATAAATAAATAAACATTATCAGAGTTATGAGATTTCCATGTTGTTTGAAGAACCAGCTGTTAAATAAATTATTCTCCTGTACATTTGTATAATACTTAACACCTTTGAAAACATTAAATAATCCAAATTATTCCCATGGGACAAGTGTTTTCAATGCAATATTTGAAGACATTGTTAGAAACACAGTAAATAGTAATTTACACGCCAGTCATTCCCTGCCCACCTCAGCATCCTTCCAGGAAAAAACAGTAATCTTAGCTCTATTTTGATTCTTGTTGAAAAGCTGCTGTTTTACCTTTAAATAAATAATCTGTTTTCCCTGGATGGTTTGAGTGGTGGAGGAGCAGCTGTACCATGATGACACTGTGGGGTCAGAAGCCCAGGATAAGTTTGGCCAGGGTTACTGGCTACTGGTTACTGGCTACTGGTTACTGGCTACTGGTTACTGGCTACTGGTTACTGGCTACTGGCTACTGGTTACTGGTTACTGGTTACTGGTTACTGGCTACTGGTTACTGGTTACTGGCTACTGGCTACTGGTTACTGGTTACTGGCTACTGGTTACTGGTTACTGGTTACTGGCTACTGGTTACTGGCTACTGGTTACTGGTTACTGGCTACTGGCTACTGGCTACTGGTTACTGGTTACTGGCTACTGGTTACTGGTTACTGGCTACTGGCTTCTGGTTACTGGCTACTGGCTACTGGTTACTGGTTACTGGCTTCTGGTTACTGGTTACTGGTTACTGGCTACTGGCTACTGGCTACTGGCTACTGGCTACTGGTTACTGGTTACTAGTTACTGGTTACTGGCTACTGGCTACTGGTTACTGGTTACTCCACCATAATAAACTGGACGAAAGCTGTCCTGGGCCACAGAGCGGTACAATAGGTTGACTTCATGTGACGTCACATTGTCATAAGTCTGAATCTCATTTCACCCCTTAACCCTACCCCTACCCCTTACCCCTTCTAATGGAGTTATAATTGGTAGGGCTTAAACATCAACCCCTATGAATTGGGACACCCCTCCATCACTCACCTACATAATCAGGTTACTTCGGCAGTTGTTACGTAACCAAAAATGAATACACTGATGTCAGCTTGAACTGTTGTTTTTGTAATAATGATGATGAAACGCTTCTACATTTATTTTTGGATTTTAATTTTATTAAACAATTTCTTACAGGCCTTAGTTTTTATCTTTTTACACAGCACAGCCATTATATTTTCACTGTTAAAGACATTTTATTTTAATATGAAAACCCTACTGCTTTATCTTGTGAATTTTAGTTAATTTCATATTTTACAAGCTAAGTTATTCATTCATAACCAGAAATGGCAAAAATAATAAGCCTATCATTAAGGTTTGTATTTTAGAAATGACCTTTCTTTTCAACTCTTTAAAATGTGCGCATAGGAAGAACACTAAACTTCTAAATATCCTTTGACTTATATTCCTCTTCCTTTATTTTTTATTTTTTCCCCCTTGTTGTTATCGTTGATAACTGCACTCTTATTACTTATTAACTTGTATGAGTCACCTCCTCTCATCTTTCCTAACTGTCACATTATCATGTAATTGTATCTGCAAAAAAATGCAAAGATTGCAAAAAAATGTAAAAAAACGTAACCAAAAACGACAGCCGTAATCAGAACTAAACAAACATGTCTGCAGCTGTCGTTGTCATGTTCTCCTGGGATATGCCCATATTTTTTACTAATAACACCTGGTTCAATTAATGATCAGCTCTTCACCAAGCTCTGCAGGACCCTGATAATGATGTAATAGTTTCCAAGTGTGTTGGAAGAGAGAAACATCTAAAACATGCAGGATACTAATGCTAGAGTGAACTAACAGTATGCAGGTCCAGGGGGCGGGGCTAGTGGGTACAGGTGAATCCTGATAGTTCATAGCATAGACGTATCCTTCATATCTCAGATCTTCTCTAAATACCTTCAGTCCATCACGTTAAGTTTCTCTCTACATGAACCTCTTGCGTTTGCCTCCATGTTATACATTTAAAAAAATCTTAAATCTTGATTTATTCGGCTCTTTCCTGCACATCGATACTACACCGTTGCCCATAGCAACCACTAGCATCTTAGCCTTCCACATGGGCATAATTTTTTTCCTACTATGGCGACGCCACTGTTAGTCACACTCGCCATCTGATTGGTCAAACTGAAGCTGGATTAGAGAGAGACCCCCCCCACCCCAAAAAAAACACAGAGGTCGGAGTGCAGAGATATAATGAAACCCATCTAACCCTAAACTAATGGTGGTGATGAGATAGGTTCCACACTGACGGTGACTGAGTGAGTTAGAATTAGCCAAGCCTACATGGATCATCACTAGCTAACTCGGCCCCCTCCCTGTCGCCGCCAAAAACAACAACAACAACAACTAAAAACAGTGAATTCCAGTCAACCTCATTTGGTCACTTCCTCTTTCACGGTCATCAAATTGAGTGTGTTCATTGGGTTTTATTTAGTTAAAATGTAGTTTCTATTTTAGGTATAAAATGTTTCTGCACTTTTGAGTCCAAAAAAAGACAGACGTTGCTACCACTTCTATGTCTGTGTTGGATGATGGGGACATTATTTATATGACTGTGTCATCGCATTGCTTACATGCTCTTAATACTGTACATCATGGTGCTTTGAGGTTTGTTACAGACCTCAGAATACGAGCGCATCAGTGTGTTTTTTATATGCTTGAGTTTGATGGACAGATGTTTTTTCACACAGACAAAAACACTAGCATCCTTTTTATTCATTCATAAATATAGGTCTGCTGCCATCCTATATACTGGTCTACATGTGTTAGAATGACTTAAATAAGGACAGTCTCTGGTCGTGGTTCTCTTTTGAATACTAATATAATTCATTTTTATTTCAAAAGTTTTAATAAAGGACAGATGACCTTATGTTTGACATCTGTGACTTAACCCATAAAGACCCACTCAGCCCCTGGCATCCACAGTCAACTAATATATATGTTTAATAACTTCTGAAAGACTAATCTAATCAGTACATGTAAATAATTGAGGTAAAATGCAGTTTGCCGTCTTTTCACGGTCATCAGATACGACCTATTTAGACATCCAGTGGCTCTGTCGTCACTATGGAAACACAGTCATCTTCTACAACATTGATTCACTAACAAAACCTATGGAGTTGAATCAGTGACAGTGATTGTTGATGTTTATTTTAATAAGGCTGTCAAAATTAACACATTCACGCAGATTAATCCATCATTATGATTAGAGACACCAATCAGAAATGCCTCATTTCTGTGTCATGAGGCATGAGGAAGGACTGGAAAACTCTGTTGATCCACCTCAACTCATTTTTCTACCCTCCAAAAACAGCTGGAAACAAAGCAACCCTTTATGGGGTTTTTTTAAAATAGAAACAATAGAGAACACAGCAATATTAAATTAGACATTTAATTACAGCAGTTAGCGCTGTTGCCTCACAGCATGAAGACCATTCCCTAACCCTGTAGGCCTTTCTGTGTGGAGTTTGTATGTTTTCTCCTATTGTCTGGATGGGTTCCCCCATCACCCAAAAACATGTTTGCTAGGTTCTGCAACAGGAGATGGGTCCCCAGGTGTCGCCCATGGCTGCCCACTGCTCCTTACGGGTGTCCCAATGGCATCGAGGATGGGTTAAATGCAGAGGAAACATTTACACTTTATAACAGTAGTTCACAACCCTGGTCGTAAAGTACCACTATCCTGCATGTTTTAGATGTTCCCCTCTTCCAACACACCTGACGATCATTATCAGGCTCCTGTAGAGCTTGATGACAGGCTGATCATTTGAATCAGGTGTGATGGTAGAGGGACACATCTAAAACATGCAGGATACTGGTGCTTGTGGACCAGGGTGTCATGAGGGGGTGAGGTGAGTGAGGACTCAGATGGTCAGTGCTGAAGGGAGAACAAATTTAATAAAACCAACATAAAAACAAGACAGACAAAAACACAAAACACCTGGGGATAGATCGGCCAGAGTCTGCGGTGATGATGAAATGTCCAGGTTATGGTGATGTGGGTGAAAAGAAGAGTGTCCGGGTTATGGAGGTGACACTCTGCATGGTCCCACACTAGCAACTGCAAGCTTCACTGCTTAAATATTGCAGATCAGCAACGACTTGCAGCTGCACGGTGCAGAACCAGGTGGATCTGGAGAGCACTGGGGGAAAGGTCACTGGAGGAGAGGTCATGACACAGGGTTGGGAACCACTGGTGTTTACCTTTACCTTAACCTTAATGAGATGATGTTGGAATGAGACCTTTAATACTAGTTATTACTTGAATTTTTATTTCATGGAGCAAAAACACTTCATATGCAGAAAACCTTTTTAAATTATGTTGTTAATCAAGAACAGCAAAGGTACAGTAATAGCATGAATGTCAGTGTATTGGATGATGAATAACCCACAAAACCCATGAATATACGAGAGAACAGCTGTAGAATAACTGTCCACTGTAGGGACCAGTATGTGTCAAAGGGTTGAAAATATTGACACTGTTCGTCAAGAATACAGTTGAAAGTAGAGCTTTAAATTTGTTAAAAATAAAAGTGAAAAAAGGAATGGATTCATTTGTATAATTTCCCAGCAAGTGTTGTAAAAATAACTAGAATTTAGTTCAAGTGTGAGTTGTTTTCATCTCTGGTGTCTCTTTCATTTCTCCAGGACAAATGGCTGCTACATAGATGCTTGCCAGCAGTGTTTATGACGCATGTATACAACGGGGGGGATGGCAGGTTGATGGGTTCCCAGGCTGTAAGTGGTAGCCTGGATTTTAATTTTGACGTGTGCTATTTCCAGTCTGCAACCCAGACAATGTGCGTATGTGTGAAGATTAAAGGGAGATGATGTAAAAATGTGGGCAATGACATTATGTAGTTCTTGGCAAAAAGTGTATATCCTTTTAGTGGTTATTGGAAGGAAATAGGAAACGTAATATTTCATTCGTCCTATAAAATGAAACTTATCATGACAGGTTTATATCCATTTTCCAAGTCTTTTGGATGGAATTGCATGTCTTTGCTTTGTGCATCCTAGATGATGACGTTTTACATCCTTTGCTTATATTTTAGGTGCATATCGGTAAATTCCTCAGGCCTATTCTATTGCTTCAGCGTAACTGGATGTGACGTGATTAAAACATTAATCGAATTAAGTACATGCTTGTGTGTAATTAATGTAAATTAATTGCATTTATCAATATTTACTGTGGGAAGCATTAAAATGTGCCACACAAATTCAGTGTTTGAGACCATATTGTTTATTGCAATATATACTTAATAATATTACAGCTGTGGGACATGGTGCATGTTAAGTAACAATAAAAACTAAAATGCAAAGTAAATACAGTCTACATAAAAGAAAAATGGGTGAAAAAAGCTAATAATATAACAGTAGATGATATTTGGTTAAAACAGTGGTGCCTTTCAATGGAACATCACCAGCTCAAACGTTTAATTTGGATCTTTGTAGATATTTGATCTCTCCTGTACAGAGCTCACATTATTCAGGATCACCCAGTTGTTGGAGAAAATTGAGGCACTTATTTTGGTCATGCCCTCTGATCCAAAATGTTTGGTATTCAATTTTCAGATCATTCTCAAATGGGACGATTATTTGGCTTCTTGTCGTCTACAGACACAGACAATAGCTGCGTATCTATTACAGCTTTTCGCAAAACAATAGCAATGTACCTAAAATGTCATCAAAGTATATTTGTGCTTTGGTGCAGTGGTTAGCACTCGTGCCTCAAAAAAAGAAGGTCCCTGGTTCTATTCCCACACCAGACCTTTCTGTGTAGAGTTTACATGTTCTCCTCATGTCTGCGTGGGTTTTCTCCAGGTACTCTGGCTCCGCCCACCATCCAAACACATGCACTGATAGGTTAACTGGTTAACTGGTTAACTGGTTAATAGGTTAACTGGTTAATCTAAATTGTCCATAGGTGTGAATGTGACAGTGATTGTTTGTCTATTTATGTTCAGTCCTGAGATGAACTGGAGACTCATACAGGGTGACCTCTGACCCCGCCTTCACCCATTGTAGCTGGATTAGGCCCCCAGGATAAAGCGGGTTCAGATGATGAGACCGTAGAAGATGAATAACAACGATGATAGATGGCTTTCCTTTTATCAAAGATAAGTGAAGAATGTGAGAAAATGTCAGCAATCTTTAAATTATTTTTACAGAAGTCGTTAAACTCCATAATCGAGACCAGATAAAAATCAAACAGTCTACCTCCACATGCATTGACATAATGACTAGTTTTCCATATGTTGCACAACAGATCTGTGCTGAATGGTTAGAACTGTGAGTCAGAGCCGTGACTCAAATAAGGTGAACGGGGTAAACAACAGTAACTACAGACCCTCATAATCCAACTCACCAGGGTGAAGAAATAATGAAAATAATAATGGATTACATTTCTAGAACTCTTTTCAAGGCAGACAACACACTCCTATTCTTATTCATCCATTACATTTAGGAACACAATTTGTGTTGAGTTCGATTCGGCAGGTGTTTTTAACTCATTGTTTGGTGCAGAATCTAAAACTCATCTGAGTTTTTCTCTATCACATGAAGTTTTTGAACTATAGGATCCTTGTTTTCTTAAAACATATGAAAATACTATAACAAGTAAGGGTTTGTTTTATAACAATTTTCAAAGAAAACACACGAATATATCTTGACTTTTGAAGCATGAACCTTGTTAACACAAGTGTTGGCTGCATAAAAGTAAAAAGAGAGCAGAGCCGATGCAATGAACAGAATAAGTTACTACTTCAGTTGTGTCTACACACTACACAGTACACTGTGATTAAAGTTGCATGATACACTACTGTAATATAATTCACTAAATGCTGAAGGATCCATTTCATTTCATTTTTCTCATTGAAAAACAATATAAATGGCCTTTAGTGAAACACCTGTAAATTCGGTTTTCGTAATCGACTGCTTATAGTGTTCACATTGGTTCTGGACCAACGTGATCACTATAAGCAGTTTCCACTGTATTTGAAAACTAGGAAGTTTCAAGGTTTTTAATGGTGTCACATATGTTTGAAAAACAAAAAGTCAAAGAGTTACAGATGTGTTTTTTTGGAGAAATATCAAATTTCCCACCGGTGGGCACATGGGCTCAAAAGGGTTGTTTACGTTGTTCTGTATACGTCACATTGTTTATTGCTCTGACTGGTCACAGCGCTGGTCTATTACATACAGAGCAGTTTGAAAAACAGCCGTTGATCCCACCTGTACATTTAAGCTATGAATTCATATCATATTTTAGTTTTCCAGGCTACATTCTGTGTTCAGTGGTTTTCATCAGTGTTCACAGGTTCAGTGTTTCTCACTGTGAGTGGAATCAACGCCTCATTCTTTTCACCTGTTTCTCATTTGATTCTCACACACCTGTCCTCTTCATTTCACACTATTTTAGTTCTGTTTTTTTCCTACTGTCCTTATTGGTTTAGCACTTTATCTTTGACCCCCCCCCCTAAATGGTTGCTTCTGCTCCCAGTCATCCAGACCAGCTGGTAACGGTTGCTTCAGAACCACATGGATTATCACTTAAACCCCAGTCCCAATTTGCTGATCAGCATTGTGTCACCTTTGTTTGTACTGTTTTGTCTATTTTGCTCAATAAAGAGTCTTCCACTTCACCTATGAGTCTGATCTGGGTCCTTCACACCCCACACATGTCACTTACTGATCACACTGGATCTACAAATACACAAAACATTTAGTAACAGGCAGAATATCAGTAAAATTACACTGACTTCTCTTTAAAAAATCAGGTATTTCATATTTGTTCAGATTATTCACCCTTTTTTTTTACCTAAAAGTAAAAAATTTTCATGTAATTTAGACTTTTTTTTGCTAAAAGAGGGGAAAAAAGGAATTGTCATTAAAAATATTTTACTGGCCTGATCCACTTCAGATCAAAGTGGACCTGATTTTAATATGTTTAACCCTTTGATGCATGAATTATGAGAACCATAGTCAACTTTTTTTGTGTTTGAAATCCTTTTTTTTTTTTTAGTTACAAAAATGTCCACTCAGCTGGAAAACGTGTTTAAACTTTAAAGCAAAGAAATGAATATTTAAAACATAATATCACAGCACTATGAAATAAAACATTTTAATACAATTTTTAAGAAGACTTATTGACAGTTTAATTAACAAGCAATAGATTTACATGTAAACATATTCGTGCAGATCAAGTATTAAGAACAGACCAGTTACAGTAATGATATGAACTGACTGATATGGAACTAAAACAACTAAACCCATGAATATACAAGAGAAGAACTGTAGAAGAACTGACCAGTATGCATCAAAGGGTTAATTGTTAATATATTCAGTGTCATTTTTACATTTTATAATTGCATCCCAAGGGCCAAATTAGATCCTTCCAGGGGCCACATGTTTGACACCTAGTACCATGTCTATTTATATTACACATATTCTATTTATCTTCTATCAATACTTTTATTTTTGGAGGTAATTTTGTCACTTTCTTGGACTGTAAACTTTATTTCTTTGTGTTGACATTTTTGACCCCTTGGCAATAGTTTTCATCCCTGTGGGACATCACTACAGTGAGTCACAACCCACTCTAGTTCATAATCATCTCTCCTGTGGCTGTGACTCAGTATCATTCTTTGACAAAAGATGATTACTGTTTTTTTTATATCAACACTAATGATGCTTTTAAGTCACATTTGAACATTCTTGTTATGAGTCACTTGAGATAATTATTTATTTTACTAGATACCATATTTTCTGGACTATAAGCGACACTTAAAAGACTTGAATTTTCTCCAAAAACCACAGTGTGTTTTATAATCCAGAGCGCCTTATATATGGATTAATTGTGGTTCTGTAATTCATATCATTACTGTAACTTTGCTGTTCTAGATAAACTAAATCATATAATATCATACCAAATCCTAAGGGTAAAATAAAGCGAATTGTTACAGCAGCGTTTGTTTCTTAGCAACGTATCTCAAAAAGTTATGGACAGATTTGGCTGAAATGTTCGCAAAATGTTGATACTGGCACAAGAAACAATTGATAAATGTTTGGTGATGATCAGCAGGGGGGGGTCACATGTCTGTCTTTCAAGAGGAGGGCTCATCTGCCTTGGTAGAGTCTTTTCTCTGAGTGCTTTTCTAGTCATTAGACTGCAATTAACAGTTGTTTACATATATATACTCCATGTTAATATGTGAGAAAACATCATATTAGCAGAATTAAAATGATTTCTATCTCAGTTTCCACACAAGATGCCAATTAACTTCATGGTTTTTTTTACAGACCAGATACATGTGGAATTTCTAGTTTAACTTTTCATATACAATGACACCTCACAATTTAATTATATCAACATTATCCATGTATGTTTTATTGAATTCATTGTTATACTTCTTATTTTCATTACAAAATAAAATACAATTGGAAAATATTTTATTGTTTTTAGTGTATTTTACAGCTGATTTAAGACATTATGTATATAGAACATAATAGATGAAAACAGAAAACTAACACAAGAAGAAAGATAAAGGATAAACAACCTTGACATCCACAGTTCGCATAATACTGCATTTAAAGGTTTCTGTCATAAAGGTAACATTAATAGGGAGGTTCCCCCTGACCCACTAACCCACTTCCTTTGTGTAGATGTGTCAGGTCGAGTGGGTTCATGTGAAGTCTGAACAGTCTTATTCTCTACACCTGGATTCTCTCTGATTTCCACAATTGTAATATCAATAATTTGGCCAAGCATTTGAAAAGGAGCTGACGGACTGGATAATGTTATACATGTGGAGAACATTAGACTCCCAGTGTGAAACAGAGAGATTTTGGCAACATGTGGTTAGTCTGACTGGGGAAATGAAAGCCTGTTGTCAGACTGTCATACAGTCATTTATTCAATTGTAGTCTTGTTTTGTGTGACCACCTGATGAATAGTGGTGATGTGTCCAGTCTTCTCATTTTCAAACATTGCATAACATACTGTAAGTCCACCTGCTGTCCAACTTCTCATACATGTCAGACTTGTTGACTACTTAGGGATGAGGCAGGACACTTACTGTCTATAGCAGGGGTTTGAAACCTGTGGCACCGCATAGGGTCGAATACCGGAAGTGGGTGTAGGTATGGAACCCGGGCAAACATTAAAGGTAATAACCACACTGAAATCTAACCTGAATTTTGTTACCACATATATATGCAGCTGTTTAATTAGGCCCTTTGTCCACTGTTAACAGAAGTGTGCACACATCATCATGTTTTATGACTGTATTTATGTTGTTATTATTATTATTATTATTATTATTATTATTATTAATAATAATAATAATAATAACTAATTGATTGATCAGTCTACTATTTTTGTTTGTTTTGTCATCTACTTCTCTTTATCTTCTTTTTTTAAAGTACTATTGGTAGAATAAAGAAAAAGGAGGAAAATTGGGCAAAGAAGAAGGGAAATGAGAATAGAAGAAAAAAGAATGAAAAGAAGAAAAGGGAAACAAGGGAAAGGGAAATAAAAAAAAAGAAAAATAAGGAAGAAGGGAAAGAAGAAGAAATGAAAAAAGGAAGGAAAAAAACAAAGGAGGAGAGGGGCCGAAAGAGAGGAAAAGAAAAAAAAACCTCCCTTTGTTGTGTTCTGTTTGGGTTCGACTTTTGCATTGTGTTTTTTTTTTTTTTCGTTTTTTGTTTTTCGTACAGTGATGAGGTCATGGTAATGGTGGCTCCTGAGCCTTTTTGGTGAAGTAATGTATTGATCATGTGTGCATATGTGTCCTGCCTCCCTAGTGTTTGTGCCTTGTTCTATATTATGACCAGAAATCAAATTGAAACTAAAAAAATCTAATGTCAAATGGCGAAAAGGTCTTACAGTTCACAAGAAGTTCCAGATTCTTCCATATGTGTCTAAAGACATTTATAGAACATGTAAAGGGTGGAATACATGTCATTTAATGAAGCACAGTGTTTACCTGAAAGCACAAGCATTCACCATCCAGTCTGATCATTTGACTCAGGTGTGTTGTAGCGGGGTGACATTTAAAATATGCAGGACAGTGTGGGCCAAGGTCCAGAAGATCTCTGCTTTAGATCAGGGATGGGGAACTCCAGGCCTCGAGGGCCAGAGTCCTGCATGTTTTTAACGTTTCCAACACACATGAGTCAATGAATGATCAGCTCATCGTCCAGCTCGACAGGAATCAGATAATGATGTAATGGCTCTCAGGTGTGATGGAAGAGGGAAACATCTAAAACACAGGTGTCAAATTGTGGTCCTCGAGGGCCGATGTCCTGCATGTTTTAGATGTTTCCCTCTTCCATTACACCTGAAGGCCATTGCATCATTATCAGTCTGATGAGGAGCTGATTATTAACTCTTTAAGTGTCACCGCTGATGCATTCTGAATGGATGATTTAGTTTAAATATTCAGAAAAATTCAACAGTTTTACTTTATTTTGTGCATTGAAAAGGTGCCAAAAAGCAAGAGGTGGTTATTTTTTTATTTTATTTCACCATTTTTTTTAAATTGCCGTGACCAAATGTCAATAGTAGTTTTCTTCTTTAGTAATTTTTTCCCCCAAAATTTTCCACATTATTTGTCATTTTGTAAATATTTATTAGTTTTTGTTCATTTTGGGGTTTTTTTCTACATTTTGGTTCTTTTATTTTTTTTTTTTTTTTCTTTGATTTTCTGCCATTTGTGTCTTACTTTGCTCATGTTACCAGTTTACTTTGTTTGTTCTCAGTAGTTAAAGGGTTAAACTGAATCACATGGAAGAGGGGAACATCTAAAACATGCAGGACACCGGCCCTGGAGGACTGGAGTTTGACACCTGTGATCTAAAACATGCAGGGTTCCAATCTAAAGCAGAAGGGAATCTAACAACAAACATCTCATGCTTATCAAACTTGTTGAACACTTAGTGATGAGCCAGGAGACTTAGAATTAGATTTAGCACATTTAATGTCTGACATATTTGTATCCTTTAATAAGTTTTCTTTATCAGTAACGCATGTAGTCGAATTTAATTTGCTTTACTCCAGAGTCATTTTACTTGTAGATCATTATAACAAAACCATGAAGTCTGAGGGCTCTCACTGCTCTGTAAACTCTCCTTCACCTTCTCACCGGGTCCTCGTCTCAACTCATTGCCTTCACTAGAGATATAAACGGAGGAGTCATGACGAGAACCTAGGGGGAGATATTTTGTCTCCTGTTGCTCCAACTCATAACATCATGAGGCATCCTCACATCAAAGCAGTCATTTTGAACTGACGTCAGTTAGACATGACGTGCACAACAGTTTCCTGTTCCTGTGACACTGCTATATTCTACATGGTCATCTGAATTTAGGATTAAATTTATTCTGAAATATGGCATAATGCATTAGTACTTGATAAATAAAATAAAATACAAGTTCATAAAAGGCTTAAGACAGAGGTAAAATCAGAAATAAAAGTGTAGGAAAATACTTTTTTTCACAAATTTGCATGTGCAATAAGTAATTATATGTTGTTCTCAAAGTTACAAAAGTACAAGAAAATAAAAATGTTCTGCAATTTGATCAGGGCTTTGATCCTTCTTTCAGTTCAAAGTGTAAAAGGTCCCTCCTCCATGTTGGATGTACGGTATGTGAAGTGAATGTTGCAGTTGTATAAATGACAAATAAAGTACCTTACCTAACTATTGTGATAATCAAAATGCATTTTGTGAAAACTTATTAGATTCTCTGAGTCCTGCACGTGAGTCCGTTTGTTTTCTGACTCCTTGTCACTCTTGTCTCTTTTTTTTACATGAATCTTTGACCAATATGGTTTTAATATTTATTCCTATGAAGGACCTGAATGGTTCCTATATTCTGCCACAGATATTGTCCTTTTCAATGTGAACATTTTTAAAAACACGATAAACTTTCCTTTTTTTGATGTGCTTATGAGGAATGTCTTTTCAATCTTCTCATTTAAATGCACTTTTTTTTTTATTTTGCTGCAATTTTATCTTATCTATTTTATTGTATTTAATCTGGGTTTCTTTTATTTGCACTTAAGTAGTTTTAAGTATTTATATTACATATGGGTTGTTTTCTGATCGATGCTTCTTAGAATCCGTTCTGGCATTTTTATTTAGTGCTGTGCATCTTGACATTTCATTCTGTGACAGTATCTGCAATGTTTTTAATAAGTCTTTTTCAGAAGCATCCTGGCCAAAAGAGCAGCAGCAGAAATGTCAGAAAAGTCCCAGCCATACATCCACAGTTATATAGAGAAATACAACAAAAGTCAATACTAAAAACAAACCAATAAACTCATTGACCTGGTTTTTGCTTGTGAAAAAAAAAAAAAGTTGAATGAAAGCAAAAAAAAATCTGTATCGGAACAAGTGAAAACACACCAGATCTATTGTCTATAAATCAATTATTTTATCTCACTTAACAAGTTAGTTTTAAGGTGATTCTGTCTGATTTGAAGTGTGAAATATTTGGATGACAAATGACAAAAAGACACTTGGTTATTGTTCGTACACTGGGGAAAAAAAATCTGACCAAGATAATAATGTGAGTTGTTTTCAGGTCAATGCTTTTTAGAATCCATTCTGTTTTTATTCTGTGCGGGGCATCTTGACATTTCGTTCTGTGACAACATCTGCAATGTTTTCACTGAATGACAATAAATGCGAGTCTGAAAAGAGTGTCATGGCCAAGAGAGCAGCAGAAATGACACAAAATGGACATCACAACCACACAATGAAAGTCAATATTAAAAACAAATTGGTAAAATTGATTTGTTTGTTTGCTTGAATTACGCAAATAAAAGATTTTCTCTAGTTTATTTTCAGTTTACAGCACCATTCTGTGCATTCAGTTAACAAATGTACTTACACACACACACACACACACACACACACACATATACACACACGCACACAAGATGGGATAACTGTGAATTTTTTCATAAATAGAGTTGCATTTTATATGTAAAATTGCCTGATTCATTCCAAGGCCCCAATACTAAATACTAATTAAAAAAATTTACCAATTTTGTATGAAATATGTGTTAAATATATATGTGTCAATATGTGTTCAAAGTTACTCTAAATTATTCATCTTGGGCAGCATGGTGGTGCAGTGGTTAGCACTCGTGCTTCATAGACAGAAAGTAAATACAGTCTACATAAAAGAAAAATGGGTGAAAGAAGCTAATAATATAACAGTAGATTATATTTGGCTAAAACAGTGGTGCCTTTCAATGGAACATCACCAGCTCAAACGTTTAATTTGGATCTTTGTAGATATTTGATCTCTCCTGTACAGAGCTCACATTATTCAGGATCACCCAGTTGTTGGAGAAAATTGAGGCACTTATTTTGGTCATGCCCTCTGATCCAAAATGTTTGGTATTCAATTTTCAGATCATTCTAAAATGGGACGATTATTTGGCTTCTTGTCGTCTACAGACACAGACAATAGCTGCGTATCTATTACAGCTTTTCGCAAAACAATAGCAATGTACCTAAAATGTCATCAAAGTATATTTGTGCTTTGGTGCAGTGGTTAGCACTCATGCCTCAAAAAAAGAAGGTCCCTGGTTCTATTCCCACACCAGACCTTTCTGTGTAGAGTTTACATGTTCTCCCTGTGTCTGTGTGGGTTTTCTGGCTCCTCCCACCATCCAAACACATGCACTGATAGGTTAACTGGTTAATCTAAATTGTCCATAGGTGTGAATGTGACAGTGATTGTTTGTCTATATATGTTGAGTCCTGAAATGAACTGGAGACTCATACAGGGTGTACCCCGCCTTCACCCATTGGAGCTGGATTAGGCCCCCAGTGACCCCTGTGACCCTAGTGAGGATAAAGTGGGTCCAGATGACGAGACACTATAATTTCACAAAAAAAATCTCAATAATCAGAACAAATATGAACAATTGGAAATGTCCTAAGATAAGTAAGTACAGTTTGAATAATATTCCACCTGTTATTAAATATTTTGTGTATCTGTAGATCCAGTGTGATCCAAAAGTTAGAACGTACTATATGTGTAAATGATAAACTAAAGCCTAATAGTGTTTGTTTTCATAATCTAATTTGACTTTTTTCACTCTAAAACTGAGAGAAAGGTTTGGAGTTGACATTATATATTATATATATGTTGTTGTTGTTGTTTTTTTACTGGTTTGGTCCACTTCAGATCAAATGTAGCTGAATGTGGCCTGAACTAAGATGAGTTTGACACCCCTGCTCTATATGAACGTCTTGCCTTCGCCTCCACCCCATACAGTTTTAAAATCTCAAATCTAGATTCATTCTGCTCTTTCCTGCACGTCAATACTACGCTGTTGCCCATAGCAACCGCTAGCGTCATAGCCTTCCACATATGTCACATACTACTATGCTGTATTTCCTCATTTGTCATTACAATGGAACCTCTTGCATATGTGGGGTCACATTCCATTGAATAAAAGTCACAATTATGCGTAATATGGACGAGCACACAAACATTTGGATTCCACTTGTGTATTAAGACCTGCTGTGTGAACGTAGTTTTAGATTTTTTTTTCCAGTGTGTATGTCTTTGCAAATGACATTTCCGACAAATATCGCCTTCTCAGTGTTGTGTCCAGTGGTCTAATTAGCTGTGAAGTGTGTGGTGTGTACATGAGTGTGATAGGCCCACAGCTTCAAATGCTAATGATGACAAAGTGTCACCTGACCTTTTTAATCAAATGTTCAATATTTTTGCTTTGATCTCAAAGCCACAGCCTTCTCTCCTCTTGCTGTGGTTGATCTCTCTGCCCTTCTTCTTCCTCTCATCCTCCACTCCCTGCACTTCACCCACACTAAGGGAGTGTGTTTACCCCGCTTCTGACTCACCACACTGCCCAGTCCAGAGTATGTGTGTGTGTGTGTGTGTGTGTGTGTGTGTGTGTGTGCAGTGTCCACATCGCTGCCCACTCTCCTCTCATAGGAGGACACTCACCTACACTAGTGGGAAAAAAACAACTTTTCACACACCCTTAAAAATCTAGACAGTTTCTACTATCTTAACCCACAAACACCCAGTGTGACTTTTGTATCAAATGCCAAATGTTTATTATTTTTGTCCACTGTCACCCCAGCGGGGGACATAAAAATCCTATGTCCATGCATCCATCTGGGAACACTGTACTCTCAATAACTTTTGACAGCTTTGATGGAGGATCACCAAATTCACACCACACATGCCTCTCATGAAGGCCTTGCTCAAGTTCAATGACGACTCGCACTTTTTGACACATGTTTTTTGTCACCAGGGCGGCTGTGGCTCAGTTGGTAGAACGAGTCGTCCGATGACGTCACAGGTGAGTCACTGCAGATCCTGTTGACCATGGTTCCTTATGCAGATGCCAAAGCTGCCACCCATGAGAGGGTTCCTTTCACTACTGACTAGACTGGATCAGGCTAATGCTAATGTTTGCTAGTGCACACAAACCTGCTGGATTTCTTTGACAACACAAAATGTGGCCAAACTATATTTGCAGAGAACTCATTTAATTACGTTTAGGAGTGCAATTTACCTGATCCAAAATGAAGACTGCAAAGCTGCATGTGGTGCGTTCCAAGGACGCCAAACACTGCCATCATTGTTTTGCTTGTTAATAGCAGGCAACTAGTTGTTTCTCCATGTTGTTTCTTTTAGGATATGAAATAAGGCTATTCCCTTAGCAGGATCACATTTTTGATTGCATCCAACTGTACAACAATTGTTGGTTTCTTGCTGTTTCTGGAGAAGACTAATGTTACTGGCCGTTCAGTAGTTAGCATTAGCACCGTCAAAATGGAGGTGCTCTATGACAAGATGACAAGTGTGAATCCCCTATACATCACAAATGTATGGCGTGCCGAAATTTTTTTTTTCCACCACTGTGTGAGGCCCGGGTGTCCAGTCCTGGTCCTTGTCTACTATCCTGCCTGCTTTAGTGGTTTCCCTCTTCCAGCACACCTGACTGTCACTATCAGGCTTCTGCAGACAATAATGATAATAGGTTTATCTTTTGAATCAGGTGTGTTGGAAGAGTGATACGCTAGGACACCCCTGGTAGAAGACAGCAGCATAACAGATGCGTCCCAGTGGGCAGACGGCAAACCACAACAGAAACAGGACAGACAGACAACTCACATTGAAATCAGGACGGTTCAGCAAAGGAGACAAAAAAGAAAGAGATAATGAAACAAAGTGCTGCTCACTGTATACCCACATAACAGCAGAAGAACGGCATAATGAATATAAATGGTAGCAGAATACATTAATCCATCTCATCTACCTCACACTCTACATTTACTGACCAGACACACAATAGTGACAGAGACAAAGGTAGCTGTCGGGGCTTTGTTTTGCAAGTATGTGTAGGAAGTGGGAGTTGAAAGACCTCTCTGTTTGATCCCTGTTTCATCCAGTTGTCCATTTCCAATATAATGAGACTTCAACAAATTAATTACCCACTAAAGCTTAATGCCACATAATAATATTCCCACCTTTTCAAGACTTAAAAACTTAATTCAACTAGTCTTAGGCCAAAGAAAAGGCTTGATTTTATAGGAATTTACCTAATAATTACCTCTGCCAAGGAGGTATTAAATTTGGGTCCGTTGGTCTGTCTGTCAGCAGGATTACACAAAAAGTTCTGAACGAATTTTGATGAAACTTTCAGGAATGATAGATAATGGGTCAAGGAAGAACCCATTACTCAAAGGTCAAGATCGCACAAAAGGTCAACAGCTAAAACACATCAGTGTTAATATCTCAGGAATTCAAACAAGATAGAATCTTACTTTTTTTTTCATTCACATCATCTCACCTTCAGACATCAGATGGGTCAACATCTATGGCTCCATCACATCATTCATTCATTCATTCATTACCCGCTTTATCCTCACTAGGGTCGCGGGGGTCACTGGGGGCCTAATCCAGCTACAATGGGCGAAGGCGGGGTACACCCTGTATGAGACGCCAGTTCATCGCAGGGCTGAACATATATAGACAAACAATCACTCTCACATTCACACCTATGGACAATTTTAGATTAACCAATTAACCTATCAGTGCATGTGTTTGGATGGTGGGAGGAAACCGGAGTGCCCGGCGAAAACCCACACGGACACGGGGAGGACATGCAAACTCCACACAGAAAGGTCTGGTACGGGATTCGAACCAGGGTCCTTCTTGCTGTGAGGCACGAGTGCTAACCACTGCACCACCGTGCTGCCCTCCATCACATCATGTGTGAATGAAAAATCAAGCCTTGGCGGAGGTCTGCTGTCTCTGACTGCCTTGTTTATTCACTAAGTGGGGACTAATTTTATTTATTTATATATATATATATATATATATATATATATATATATATATATATATATATATATATATATATATATATATATATATATATACCTACAAAGACAGTGTTTCCATAATAACCAACTGTGGATCATCAGCAGTATTAACACCCTCCAGAACCAGAAATCATCAACTGAGGAGGAGACTAATAATAATAATAATAATAATAATAATAATAATAATAATAATAATAATGAACTGTATTTGTATAGCCCCTTTCATACAAAAAATTTAGCCCAAAGTGCTTCATATTGGTTTAAAATGTACAAGAAATAAAACAGAATTTCTATATTTTAAATAAATGTTTAAAACAGGGTTGTGATAGAAAATGAGAAATGCATTCACTAAACCATGTTGAAAGCAAAACAAGAACTGGACACAATCGTTTCACTCCAGTAGACGTCCATTCTGTCCAATCAGAACCCTCTGTACCTCCAGTGTTATATGTCTTGTCAACCTATGTTTTTAGTTCATGTTTTGTCTTTTCTGTCCATTTGTGGTTTTATTATATTATTTCATATAGATTTCTCACTTCCTTGTGTTTCACCTTTCCCTTAGTTTCCCTCGTCTGTCACCCGTGTTCCCACCTGTGTCTCCTTATCTTTCCTCTATATATAACTAACTGGAAGCTCAGAACGGAAGAGCTTTTTCTGTTGCTGCACCAAGCCTGTAGAATAAACTACCTTTGCATGTTAAACAAGCAACTACACTGTCCAATTTTAAAATTTGTTTTAAAATTTGTGATGTTGACCTTTGACCTACATTCCCCAAAATGTAATGGGATCTATTCTGGACCACCTTACACCTTTCCTGAAAATTTCATAGAAACTAGTCCAGTAGTTTTTACGTAAACGTGCTTACAAACAAACCAACTTAAAAACAACACCTCTCTCCCCTTCAGGGGGTGGGGTAACAAAGGAATCCTAACAATATTAATCTACCAGTTACTAAAAACATTTAACTAAAAATCTATGTGTGTTAATATATTTCAATCCCCCCTTTTTGACATGATTCTCATGTCAGATCTTCAACCTGAATCTACAGCTGGTGGAAAACGTACATTATATCACTGCCTAAACCGGGGCATCCAGCTGAGCTAAATCAAATACAGACCAGTAGACCAATGTCACATGTCATGAAATCCCTGCTTCATTTTCCAAGGCGCTGTGTCAATATTCTCTGGACCCCCTGCAGTTTGCATACAAAGAACACAGCAGATTGAATGATGCTGTCATCTATATGCTACACTGCGCTCATAGTCTCAGTTGAATTAGTCTGGCTATGTGAGGATTATGTTCTTTGATTTGGGAAGCTCCAGGTGATAGCAATGGATCCTACCTTTGTGTCCTAGATTACTGACGACCTGACAAGACAATCAAAATTCATCAGGCTGGGGAACCTGGGGTCTGGGGAGTAATGGGGCTCCACAGGTGATTCCCTTCCTGTTCAAATTGTTCAAAACAGTTTGAAGTACACCTGAGTCCTGTGACATCCAGAAATACTTATTATTAACCTGACTGTCGCTAGATGGTATTTCACAATACCTTCTGGGACCCTTCCGCAACCGATTCTTTTTCAAAGGAGGGGCCTTATCTAAAATCCTTGCATGTGATTAGATGAAAAATCTGTCGCTTCATCCACTCATGTTGAAGTCAAGCTGCTTCATCAGTGAAAATAGTTTGCATCAGGTATATACACATCAACAGAAAGGGTTTAAACTTATCATTTATATATATACCTTGTCTACTACGATGCAAACAGGTTTGGCAAGAGAGCAAAAACATAATTTCCATTAACAAACGTTTCCAAAACCATCCTCTGTCCATCTTTTAAGGAATGAACATGCGGTAACAAAACATTGGAAATAATCCAGTCTATATGGACCCAGGGATACGTAACGCACGCTGACATTGTTGTATATCTGAAAAGACTACACTGCCGTTGCTTCTGCTTTACGTCACTCCAGCCACAACGACGCCAGGTAGTCCCACCCTGTTCATAAATGATGTTATAAAATGAAGATGTTGTCAACAAAGCCTTCTTCATCATCCACTCATCACCCTCATCTGAAGAGATACTAAATGGTCTACTGAAAGAGGCTCCTCTCCTCTGACATCTGCTCTAAGATCCTGCATCAGTTGTAGCCTGTGCACTCTGTGCCGTCTTCAAACAAAATTAATTAAAAGAGCTGGACAAAAAAAAAGGGGGGGGGGTGGTTGTGTTTTGGCAGAAAGGCTGGACACAGTGTGGTGGAGTGATGCACTCCGATCGAATGATGGTTGTCTTGGAAAACCCAGGTAATCCTCTTCATCTCATACAATCAACACAGAAAAAACAGCTGCAGTGACTCAGCTCATTAAAATACAGGACAGAGTTCTAGAAGGTATTTCATGCCCACTGGCCTCAGACTCTGCAACACCTCAGTGTGAGTCATTGGCTGATTATGTATTCATTATTTCTGTTTTATGTTTTTCATTTTCCATCTTTCTGAGGTGATGAAAAGTGAATTTCCACCTGGGAGTCAATAAAGTTAATATGTATCTGTATCTTGGTGGGAAAACACAGGTCTACAGGTTATACTGTGTAGTCCTGATTGGATAGGATGTGTTTCCTAATCTTAAATATAGAGAATGTGTCAGCTTCTTTTATATTAAATGGAAGTGCAAAAATGAGACACGAGATCAATGCAAAGAAAAAGATACTTGTTTTTAGTGCATGCAACATGAAAGTGGCAAAAGGTGTGGCCTGTACTTATATAGCACATTTTAAACACCAGTTGGTGCCCAAAGTGCTTCATAGTTCCTCACATTCACCAGTAGACAGATGCTGCCAATACACAGGCGCTGTCTGACTCTACTGGGACCAACATAGGGTTCAGTGTCTTGCCCAAGGACACTTTGACATGTGGACAGCCAGAGTCCGGACACAAACCGCCAACCCTTTAATCAGTGGATGACCTGCTCTACCAACTGAGCCAGTCACCCAAGTGCACACCCCCCTCATCGTGTAAAGCACATGAATAAATGTATATGATGCAGCTTTTAAGATGAAAACAATCTTTATGCCAAAAGGAAATAGGGTAGTCTGATGTTTGAAGGGTTTTGAGTGACTTAGGGAATCTGACAGGAAGTGAGTGTCGGGGAAGGATGGGCTCAAGGTGTGATTTCTTTCCACTCATTTTCAAATGTTTGGCTTTTTTTATATAGAATTATTTTGTTGTTTGTTTTAAGTCAATATTCTAAATAAATAAATTACATTTAAATACATTTTGCTCTGGCAAAGTGATCAGCTCTGCATTCCTATTTATTCCCTCTTAAATTTCTCCCAATGAAATCTGATGATATCACCTTTATATAAAAGTATCATTGAAGGATCTTTTATTGAAACTGAAAAACAGCCATTTCATACATAAGCCAAAGAATATTATCTGTGTGTATGTGATCATTTTGGCCCAAATAAACTCCACACTCAACTTCAACTTTTATTGTGAAATCTCAGTGTGAAATGCTGTAATGTTTAGGACTTGCATATCATTGCCAGTTAGCACATAGTGCATTGCCCAGATACTTTCCTTTTTTTTTTTTTTTTTTTTTTTAAATCACCATGTTTATCGTTGTCCCTGAGAGATTCTCATCTGTGGATCGAGCCATCTGCTTTCTCTAAAGCAAACAGACTGATGAGGCTCTTCCTTGAGTTTCAGCAGTTACACAAGGAAGTTAAAAAAAATAAAAAATAAAAAAAATTACCAGTAGACGTATGTATCAGAAGGAAAAATGCTAATTTTGACAAAGGTTAAAGAAATTGGTCAAGGCAGTCATTAATGAACCAACTAACAGGCTTTTAAACTGCATGATCTTAAATCAGAATGTGAGAGACCTGAGGCATGACTACAGTGTTAGTCTGAGGGTGGGAAGAGTGTCATTTGTAAAAAGAGTGTGAAGGGTGAATAAACTGGTCATGGAGTAAAGCTCTAGTCAGCAGGAGGAGTGTGAAGGTCTTGTGGGAGGGTCCAGATGTTACGATTAGAGACTGAAGCCAACTGTCACTTTTCTTGACATTTTCCAGAAATTCACACTTGTATGACATTTTAAAACGGACCAATAAGCATCTCAGAATGAAAGAAAATTATTCACATACAACTTGTTTTGCGACACTGTTAATGTTGCCTATTATCGGTGCTTTGACACAAGGGGAGGACATGCATGTAACATGTCAAGGATTTTATACCTATTACATTTTTGACAACGGGATACCTAATTAGCCTCAGAGTTCCCCTGGTGTCGTGAAGTCAGAAGAACAGTAGCACAAAAACACCTTCACTGCTGTCAGATCAAAAATGAAGGAGCACTTTGGAGCGGTTAGTGACAATGGAAAGGTTTTTACAGCAGAAGAGACATAGTTAGAGGCGAGTTTTGAACTCATGAAATCAGTGTGGGAGAGCTGTGTGTGGATTTGGTGTTGGATTTCGTCACAGGACTGTGGATGCATTTCGACAAATCGTGGGACTATGAGGAAAACGGACAAACTGTGGAGGAACCCATCTACTCCAAAGTATAGAGTAAATGCTGTGGGCAATTAGAACTAAAATCATGTTTTAACTAAATGCAAAATACCCCCCCCCCCCCCCACCCCACCCATCATTTTCCTGGTTCTCAAATCAGCAGCTGATCCTTTATCTCTTCTACCTTCCTTACAGTCAAATCATCTTCCAACCCAGGCCACAGGAACAGGAAAACTGATAAAACTTACTCTGCCTCAAAAAGCTTTTTCTTCCTTTCATGTCTCCCCTTCTCCCACAAACTTACTGAAGAAGTTCTCATATGTTACCACATGTAATATGTTATGTTATCATGTATGTATATGCCTATATGAGCTGCTTCCACTTGCCCTCCACATGTGCCACATTCCTTTTATTCAAATTAATCAAAATTGTAAAAAAATAAAATAAAATAACATGGGTGAGTAGAACAATCCAAATTGCATCATTTTTAAGGCCCCAATTCAAAACAACATTTTTTTAAAAAAAAGCTGCATTGTCCTTTAAACATGCTGGTAACACTTGCGTTACTGTATCTTATGAATTTGAGTTGGTGGGGGTCCCATAAAGGCAGCGGCTGACACTAGTTTTTGGAGGGACTGTGCAATGTAATTTTGTTTGCTGTAACATTTCAAATGACAAAGCCGTTTATTTAATGATCAAACAGAATGAATAACTGCTGAAAAATATAAAACACATCATACAAAAGCTAATATAACTTGTCTGGTCAATTATCTACAAATGGTTGTAATGTTTAGTTTGATGTGTTTACAGTCTGAGATGATTTTAAGAACTAAGACCTCACTAAACC
This sequence comes from Siphamia tubifer, assembly GCA_020466265.1. Taxonomy (NCBI): domain Eukaryota; kingdom Metazoa; phylum Chordata; class Actinopteri; order Kurtiformes; family Apogonidae; genus Siphamia; species Siphamia tubifer. Next base: position 44,817,264 of record CM035793.1, read on the forward strand.
TGTTCTGCATTACATTTCATTTCAGGACTCATTCACCCCTCTAAAGGATTACAAACACAGACACATAATTTCCAATAAAAACTAAATGAAAACATTAAACTGTGTTGCAGTGAGTTGGGATTATCATGAACTTTAAAGTACAAAGAGGATGAGAGCTGCTGAGAGCATGCCATCCACAGGAATAATTGAGAGGGACTCACTTGAGGACATTAAAGAGGCTCTTGTTCACTTACAGACAGAGGAAAAACAATCTCTGATCACACATTTTTAATGTACAAAGAGTCAGGTGAAGCTGGCATGTGAGGAAATGTTTTGTATCTAAATGCAAAATGCTGCTAATAATCAATGTTTAGTGAATGAAGGAAGTAGATGGGTTTCCATAAATGTGATTTATGTGTGTACATACATGTGACGACCCAACTGAATGATCCAAATCTCACATTTCAATAGCAAGGTCTATGAAAGGAACAAACAGAATAAAATAACCAAACACAAAGGTACAAAAGGAGCAAATCGTTGTAACTCTTGAAATGTTTATATATTTATTTAATAATGAAAATTCATGCAGTCTATTTAGGATCTGAAAAATAAAATAACAGTACAAAATAAAGGATAGTTCTTTAGGGACTTTTATACCCCCCCCCCCACACACACACACACACACCACCACCACCACCACCCAAAAAAAAATAAAAAAATAAAAAAAATCCAACAAACATGGACTGGGCTTGCAGGTTGGAAAACTGACAACCTGTACAACAAGTGATGCCAGGCACAACAAACCTCATCCCTTTGCAACATTTCCAAGAGTTTGGGTTTGTTGTGTCTGGTACCAGATATTTAGTCTTTAATTTTCATTTTAAAAAGTAAACAACTTTTTTTTGTCTGTTTGTCAGGTTTTTTAGTTTTGTTTTTGTTTGTTTTTGCATTAGTAGCCTAACCACGCTATCCCCATTGATTACATATATGGGTCTAGTGGTGCTTCTTTGTAAAGAGAGGAGGGGCTAAAACATAGTACGTATGCAATAGGATGGTACTACAACCAATCAGCCTTATCTTTACGATGACATTTCTACACTGTGCCAAACTTGGAAATTAGGTCCGATGTCCGATGTCTGGAGTGCCACTTTAAAGCCTACCTGACTAATTACAGGCAGATGAGGGTACCATGGCAACACAAACTGATAAACCAAAACCACCTGCAGCCGAGATCCTTAATTAGAGGGGGGCAATTATGGAGCAATCTGTGTCTGTAACATACCTTTTATCTACACTGTGGCTCATAAATCTGGACTCCTCTTCTGAAATGTCTGTGGTTACATCATAAAAGAGCTGTGCATGCAAAATTCTTAATATTGCAGAAGTTAAGATCTTCAGCTGTGGAAGAACAGGAGAAAATCCTTTTAGCTGGGTACAGAAAGTGTTTCTGCCAAGGGGAATTTTACTGAGTACTGAGTGTGTGTAGTGAAGTGAGCCCAGACCTTTGCATGTGCAATAGTCATGTATTTGTTATAGTTAAGCAAGTAAATTTGGTTAAATAGGAAATAATACATTAATGATGGTAGTTTCATAGCCAAAAGACTCTGTTTGTAGTCTTTTTTTAGAATATATAGAATATACACCCTCAGGCTCCCAGGCCTCTGGTAGAGGACCCGAGTCTGAAGGAGACACCACCCAGGTGGGGCGAGAGGAACATACACACATATATACATATATATATATACATATATATATATACATACATATATATATACATATATATATATATACATATATATATATACATATATATATATACATATATATATATATATATATATATATATATATATATATATATATATAAATAAAATGATAAAATGGTGCTGTTTATCATGAGGTGTTCAAATGTTTGCATGTTTCTTAGGTAGCAGAACTAAGACCCAATAGGAAAACAAGATGGATACTCACTTTAACCCAGTATTTTTTAACCTTGGGGTCATGTGACTCCACTTGGGGTCACCTGAAAGTCAAATAGCATTGCATGAAATCTTTAACAACTGATTAAAAAAAAAAAGTACTAATTAAAACTACTGTATATGGTGAGTTGAGAGAGACGATGACAATCCATAAAAGACATGAAAAACTATGAAGAATATCCTTTGTGCACATGTTACAATGAAATTTTCACCTGACTTCAAGTAGAAGCATCCAATGGAAACAAATGGTCCAAGAGTGTGGGACTGCCCCCAAAACCCGCCCACCTGGCATATAATTCAAACTTTCCAAGGAGTTACGTTTCCAATCTGAAGAAGAAGAAGAAGAAGAAGAAGAAGAAGAAGAAGAGAGAAGGTGCCTCCCAAAACATTCTGTTGTTTGTCCGTCACATGTGGGGGCGGACCCAAAAATCACTGTGTATTGAAGCTTAATTTATTGTTGAGTAACTGATAGCTTAGCTCACTTAGCTCACATGGTTCAGTCTGATGAGCCGACTCCAGCATTTGACAAAGGCTGTGTCCAAAAAGTTCTAGAAAGTACAACAGATTCTGACCAAAAGTAGCATATACACCAGCATGTGAAAAACCCTCCCAAAAAATGTGAAGTGTGTACAATGTCCCCGGATGTAATGCTCAGACCAGATTTCACAGTATCTGCTTGACCCGTCTGTGTGATGCCTCCCATAATGCATTATGGTCATGCTCTTCTCCTTCTTCCAGCCCACAGCAGGTCACTGTTGGTGCAATTAGTACATCACCACCACCTGCTCTGCTGGAGTTTGGGCTAGAGTTCACCATTTCTACTAAATATAGTTTTACAGAAGAGGAAGGCTGTCAGAAATGTCCATGTAGGAGAGGAACATGAGACTCTAAGTGTTATCACAACTGTCACTGTGTGATACCGTAGTGGAAAATAAAGTTTTGAGACACCCCGTGTACTTGTAATACCTTAACTTTTTATTTATAGTTATATCCCTGAACAGACAGAGTTTTGGGGATACAGTTGTAACTCAATTTACGTAATTAATTCATTCCAGAAGTGGTTTCATAATGTGATTTTTTTCATAAGTAGAGTCGCATTTTACGTGATTCATTCCAAGCCCCCCAATAATACATTTTATTTATTTATTTACTTTAGATTAGGTGTTTTTATTTTAGTCATGATAAGGAAACAAGGCAGGTAATACACATATGCACACATGATTAATACAATGCTTGACCGAAAAGGTTTATGGCTGAAGCCGAAACAATGTGAATGAAAAAAAACAACAGATTCTATTATTGTCTGAATTCTGACATATTACTACTGATGTGTTTTAGATGTTGACCTTTAGTGTAACCTTGACCTTTGAACTTCTTTGCTCAAAAGCTAATGGATTCTTTCTTGACCGATTATCTATCATTCCTGAAAGTTTCATCAAAATCTGTGAAGAACTTTTTACGTAATCCTGCTGACTGACAGACAGACACAAAGACAGACAGACAAAGACACACAGACAGACAGACAGACACACAGACAGACAGAGAGACAGACAGACAGACACACAGACAGACAAACAGACACACAGACAGACACACAGACAGACAGAGAGACAGACAGACAGACACACAGACAGACACACAGACAGACAGAGAGACAGACAAACAGACACACAGACAGACAGGCAGACAGACACACAGACAGACAGAGAGACACACAGACAGACAGACAGACACACAGACAGACAGAGAGACAGACAGACAGACACACAGACAGACAGGCAGACAGACAGACACACAGACAGACAGAGAGACACACAGACAGACAGACAGACAGACCCAAACTCATTCATTCAACAGTTTCTAACACCATGGAGTCAAATGTGAATGGAACACAAACAAAGCACATTCACACAGTCAACAGCTAAACTCACACCACAAATACTGTAACCACACACCAACCATGGTTCACTGCAAATTTGGGCTTTTGGAATCAACTCCCTATGAGTCAAAAACCATTCACTTTTATTGTAAATGTGAGACCATCACATATACACCAGGGTTAAGTAAAAGGCTTTTTTTTTAGTTTATCTCAAACCCCTTTTTGTCCACTGTCACCCCAGACATAGAAATGCTGTTCATCCGTCCGTCAACACTGTACTCTAAATAACATTTGACAGCTTTAATGGAGGATCATCAAATTCACACCACACATGCCTCTCATGAAGGCCTAGCTCGAGTTTGATGGTGACTCGTACTTTTTGACACATGTTTTTGTCACTTGTGCAACAAGGGACACAAGGCCTTCAGGACAAAACATTTAAACTACAATACACAACATATACATATATACATACAAACATAGATAAGTACATGCATACAATCATGTATACATACTTATAAATAGGAACATAGGAGTTTCTTTTTCAAATTCTTTGTAAATATGTGGAGGGAGTGGGCAGCTTTTAGACTAGGGTCAAGTTTGTTCCAAATCTGTGGACCTACCAATGATAATATGTTTATTACTTGTGCTGCGTGCATGTGACCTGGAGGTGACTGGAACAAGCTCTGAGAGTTTTATGTTTAATTTGTTGATTACTCTGTATATAGGACACACGTTATGGTAGATAGTGAATTCAGGAAGCTTCAGTAGTTTGTGACGTTGGAAGAGCGGATTAGTGGGGGCGTTAAAGTCAGACCAGGAAATTATGCTTTTGATTTTCTCTTGCAGGACTAATAGTTTTTTTGGTGTGGCTGGGAAATGTATTACAACAAACTATTTTACAGTAGTTCAAATGAGGTTCAAATAAGTTTTTATACATGGTGAGAAATGATGCAGTGGGAAGAAAATGTCCATTTTTTGCAAATAGACCAACATATTTTGATCATTTTCTCACGAGTGAGTCAATATGATGTTTAAAATTCAGAAATCCATCCATATATATATATATATACCAGAGAATTTAGTTGAGGTTACATTGGTAATTGTCCATTTATTATAAGGTGAATGTGCACAGCCTGTTCTCCTCAAGTGTTCAAGTTGTAATTTGATAAAAACCTTTGGGCCAGAATGTTCTTCAGTTTCACTCCACACAAAAATGTGTCTGTATGAGTTGTTCAAAATGTTGGTATTGTAAAAATTCAGAACATCTGTATGATCAGTAAATTAAATCTAAGGGTGTTCCAATATAATCCAGGTCATTACGTATTTTTGTGTGATTTTTGGGAGGAATTTGGTTTTTTGGAAAGGTTATGGTGTATGGAATCAGAAAATCAGTGTTTATATATCTATATCTATATCTCTATATCTCATATTGCTTAATTAAAAAATGGCTGCCACAAAACTCTTTTGGAATATCTCAGCCTCTGAATAACTTAAGATCATGGTTAACATGTTTTATGTATGTTTGTTTTTTTGAAGGGGGGATGGTGGTTACATACAAATATTTATTAATTTCAATGACATTGCAAGAAGATGATCTAAATCTGGTCATTTTTGACCCACCTATGACTCTAGTGTTAATGTGGGACAGTCATCAAGCTTTGTAAGTAGTACCATTGGATTTCCTGACCCTTTAAATGTGGGTTTAGCATTTAAAACCATAATTAAACATTTTTTCAGAGGCTGAGATGTTCCAAATATGAGTTTAATGGCAGCCATTTTCTAATTAAGCGACATGGCCGCCACATAGACATCTGCATAAATGCAAATATTGATTTTCTGATTCTATACAGCATGACCTTTCCAAAAGTATATAGTTGACCAAATCCCCCCAAAAATCACACCAAGATATATAATGTCCTGGACAATGACTTTGAATGAAAATAAATAAATACAGAGGTTACATGGATACTGTAAAGAAAAAAATAATTTGTTAGTAGCACTGGGTCTTGAGGCAACCTGTAAAAATGTTCATTGTGGGTAAAAATGTCAATCTAATGCACATTAAGTCAAAATATGAGGTTCTACTAATTTGGTGTTTGCAACTGAATAAGAAATGCATTACTTGAAAAAAAAAATGTAGATGATTAAATAAGAATATGACAGGTTTCACTTTAATTATTCCACTGAAGTCAAATCTCAGCATCAGACCGGAGCCCATTAAATGTGTGATTTCTTTGTAATGCATCAAAAGCCTGTGGAATGTTGGTCTTAGCCATTCCATGACTGACATTAATTGGTCTAATCAGAGCTGCAAAGACTCTGTCGCTCTCACATCCTGTTCCTGACACTAATATCATAACATGACTCAAGCTGAAGGGCAAGCTTTCCTTTCATTTGCAGGGGAAAAAAAGTACTGCTATGAGGCTCAGGGACTCAACTGACGCCATTCCGACGCAGGTACAGGTGTTGTCATGGCAATAAAGGGATTTCCTGTTCCCCATTAAGAGCATGGTACATTTAACTGTCTCAGAAATTCTGTACCTCCACAGGTGATCCCTGAAACGATTCATCTGATGTTCACATGCAGCACCTTCGGGCCTAGTCGGTGGTCAATGATGATGTGTTGTTTCACACATTTTATAAAGAATTAAATTACATGACTTCACTGTAAGTGGTTTGTCAGAGTGGGGGAATATTTTATGTTTGAAGTTTTTTAAAATATGCAAACATAGTACAATTTATTCCCAAGACAAAATAGTATAAATAATAAAGACAAACAAAACAAACAAATAGATAATGGAGTAAAGTAATAGTAGAATAAAATAAAATAAATTTGATGACATTAGATGACTTTATTTGTACCCAGAGGTAGATTTGGTTTGCAGCCAAGTGAACATATTAAACATTTAGGACACACATTGCATACAAGCATTTCACACCTGAACATAAATACTAAGTGCATCTTATTAAAAAACATGGTGTCACATATGGTGAAAGAGATAAAAGATTATGTTAAAATATAAATTAAAAACAATCATGCGATTTATAAATATATAGTGAGGAAGTATATAAAACAATAGAAATGCTAAAACAATAAAAACATGATAAAATACATTAAAAGTTCCATCACATTCTATGTTTAAAGGACAAAATATTCATTTCTCTAACAGCAGAGGGAATAAAGCTTCCTCTGAAACACTTTGTTTTGCAGATCAGCTGGCTGTATCTGTAGCCAGAATTCCTGCTTTAAATTAAAATAGTTAGGAAATGAGTGGTTAGCACTCGTACCTCACAGCAAGAAAGTCCTTGGTTTGAATCCCACACCAGACCTTTCTGTGTGGAGTTTGCGTGGGTTTTCTCTCCCACCCTCCAAACACATGCACTGATAGGTTAACTGGTTAACTGGTTAATGTAAATCGTCCATAGGTGTGAATGTGACAGTGATTGTCTATATATGTTCAGTCCTGAGATGAACTGGAGACTCATACAGGGTGTACCCCGCCTTCACCCATTGTAGCTGGATTAGGCCCCCAGTGACCCCTATGACCCTAGTGAGGATAAAGTGGGTTCAGATGACGAGACAAGTTGTGAAAATGAGATGAATATGTGAAAGATAAGTGAAATAATAATAGTACAGTAATACCTCAATTTACGAAAGACCCGACTGACGAATAATCCAAGTTACGAAACGCACAGCTACATAAGCGTAGCCAATTAGAAGCAGAGTAGCTGCTGTGGCCAGAGAAACTCACTTACTTAGCTGTCCGTCAAAACATGAATAAACCTAGAAACTGCCCCCAACAGCCACGTTTGTGTGGCACATTTTGGGCAACACGATGGTCCAGTGGTTCACACTCGTGCCTCACAGCAAGAAGGTCTCTGGTTCGATTCCACCACCAGACCTTTGTGTGTGGAGTTTGCATGTTCTCCCCATGTCTGCGTGCGTCTGGTTTCCTCCCATCATCCAAACACATGCACTGACAGGGCAGGTCTCCCTTGAAAAAGAGATCATTGATCTCAATGGGACACACCTGGGTAAATAAATATTAAATAAAAAAATAAAAATAAAATGACGCAAAACCAATACATCACTGATGCTCCGTGTTCCGGGGATATAATTAATTAAGGTTGGGGGGGGCGGGGGGTCTAAATGTATTCACGTTTCTAAGTCTATGGGTTTTTACCTTTTAAATAAACATCAAAAGTGAGTGTTTTCATCCAAACTACAGTCTTTACAAAGAGCCCATTATTTTATCTGCACTTCAAATGGTTGAAAAACACCTGCAATTTTAATTTGCAGAGGGGTTTTTTTTGTGTGTTTTTAAGCAAAGTCACCCCACAATGGTAAGAGGTTAATTAAATATATATTTGCAAACTGGTCAACTGCTTAGTCATTTAGCGTGCTGCCGTAAATTCTGCTACCTCAGTCACAAATTGTCCACTTGTAACACCCACATTTTCCTCTTATAAGTGCAAATAAAGACAAATGCAGTGACGGAAACCAACCTATTATATGATATAGATGCATAAGTACTAAAAAAGTGAAGTTTGGATCAGAAGTGTTTCCCCTCTCGACACTATTTGGGTTAATTTCACCGTATTAATACATTGTTTTTCTTACATTAATTGAAATATTTGCAAGTGATAGTATCACTTTTATGACACACAGGATTTACCAGCCACTTCTGCTGAATGAGTCATTGAAAAATATGATCATTTCTCCCCCCCTAAGAGAAATATATAATGTATTCATTATGTCTTTGAGTCAAAAATTACCGGAAATCTATTATGCTGTTAGAGATGTAACTTTTTCCCTCTTTTTTTTTTGAGCTCAAAATGTTATTTTGCTCATTTATACAATACTGACTAGACTGGCTACTTAGAAATGCACTGTTCATAATTCAAATCCATCTGTTCCTTCCTTTCAGGTTTTATAATTAACGGTTCTCGATGCATAAACACAGAACCTCCATTGCTGCCCTGATTTTGTAACAGCCATTACCTGGGAGGGAAAATATGTTTTGCTATGAGGTACGGCTGTAGTCAAGACCACCTTTGTCGAGTCCAAGACCAGGACAAGTCAAGACCAAGTCAAGACTGAGTCCAAAGAGGTTCTAATCCAAAACAAGACCGAGTTCAAAAGACTAGAGTCTGAGTCAAGACTATGTCCAGGACAGAATAAAAACACTAGTATGAATGACGGTATGAAGTCAACCAAGACTGAGACAAGTCCAAGTCAAATACCAGCGAGTCTGAGACAAGTCCGAGACAAGTCCGAGACCATAAAACACCGGTCCAGACTCAAGCACTACAGTCCTGCTATGAGGTAGCCTAGGATCTAGTCTGTCCCCAGTGGCCGCAAATGGTATTTGCTACGGGGAGATAGACTAGACAGCCTCGGATCTGAAAATCCAAAATGGACCGGACCAATCAAACCACCCTGCCTCATGACGACACAAATACGACACGTAATGTTGTGCAATGTGTGCAAGCAGCTAGCACACATTGCCATAACACCAGTTGCTAGCTGCTAGACAACATGGCTCATTACCAAGAACAACCATTCGAGCTGGCTTTGGCAGCAACGCTAGGTGATTTAAAATTACAGTTTTCCCTGCGAGAGGAGCAGAAAACGGCACTTAAGCTGTTTTTGGAAAAAAGGGACGTTGTCGGAGTTTTGCCCACCGGGTATGGCAAAAGTTTGATTTATCAGCTGGCTCCGCTAGTGGGACGACGCATGGGTCTGCACAACCCGCTGGTGATCGTTGTGTCACCCCTTTTAGCCCTAATGGATGACCAGTTGCAAGAGGCAGAAAAACTGGGAATACGAGCAGCACAACTCGGCAAAGGCGACCCGGAGGAGATACGAAGCGGCCGGTGCCAAATAGTGTACGGGAGTCCTAGCTAAGCTGCTGCACTCGTATTGAGACTACATTCTGGTGTGTTCTTCCGGTGACGCTGTCTACGAAATCCATGTTCATTGCCCTGATTGGTTGGCTCTGACTGGTTACCCATCCAATGGCGTGGCCTTGTGTAAAGAGAAAACTTGACAGACAGCGGTTATCCCGCCCACAAATTCGCCTAGACTTTCTAGACTTTCGCCCGTAGCAAATACCATTTGCGGCCACTGGGGAGAGTCTAGATCCTAGGCTAGCTATGAGGTATTGCAAGTGTCACAGGTTTGTTATGTTCAAACATGTGTACGATGTTGATTTTTCACTTTCCAGCAAGATTCCTCATGGCAGAAGAAATATAGGGAGAAGAAAAAAAAACACATTGTGACATCAAACACATGTCTGCAGTCTCTCCCAGAGGCAAAGACAATTTGTGCCACAAATACAGGAAATATAAAGTGATTTCTGACCAGGCACAAATCAGATCAGTTTGTCTGGCCCAGTGTTTTCATCACACACTTATTTCATCTGCAACTTTATTTCTCTGTTAAATTGTGCAAAGGTACTTTTTGTTATGTAACCCTAACCTTGATGAAATCCTCTAGCATTGGTTTTATATCAAAGGAAAGGTTCCATTTAACAAGTGATTGGAGACTGTTGGAGAAAAAAAAAGATTATTGCACAATTTGAAAAAGGGAGAGAGGAAGCGCATTCTTCACTTAATTCAAATAGATGTTTCTATAAGAAAAGACTCTTTACCGCAGGAAAAGTGAAAACAGGTTTGGAAATGCACTCAGACGATAAAGGTTAAAAAAAAAAAAAGAAGTGGTGGCTTTTGTGAAGGACAAGCCTCCAGGCTGTTTCCATTCAAAGCTAGTTGAGTTCTGTATCATATTAATACAATGTGGACACTCAAAATGTAATTAATTATTATTATATATTTTTTAAATTGTAGACCAGGGGTGTCAAACTCATGTTAGTTTTAGGGCCACATTCAAGTCAAATCCAGTTTATTTATTATTATTTTATTTTGCCTTTTCAGCAACAAAGCAATTCAAGGTGCTTTACAAAGGATATTAAAAAAAAACAACAGAGAAAAAAGAAACACATTAAAACATTATCAAAGAAACATGTAAAAAGTGATTAAAAACAAACAAAATAAAAATAAAAGTTGCAGTCACTGACATGATTTTACAACTACACATATTTTGAAAGTTCATCATGTCTAAAGTTGATTCACACATAAATCACTAATGACAACACTACAAATTTAATGATATTTAATGCATAAATGTGACCCATTTATTTCTGTGACCTGTGACATCAGCGGAGGAAGTGACAAAGAGGGTCTGGACTGAACCTGTGACCCTGTTGGATGGACTCACAGTGATGCAGCCTGTGAGGACACAGTGCTAATGATCAGCTGACAGTGCCAAGCTATTTGAACCTAAAGAGTGTATTTATATCAGTATGGAGAGTAAACCAAGTGGAACAGTTAAAAGGAAGTGTTCTGTATTCTACACAGAGGCAACATAACATTCAACTGTACAGAGACTGAGGTCAGACACACCTGGACTAATGAGTTTGTCCAATAATGTAAGACCATATGGTAAGGTCTACCTATTACTAAATGTTTTGTGTATAATAAGCATAATATCCACATGTAAATGATAAACTAATAATGTTAAAATGATACATTTCTTTCAGTTTGTTCATACTATTCACACCGTTTAAAAGGATGGTTTGTAGATATAACAGTTTTCATCATGTAATTATTTGATTAGTTGATTATTATTTATACATTTTTATGTTTTTATTTTACTGGTCCAGCCCACTATATAGCTGAATGTGGCCCCTGAACTAAAATGAGTTTGAAGTACGCTGATCAATCTCCTGAAAGATCTGGGAATCCATGGCCACACTGTAGATTTTGCAGTGTTAATTTGGAGACAATGGGACCAAATACACTCTAGAAGAAGTTAAATAAACTCTCTAAGTGTTGATTTAACACTGCAAAATTTACTGTGTAGGTGGCGGTGGTTAAAAGGAGGGAACCCAAGTTTAGGGACACACACCCAGATCTGATCAGCCTGTGGTGGGCCTGTCCCAGAGGAGGGTGTGTTGTATATGAAAAAACACCCAATAACACTGGGGACTACGACTGGGGGTGTCCCTGCTTCCTGCATGGTGCAGACCACCTGGGATCATTTCCTGTACAGTCCACATTTCATATTTTGGGATATTTACCATCTATTCTTTTTCATAAATTATGACACCCCCCCCCCCCCCTTCTAGATTATAACTACATTTTCAGTCATTCAGATAAGGTCTGTATTTTGTTATTATACTACATTTATACATCCTTTTAAATGCACAAATCGAAGAAGACTTTTTTTTAGATTTTCAAGATCATTCCACAAATGTAAAATAAAAATAAAAAGTCCTCTTTATTTGCACATTTAAAAGGTTGTATAAGAGAAAAAAAAATGCTCCAGCATGAACAGCTATTATCTGTAAGTGATGGAAGTGTAAAACTGAACTCAACAGAGTTTAAGTTTGAGATTTGTATTTTTTATTGAACTTTTTTTGTGGGATGTGCTTAATAGCAGGTGAAAATTCTACCAAATTAATGACTGATGCGTTTCATAACTAAACTTTGCCTTTCCAGGAAGCACTCCTGCTGTTTCAGATCATCATCAGGATTTATTTTTACATTATTTTTGTGCTCGTTGGCTTAGCAACTACTTTATGAAAAACATCCTGGCAGTTATTTTAATAGATTTACCCCAACAGTATTGTCATGTTGCCTAGCAAGCGAGTCATAAAATAGGCAGCAATCATTACTGCACACCAGATGAGCGCTCTTAAGAGTCTCAACTTTCCATTGGATATATCTTTTGTATCAACTAGAACATCCTGCTGGCTCTGATAACTGGAAATCCTTAGTCAATGAAATTACATGGACTTCAATTTCAGAATAACATCTCTATTTATGTCATTTCTGCATTTGAATTATGTTTCTAATAATATGATGACCAAAACTGAATCACACATTTGTTGGTTCAGCACTGGTGCTTTTTAAAAAGGGAACATTTCATGCTTTTAACTTCTTAACGCCTGAATATACATAGAATTATATAGTTTTTTTAAAACCAGGGTTGTCAAAATTAACACATTAACGCAGATTAATCCATTATTATGATTCATCTGCTTAAACGTTTTAACACAATACCTATTTTTGCATATTATTTGGATATTTTAACAGATTTTTGTTTTTGAATATGTTATGTAGTTTTAATCACTTTGTGTTTGGGATTTTATTTTTATTTTAGTGGATTTATCATAGTTTGTAACCCTGCCCCTCCTTCACATTTCTTCTGTTTCTTCTTGTAATTTTTGGGGGAAATTTAAGTACACATAAAAACCAAAACTCAACACAAAACAGTCGTTTTAATCATGATGAATCAAAAGGAATCCAAAGCAAAGCTGTGATTAATCTGTTTAAAATGTTTACACAGCTCAACAAACGTACACACGGTGGGTTTTTCACTTCACGAGGCAAAACATATCAAACATGTTTTGATTTTCCCTACCCTTGTGAGGCAGAAAAAGACGTACACAGCAAGCTCTCTGCTCAGCCAACGACCTCGAATGACTCTTTCAAGAATCTTTATTGTCATTATGCGACGCAAAATGAAATTCCATCCAGCAGCTGTTGGCATTGACACAAAAAACAAACATATATACATGTATCAGTGATGCACGGGTCGACGGATAAATGACCCACAACCGACCGCTTTTGTAACCAAGACCGCAAAAAATATATTTGAAAAGGACAGACCCGACCCGCTTCTTGAACCCGCATGTTTAAAAAGTATTCAATGGTCTTTATGAACATCACATGACCTTTGACCTTACTCACATACCTTCATTCATTGCTTCTAAGTTTATATGTTGCGAAAATGTGTTTGTTCTGCTTCATCATTCAAACGTTATCGACGCTAACGCAGCATCTAAACCAGGGGTCGACAACCTGTAACACCCACAGACACATTTGAACCCGGTTTCCATGGAAACGAAAACACTGTGAGCCGCTCACCCACCTTAAGGTCCACAAAACTCGACTCTTTTGTCTCTTAAATCCATTACAGCCATCCTCAAGGACACCTGCCACTGCTTCTCACCACATGAACCCCCCAGACCCCGTCCCCCACAATAGTCTTTGCTCTTTTTAATATATTTATACTACTAGTGGCAAATTTGCACTTTTTCCTTTTTTATCTTTTATTTATATTACTGTTTGCACTGAAGTGGGAGAAGCTCTCCAATCTCGTTGTACGTTGTATAATGACAATAAAGGGCATTCTATTCTATATGTGACCCCCACAGACCCTGTCCCCCAGTATATGTGCTATATGTTGCCGTCTACTGTGTATTATGTCACTGGTTCATCCAGAAGTGTTTGTTTTTGTGTTGCATGTTTTTAACCATAACCGTATACAACATTTTTTGAATCAGTTTTTTCGTTTGTAGCCCTCTACCCTTTCCCCACAAGTGACTCTGGTCTCTTGGCAGGTCATCATTGTAAATAACAATCTGTTCTTAATGACTTACCTGGTTAAATAAAGGTTATATAAACAAAATAAAAAATAAAGCATCATTTTTTTTTAAATCTTCCACACTCTCCCAACTTTACCTTCTCTACTGACCATGTTGTACTCACCTTCACAAAAATTCAGTTAATAAAGAATATTTACCAACTGACCGCAATCCAAATATCATTAAAACTAATTTTCAGTGACCCACCACTATGACTCACTTTGGGTCAGCCTGCACATCACTGACATATATAATCTGAAAGACACATCTAAAATATATATAATAAAAGAAATATCGAATAACACAAAATAAAGTGACAAACTTTTTTTTTTGTTCAGTAGTTCACTCTTGTGTACAGCAGAGACATTATCAACTTCATATTGTGTCATATACGTATAACCTATGACATGTTTTTTCATCATGACTGAAATGTATTTGTTAATCAGTCTTTGTACTAATGAAGATTTCAGCTTCCATAGGTATCTAGCCTCCATGACTACCTACTTTTAGTTAAATGCTTTACTTTTATTTCAAACCATTAACTGTCCATCAACAACAGGACATACTAATAATACTGATAAATTCACTCTTCATTACCTGCTCTGCACCAAATGGCAGACAGCCGTTAGCTGACACAGACAAGCTCTTAGCTTTTAAGAAGATTTTAGAGCAAAGTTTGAATCCACTTACATTACATCCTTCCTCGAACACTGCATTAATGTTGACTGGATGTGTAAAAAGGTGGAGAAATCTGACGTGCATGTGAGTCTCTATAAGGAAAAAAAAAAAAAAAAGTAAATGATAAGGTTTACTTGGTTAAACCTTTAAACTTCCAAGGGTCCACATAGTAGGTGCTCAAAAATGTTAATCAAACCACCCAAACCTGTCCCAAATGTCACATGATCTAATGTAGTTTGACAACGGAGAGTCTCACACATTGACAGATATATAATAAACCACAAATAGCTGATCTGAACCTTAATGTCTCATAATTATCCACAGAGGAAACAGTCCAAACGCAGTCATAGTCCAACAAACACATCCAATTAAAAAAAAAGTCCAAAACACATCAAGTCATCAAGAAATATCCACAAATGTTTTATTTATTGAATCATTTAACATAACCCACCTCCAATATCCCTGTTTTCATCTTAATATTTAAATTTATAATATAAGCAAACACCAACTGCATATTATTAAAATGAACAAAACAGCATTCAATTTACTTTATTAAGAAACGTAGGTGAAATTCAGTGGAAGTTTAAAGGGTTAATACTACTACTACTACTACTACTTGTCAGGGATCGGGGTGAGGTGAAGGAGGACTCCATTGCACAGTACTGAAGGGAAAAATAATTTAACAAAACTAAGAAACATAAAGACAAGACAGAGTCAAAACCTGGGAACAAACAGCCAGAGTCCGTGGTGATGATGAGTGTCCGGGTTATGGTGATTGAGGCGCTGGTGAAAGTTGTTCAGGTCATGGAGGTGACATTACTGAATGGTCCCACACTGGCAACTGCAATCCTTACTGCTTTTATAGCCACAGATGAGGAACGGCTTGCAGCTGCGCAGTGCGGGACCAGGTGAGTGTGGAGATGACTGGGGGAAAGGTCACCGGAGCGGAGGTCATGACACTACTACTATTATTACTACTACTAATAATACTACTACTACTACTACTACTAATAATAATAATAATAATAATAATAATAATAATAATAACATTTCTATAGCGCTTTTCAAGGCACCCAAAGCACTTTATATTATTCATCCACTATTAATTTACTCGATGTACTATGGTTACGTGGACAGCAAAATGACAAAAAAGTGATTTAATTTAATAAATCAATTCCACTTCCACATCCAAACACATGCACTGATAGGTTAACTGGTTAACTGGTTAACTGGTTAATCTAAATCACCCATAGGTATGAATGTGACAGTGATGTTTGTCTATATATGTTCAGCCCTGAGATGAACTGGAGACTCATACAGGGTGTACCCCGCCTTCACCCATTGTAACTGGATTAGGCCCCCAGTGACCCCTGTGACCCTAGTGAGGATAAAGTGGGTTCAGATTATGAAAATTCCACTTCCGTTGCTTTCACACCCTTTTTTTTTTTTTAAATCTATTTTCTAATAACACAAAGCAACTTTACAAACCTCACACACAGTCCAATTTTCTTCCTCAACTATTTTTTGTAAAAACTGTAATAATTCTATACACGACAGAATTACAATTTGAGAGTGAAATTCAACGACCGTGTGAAAGAAATGACTTGGTTGCATATAAAAAAAAAAACAGGATAATATAATAAAACACAATAAGACTGAACTGTCTCATACTTATGAATGAAACTATTACTGGACAACTCTGGGTATAATACAAGTATTTTTAAAGAGAAGCCACAATTAATACATTTTTCTGCGTATAGGGCTAAAAATGAAACAGCCTTGAGTTCTGAGAAACCTGTGCCGTTAGTTACATATTTCCACAGTTTGCCAGGATAGAACAAGAAGGACTTATTTATTCGCTGTAACCAGCCACTTCCTAAAACGTCCAGGCAGAAGCGAACGTCTGAATTAACCATTACATATGTAGGCACTTTGAACAATTATGGTTGGATGTGTGGAGCACTAATAGCAGTTATCAGGGGACAGTGATGATGGTCTTTATGAATGAATCAGCAGGAAGTCCCCACCAGGCTAATGCCGCTCATTCCATCAGGTGACGACATGAGGAGATTCCGTGGACAGCAGGAAGTCTTACCCACACACACAGTCTCTTGGCTCTAAGTGGTGCACCGCTCTTTAGCTCCTCCACACTGATTGCGTCATGACAACATAATCACTGAATTACTTCCACGTGATCCTCATTATGATAATAATCAAATCATCTTCTTGTTTTTGTCAATCAATTTTCCCAAGGGAGTTCAGTGCAGTACACAGTTTTTTTTTCTCTGGAGGTGATCATTAGGTGGATTTACATGTGGAACACAGAGACAGCACAGGTGGAACCACTGTAATGTTCTGCACTCCAGAAGGAAAGTAGGATTTGAGAAAAAAAAAACCTGTATTCCCACATAACTTTAAATAGTATGTGTGTCTCCAGGAATGGTGCAAACTTGTGGAAGTGCTTTAATGATGAAATCAAAGCTGCTAAAAATCTGGTTCAATTCAAAAGGCTCTATAAAAGTTTCCTTCTACATAAATATGTAGAGGAAGAAATAAATTACACTTTAGGAAACCATTACATTTTCCTTACTGACAAAAACTATATATATATATATATATATATATATATATATATATATATAAATATTTTCTTTTCCTTTATTATAAAATGTATATCTGTAAATAAAAATGTGCAAATGCTCCAAACAAAGACCTGTAATAATAGTTTTAAAGCAGACAGATGGACATTGAAATGAGTGATGTTATGTTTTTGCCGGCGTTTATCTGTTTGTTTGTTTGTCTGTGTTCAAGATAACTCTAAAACTTATGGACAGATTTTGATGAAATTCTCAGGATATGTTGGAAATGTGAACAGGAAGAACTGAATTAATTTTGGGGGTGATTGGGGTGTGGGGGGGGTCTACCTTGGCGGAGGTCTGTGCTCTCAGAGGGCTTTTCTAGTTCCAAATAAGTTCATCCCTGTTCCATGTAAACAGTTCTGCTTTAGCATTACTCCTGTCATTCTGCACATGCTCCTGGTCTTGACACAATGACGTAAGTCGTTACTCCTATTGTAAAAACAGGAACAGTTGTTTTTTATGGTTTTAATTGTTTTAAACCACTGAATAAGTGCCTGTAATCAGTGACTGAACAAACATGTTCAAATTATCACAATTTGTTCATAATTCATTCACTAACGATCTGTCACGGTACTGGAATGTGATGGAATCCAAATGCAGACTCACAGACGCAAGATAAAATTTAAGAGGATTTATTAATGACAAAATCCATAATAAAGACAACACTTGTTCTCTCCAGGACCTCCGTCTGGGGATAATGGCCCCAAGTAAAACATCCACTGGGACAAAAAGCAGGGTCAGACAGTCAATGATCAGAACCAGGTAATCCAAATAAACAGAATAATAATCCACAACACAGTTACCATATGCCAGAAATAGGTCTGTCCAGAGGGCCGAGAGAGCATCGATTCCAAGGGGGGCAAGGCAGAGTCCAGGTCCAAAATCCAGGCCAAAGGTCATACACAAAACACATCCAAAACACAGACAGACAAGGGGCAAGCAAAAACCAAGTACCAGAAAAACAGAGTCCAAACCGGAAAACCAGAGAAGAAAAACCGCTCGTAAGTTGCATGGGGATAGCAGACGTACTCGCACCGAGTGAAGACACATGAGGGAATATATACTAACCAGATATATACTAACCAGACAGGTGTTCCACATGAGGGAAAATTAACAAGGGGCAGAACAACACAGGTGACAGGAAGTCAGAATGAGTGACAAGAACCCACATAACAAAATAAAAGCCCAGAAACTCACAATGACAGAAACTACATAAGACTCACAAAAATAAAACATTTACAGGACACAGAGTACTGCGTTCATAACACGATCAATGAATGCTTCCCTCTTTAATATGAAGCTAACTTTAAACCAATTAATTTAATATATCTACAAATATACATATTATTCTAACCCATATATTGTGTGTTGGTTCTATTTAAAAAACGTCCAGATAGTTTTGTTTCCAGCTGTTTTTTCATGTTAGAAAAATGCACAACAGAGTTTACGATACTTCTCATACATGTCCATGATGCAGTGATGAGCTGTCTCTGATTGGCTCAGAATGCGTGAAGGAACACGCCCCCCTCCCCTCTTGATCTGTGCGTTTACCTTTACCAGAGTAACATCCAGCTAGGTTTCGTGCCCTCACTTGTTCTGAAAACATGCAGGGAAAAAAACAGTCTTTATTTCCACAGAGAGCACATGAACCAGTTTGAACCGCCATTTTTTTCCAGTTTGTGCAGAAGCTACTGTGGCGCCGTTTTCTCTTGTAGATGCTAATGCTAATGCTACTTCAGATTCACTGCAATGGAGGACAGGTTTAACCCCACGTTGGTGACGCTAAAGTCTATTATCATCAGACGAACTGGCTTTTTCTGGGTCCCTGGTTCCCCTTGTTGTTTTGTGTGAATGCGGTATGCAGCCAGTGAGGTGACAAACCACTGTCAAAAGCAGCATGTGTTGGTAAGTCGGGGTGACCCATTAGATTCCAAATGCAGCGTGGAAAAGTGGTTTTCAGCGGAATGACACCATTAATGACTGTTGAGTCTTGAGAGGAGACCATAGGAGTGTTTCAATGGAATTATCTACATCTTGTGTGGTAATTAGCATTAGCACATAGCACACATTTGGAGCCGTGGGCTGCCATAATTCACTCAGGGACCAACTCCAAATCTTCGTCAAGACCATTATTGTATGATTCCAGTTCCGCCTTAAGGGATTTAAACTTAAAATGCCCTTTTTTTGTTTCACACAGACATTAAACATTCCGTAATCCCCACAACACCTCTGCACCGTTCTGCATGTGTTGTATGCAAATCCAAGTGCATTTCCTGCCTTCCCACTTGGAACCAGTTGACCCCATATCACCTGCCTCCATTTCTTCTCCTCCTACAATGCGCTTCAACCCGCCTTCGTGCTGGATAGTGAGTATTTCATGAAGGAAACCCACACCACAACCATCGATATAGTTAGCACATTTCTATGACAAATCACATGCAAACACCTCGTGATAAAATTTATGAATGGAGGAGGGTGAGAGCAAAATAAATAAATAAAGAAATACAGTGAAATCATCATAGAGGACCTCAGAAAAATATGGATTTGCCGGATATTTCTTTGTATGGTCTCATATCTCCTACACACATTCTGCTGTTGAAAAGCAAATGTAACTCTGTGTGGGGAGGGATTCCTAAGTGTTTATTCTTAGAAAAACCACATTTGACCAACAGTACTTTGAAAAACTTAAGAACAGTTCAGGTGCATTATGTAAAATTGAGCTTTTGACCTACAGTCTATCATGAAATGGAACACAGACGGTTCAAATAAACGCTTCGTTAACAAAAATGTGTCAGTTTATAATAATTTATATAATGACTGAATATTTTGAGAGCTGTTGCATGATACAAGGATGGGTATTAAAAAAAAGTGTGCCTTATAATGTGGAAAATACAATAATAGTAATCTGCCAATAGAGCAAGTGACAATTAGCTTGAAATAAGACTTTCCAGATCTATTGTCTAAAAGTAAGTTCTTATATCTCATTAAAAATGATGAGATATGTTTTATTTTATCTATGATGAGATATTTGGAGTAGAAATGATTTAAAAAAAAATACACTTGGTAAGATTTTGGCTTTTCCAGTGTAACCACTCTTGTCCCCCTCTCTTCAAAGCTCCTGACAAACAGGGTGATTTTACTTCACAGAACCACTGTCATGATGGGCTATCAGAGAAAATGACTGTTTTTGAGGGATTCAGGTTACTTTGAAGAAGACCACAGGGTTCCAGGTCCCAGTCACAAATACCAAGATAAAGTGGTGAAAATATTCTGTAAATGTGTTTTAAATCATGCTTCTTTTATTTATATTTTTTTCTTGGAAGAAATTTAGGTGTAAAAACAAACCCAAACAAACCTTTCCAGATCCTCAGATGGTTCGGCATGGCTGTTTCTGTGACTCTTTTGACACTTTAGTCTGGGTATTTCTGCAGCTCTGTGACCTTTTAGCATGTTTGTAACCTAGCTGTGGGTGAAGATCTGAGCAGACTGGGGGTGTCATCTGTGAGACAGACATGTGGGTTAGGGTTAGGGAACATTTTGGGTGTTTTTAGACTCGACTCAGACTGTGGCTGCACATACTTTACAATACTTATCAGTTGTACTTTCTTACAGCGGTTCCAGGGGTGTGGCTATGGGGACAGGGTGGGTGGGGGGGGGGGGGGTTCTGAGTACGTCTCTAGTTTGACGTACTCTGTCAAACTTGTGCCTATGAATGAACATCACAGCTGATAAAGAATATGGTGAAGATATTCAGGGGTCCTATTGCTAAATTGGATTCACACTCCCCCCTGCAGCTTTCTCCCCTGAGATTAGATAGTTTAATTTTTAAAGGAATGACTGCAGGATGACCGCTTCATTGCCTTTGGATCAAAACTGTAGTCAAATGTTAAAGTCAAAATATCAGAGGATATGAATGACTCATGCCCTGGTCAATGCGACCCAGTTATGTTTGCTACCGCTGCATTTGATGTTCTCATTTGCTTCTTTTAGAAAAGACTTGTTTTGTCATTTGAACAGATCAGCCAACAACACAAGGACACTTTCATACGTCACATACCAATTTGTGGCATTTGGTTTGGTGGAACACTCATAGGCAAAATGGCAAAATACAGACGGCATGACTAGATGAACGCTGCCGAAAGCATCAGAGCAGGCTGTGCATCTGACCATGTGCACAATACTTTATTAACTGCCTAATGTGGGAAAAAAAAGGATAAATCAGTGCAGATGACTTAAAAAAAATACCCTTTTATTGGATGTTACAAGGTCTAAAAGGTCATGAGTGCAGAAACAAGAGGCAGCATATTTTATATATATATATAAAAGACAATAGAAGAATTAAAGTTTAAATCTGATCAAGTGTATTTGTCTCATTTCTAGTCCAAATATCTCACCAAATATCTCTCAAAGAGGAACTTTTCAATGAGAAATAAGAACTTAATTTAAGACAATAACTTTAAAATCTTATTTCAAGAAATATTAGCAAGATAATTTCCACTGGTTCCATTAGCAGATTTTTCCCCATCAAGCGTGTATGTGTGTGTGTGTGTGTGTGTGTGTGTGTGTGTGTGTGTGTGTGTGTGTGTGTGTGTGTGTGTGTATCACTGCATTATGATTGTGATATATACTGTAGTTTGAATTTTGGATCCAAAATACAAAGCTGAGCGCAAAAACTAGTTGCAAAAACAAGACAAAGGACCTTTCCCAAAGTCCCCCCTGGAACATGAATTGAGACACCCCTACCCCTACACGTGGACGTGTAAAGCAGAGGGGAAGGAGTGAAATGGGATTCAGCCAAAGAGTACGAGTACTGTGTTACCTTCAGAGGGAGGTTGTGACAAAATCAATAACAATATGTGACCAGGATTAAGAGGATTAACAGAAGATGCAACAGGTTTGACATTACCTGCAGTGGTGGAGAACTGGGCTGTGGTGATGATGATGATGATGATGATGATGATGATGATGATGATGATGATGATGATGATGATGATGATGATGATGATGATGATGATGATGATGATGATGATGATGATGATGATGATGATGATGATGATGATGATGATGATGATGATGGTGGTGATGGTGGTGGTGGTGGTGGTGGTGGTGATGATGATGATGATGATGATGATGATGATGATGATGATGATGATGATGATGATGATGATGATGGTGATGGTGATGGTGATGGTGATGGTGGTGATGGTGATGGTGGTGATGGTGATGGTGATGGTGATGGTGATGGTGATGGTGATGTGATGGTGATGGTGATGGTGATGGTGATGGTGATGGTGGTGGTGATGATGATGATGATGGTGATGATGATGATGATGATGATGATGGTGGTGGTGATGATGGTGGTGGTGATGATGGTGGTGGTGATGATGGTGGTGATGGTGGTGATGGTGATGATGGTGATGATGGTGATGGTGGTGGTGATGATGATGATGATGGTGATGATGATGATGATGATGATGATGATGATGATGGTGGTGGTGATGATGGTGGTGATGGTGGTGATGGTGATGGTGATGATGATGATGGTGATGATGATGATGATGATGATGATGATGATGATGATGATGATGATGATGATGATGATGATGATGATGATGATGATGATGATGGTGGTGGTGATGGTGGTGGTGATGATGATGATGATGGTGATGATGATGATGATGATGGTGGTGGTGATGATGGTGGTGATGGTGGTGATGGTGATGATGGTGATGATGGTGATGATGGTGATGGTGGTGGTGATGATGATGATGATGGTGATGATGATGATGATGGTGGTGGTGATGATGGTGGTGATGGTGGTGATGGTGATGGTGATGATGATGATGATGATGATGATGATGATGATGATGATGATGATGATGATGATGATGATGATGATGATGATGATGATGATGGTGGTGGTGATGATGGTGGTGATGGTGGTGATGGTGATGATGGTGATGGTGGTGGTGATGATGATGATGATGGTGATGATGATGATGATGATGATGGTGGTGATGATGATGATGATGGTGATGATGATGATGATGATGATGGTGATGATGATGATGATGATGATGATGATGATGATGATGATGATGATGATGATGATGGTGGTGGTGATGATGGTGGTGATGGTGGTGATGGTGATGATGGTGATGATGGTGATGATGGTGATGGTGGTGGTGATGATGATGATGATGGTGATGATGATGATGATGATGATGGTGGTGGTGATGATGGTGGTGATGGTGGTGATGGTGATGGTGATGATGATGATGATGATGATGATGATGATGATGATGATGATGATGATGATGATGATGATGATGATGATGGTGGTGGTGATGATGGTGGTGATGGTGGTGATGGTGATGATGGTGATGGTGGTGGTGATGATGATGATGATGGTGATGATGATGATGATGATGATGGTGGTGATGATGATGATGATGGTGATGATGATGATGATGATGATGGTGATGATGATGATGATGATGATGATGATGATGATGATGATGATGATGATGATGATGATGATGATGATGATGATGATGATGATGATGGTGGTGATTGTGATGATGATGATGATGGTGATGATGATGATGATGATGATGATGATGATGATGATGATGATGATGATGATGATGATGATGATGATGATGATGATGATGATGATGATGATGATGATGATGATGCAGTGGACGCAGCAGTAGCCTGATGAAGTTGTAGTTGAGTCGTGACTTTAGCATCTGGGAGTTTGATGACCTGAGCGGTTCCAGACGGAAACAATCAGAACCAGACTGTAACAGTGATTTCAGTTCGGAAATAAACAACTCAATTACAAAATGACCATGTAAGCAACACAAAAAGACATGAATCCTGAGTCTCTGAGTCAGAAAGAACTTACAATTCATGTCATTACAGGTTTTGAAATCCAAACCATGACCCATAATTTTTGGACACAATGACAGGATCATTACTGGTAATCTGGTGAAGCTGAGGCAGTAGCTCACGGCAGTTCCAAATATCTACTCCTACATCTTATCTGCCTGGAAAAATAAAATTTGAGAATTGCTGATATTATTAGTCTGAATGTTATTCACAGCAGCACAGTGACTTCTCAGAAAAAAAAAATTCAATTTCAGGCTCAGGTTTAAGATTTAAGCTGTTACGCATTCGAAGAAGTCCATCATTCATATGAACTAAACCATATTCAGCACATCTGCCAGCTTCACAAAATGTATTTAATCTTATGACTACAGATTAACAGAGCAGTGAATATCAAGTTACATCCACACTCAAGTTAACATTTTTGGTGTTAGACAGACAAACAAAGAGTGAAAGTAGAAGAAACAGAACAAATGAGTGCAAGCAGCTGTGGAAGAAGCCAAAAGGATTAAAGTGATTACACTGCTAAGCTGAGTCCAACTGCTCCTTCTAACAGTAAAGACAACAGAATCCAAACTAAGTCTCTCTGGTGAAAGACTTTGGCTCTTTTCTTTAGTGTTTATTTGACTTTGCTCAGTACATGAATGCATGAATAGGTGAACAACTTGTTGTGCACAAACAGATGTGTGAACATGTGAGCATGCTTGCATGACTAAAGACAGTGGAGTTGTCCTGTCTGCGTCCAGTCTGTCTTATTTTTCTGTGTGTCTTTCAGTTTATTTTGACTTTTAAAAGGGACAGTGTACATAAACATTAACCTTGTGGTGAAGGAGAGATGCCTGTACCAAAATGTAGCATTTAGTGCTAATTTCCAACTGTAGTTCCTTTGACAGGTTGATGTAATAACATAAAATACAAATAAAATACACATAAAATATACAGAGACTGCACCAGTTGATATCAATAAAACAGTTTGTGACAGCAGGACCAGTAGAAAGTCTTTATTTTCCTGATTTATTACCTCTGCCAGTGGAGGTTATGTAATCACTGGGGGTTTGTTAGTCTCTCCGTCTGTTTGCAACATAATTCAAAAGGTTCGATGGATTTCAACAACATTATCACAGAATATCCAAAATGACAACAGCAACAAGTGAATAGATATTGGTAGTGACCCGGATCACCATCTGGATCCAGGATTTTTTCTTTCTGATGAAATTTTTACTATTGGTAGATATCCTGCATCAGTCATTCCACTGCACAAACTCTTTTGCATTGTTGTGTAGGTTATAAAGAGGAAGCTTTGTGATCTCTCTATAATGTGTCTTTGAATATGATGAGCATTAGTAAAACAAGATGGAATTTATTAATATCAAACTCAGAGCTCAATTAATGTCTGTGGTACGACCATTTCACACCAGTTTAAAACATTTACTCCAAAGCTGACGTGAGGTAATAGAACTTGCAGAGCTAGCAGCTAGACACTGGGACAGCAAGTTGTTACCATGACAACCCAAAAGCACAGTGGATAAGTTGTGTTACCCATCTGACAGACCTACTGACAATAGGTGGACGACGGCAAAAGGAGTTTGTGCAGAACTGACGCGGACTGGTGGACGTCACTACGGGTTTTTACACCATATTTGTGACCCGCCACCACGAAACCAGGCATAAGTTGCGCTGAGCCGTTCAGAGCTACAGCCAAATTTAGGCTGGAAGGCGATTTCTTATGTGTGTTTACATCTTATCAAAAAACGGTACCTTAACACCTCTATGTTCAGTTCCTGTGGTCATTACATTGAAATCCAATCAATAAAGGTGTTTATTGAGTCAATTATTTAAGCGGCGACAAAAGTTCAGGGATTGCTGAGCAAAGACAAAGACGACTTCCACCTCTTTTCGTCGAACAAAACGATCTCCGTTCCGTGAGTAAACACCCAAGTGTTTGGTACGAGGTAAAAGCTTATATTGAATGTTCTGTCCAATGGTGTAAGCCAAATGATTATAATACGTCACACTTCTGTCCTATTATTATAATATATAAAACTTCTGTGACATGTCCATCAGAGTGTCCTTTAACATCTGTCAACAATTTGTGTCAATCGGATACAAATTATTATGCGTTGTTAAGGACTTCCTACCCCAAAACAGTCCAAAACTTTAACGGACAATATCTAAAAATGTGCAAATTGCAAAATGTGTCCAAATGTGGATATTAAAATGACCATAACTTTGGTTCTACTTGTGATAGAAACATCATTTTTTCACCATCTTAAAACTTAGTTTCCACTCTACCAAGCTACACACATAACTCTGTTTGGATTTACACACACTTATGCCTGGTTTCGTGGTGGTGGATCACATTTAACAGCAGAATTTACTGGAACATCTGATGTTGTGATAGTTTAAAATGAGCTTTTAACATAACATTGTTCAACCTCACGGTGTGATTCGTATTTAAATAGTGACTGAAGCGCCGCAGTGCGTAAATGTCTGTGAATGTTTGTGCCGACAAAGACCTGTTAATGAGGTTCAGTGATCACCGAAGACTTTTTAGGAATTTCACCATTCCTAGATCTAACTCAATATATAATTTTATTTAACCTTTATTTAATCCTTTAAGCCATGATGTGTCAGCGATGATGAGTTCTGAAAGGATGGTTTAGTTTCAATATTCTGATAAAAAATTGTGGGGGTTTTTTGTGACTTGATGGAGTTTTGTTCATGGATCTGATATATAAAGATAAACAGGTGTCAAAAAGGAACTATTAGAAAAAAGAAAAAGGCAAAACTAAAACGACTGGAACGAAATTACGATATGATTCATTTATTTATTTATACTTATTTATACATTTTAATTGATTTTAAGTAAGTTAAGTTATTATTTGTAAATCATCTTCATTTGCATTCAATTCACATAAAACACAATGACTAAAAAATACAAATAAAATAATACTGGCATTAGAATTGTTTTGTTTCCTCTTCTTTTCTGTCTTTCACTCATGTCTGACCTTTCCCCCAGTTTCCCCAAGTGGGTTCTGATGATTGCTACCTGCTGCCTTGTCCTGTGTGTCACCTGTGTCTCATTGTCTCCTCCTATATATGAGAAAGAGGGAAACACACACACACTGATAAAAATGTAAGAAGCAAAATATTTTATTTCAAACTTCCAAAAATAAAACAAAGGATCAAAACATTCAAGCACCTGCAAGTCGGAATTTTACACATTGAAAAGGAGTAGGAACAAGTTTAAATGTATTCAATAAATAAGGACAAAATGAATAATACCGAAATAAATGTATTAATCCATTGTAACATTTCTGCATTTGTTTTTTTTTATTTTTATTTTTCAAAATGTCAGGGTTGGTCCATACAGTAGTGGGAAAAAAAGTTTGTGGATACCACATGCATTGTTTGATATATTGTATTAATGAATCCATAAAGACACAGTGCTACTTTCATGTCACTTCCCAAATAACATTTTCTTTTTTGGTTTGTTTCTTGTTAGCTGTAGTTTAGTAGCTGCAGCCACATTGACCAGTTTCCTGCTTTTCATGCATTCCAGTCTGAAAGTAGACAGTGACATTTGAGTGGGATGAGCGTCTGGCAGCTCACTCACTTCACAGCCGTAATAATATATTTTCTTGGCTGTTGATTGGTGTCACCTGCGTTAGCGTGACACAAACCACTACAGTGGTAGAAACTGTGTTTTACTAATTCCACCAGCAGTAACAACTGACACCATTAGCATTAGCATTAGCATACTCACATATTCCAGTACACACTTCCAAAACAGCCCCAAATTATTATTATAGTCTTTATTTCTGCTCCTTTCAACTCATTTCACCCACTTCCACAACACATTAGTAGCAAACAATCTCACATTTTCTACAGACTCTGCACTTGTCTTTTGAAACACACAAAAAACGTTTTCTGCAAATATTTTATAATATTATTGAAAACTGTATACAATTGTAAGAGTGTGCAGAAACTTTTTCCACTCTTGTCAAGTATGTAAACCCAGCTGACAAAACAACATGGTTTAGCAGTTTTATGTTAGCCTTTCCTATGATAACACACCTGATCTGTCAGCCAAGGAGCGAAAAGATGAAAATAGCTGTTTGGAAAGTGTTTGACAGCTTCTGCCGTTTAAGTGCCGAGTAAAATCCTGTTATTCTAACGTCTTCCACAGTTCAGTCAGAACCAGTTTCATCAAATCTCCACATCAGTTACATTTGATGGTATCAAAGTTCAAGATTACTTTATTTACACCCCTGGGTAGATTTGTTCCACAGACGCATTTGGAATTTACGATAAAACACTTGTGCTTAATCAAGTCTGAAGATGATGCAGTGTTCCACCATTCATCAATATAGTAGTATGGGGACATTGGATGAGTATATGTTAACCATACCTATAGATAGATAGATAGATAGGTAGGTAGGTAGGTAGGTAGGTAGGTAGGTAGGTAGATAGATTAAAATATTAATAGTAACATGTAACAAAGCACTAACAAGGAAATGGAACAAAGCTGATTCCATGACTTTAGATGAATGGATATAGATTGTGGAAAAAATTTGCTTGATGGAAAAAGTGACACACAGTGAGATTACAGAAAACCCAAATGAAAGAAAAGTGGGAGAAATGGACAACATAGATAAATGACAGTAACATTGAAGATGGACACATTAGGACATTGGAAGATACACTAGCTGTGTTTCCATTACCTGTGGAAATTTGCAAAATGGAAATTGTAAAGTGATAAAAACTGGTCATGGAAACACCTGGATTTTTAAATAATGTTCAAATATCAATAAAAACTTTTTACGCTTTCATGAGGTGGTTTTTCAGATGTTTTGATATTTTAATATGTCGCAAAAGCACAATGGAAACACTTGTTCTGCAATTCTACGTCACAGGACATGACGGACATGGTCACATGATCACTTCTCTAGGAGTAAAAATGGAGCGATACACAAGGACAGAGGAGGAGACGGAGACTTTTCTGGAAATAATTCATGACAAAAACGTAACTGTCATTTCAGAGACAGAAAACAGCAGAGAAATGCAGCGTGATATCAAGATGGAAAAGTCTATCTTCCACCAGTGAAATCTCATGGGATGATATTTCATGAGAGTTACAACACTCTTGCCCCAAACAACTGTCAATGGAAACATGTGTAAAGCGAAATATACTTTGTCAAAATTTTAGGAATGTAATTATTGTTTGGCGAAAAACTGTAAAGGAAACATAGCTACTGAAAGACGATATTTGCCTGTGAGTTAATTTTTTCGATTTTTTTATGTTTTTTATAAATTTTTTTGTTCATTTGAAAAGCAATAAAAGGAAAGTTACAAAAAAATACAGCAGTATGGGCAAATAAAAGAATAAAACTAATAAAATAATAAAAAATATAAAAGATCATAAAATTAAATAACTAAAAACAAGATGTGATAAAACATAATAATTCAAATAAACCTTAAGAAAATGAAAACCAGAAAAAGTATAAAATAAAGTCACAAAAATAATAGAGAAATAACTAAATAATTCAATGAAATACAATGTCACTATTACCGTACTTATTGAGGTCAGTGACGGTGACAGAAACAAAGCTGTTTTAAGCACGGTAACTAAAAACCTATTGGACCAATTTCCACAAAATGTTCAGGAAAGGTGCGAGGTGGTTCAGAGTAGATCCCATTTTGTGAATGTAGGTCAAAGGTCACAGTCACCAATAATGTGTGTTCACATTGATAAGAGATAATGAAAATCATGTGTGAAATGGGGGTGGGGTTTGTTGTGCCGGGCACCGCTTATTGTTGTTGGTTCTATTCTTGCCCTTCCACATGCCTCTGCCGGAAGTGCACACGTTCCTGCTATAGAACCAAGTATGGAAGCCTGGACACGATCAGCATGGAACCCCTTCTATAGGGGAAGGAAAAAAATAGGGAGAACACATCAATGACAACACAATGACATCAGTTACACGAAATACAGAGTGAAGAGATGGAGGAGGAAGTGACGCGCAACCATGGCAACAGATTAATACAGCAATAGAAGCCTAAATATGGAGGCATGATGGTTGGTTACTCAGACAACCCTGTAGGGATCCAGTCTCTGCGTTCTACCCATTGGAAGCACATGTAGTACATAGCACGAGCAATTAGCACATGGTGCACAGTGGGAGTAGTGACCAGAAGGCACTGAGGGACCAACTCCAGCACTGTAGTAAAAGGACACTGATGGGAGAATGAAACTATATGGGCCTCGTTTGAATGAAAGAATGATAATAATAATTTTTTTTAACTTGTGTGATTAACTTACAAAATAAATTGGAGTCAGTAACTCCCTCACAAAACAAAGCTGTGTCTGTGTCTGTGTTTGGTAGAACAGGTCGTCCAATGACGACCTTTCTATCAGCAATTCCAATCTGTGAATGTCCACATGTTAAAGTATATTCTTATGAAACACACTGAACTCTAAATGGTTCCCAGTCAAGTCTGGCAGTGTATTATATGACTGCCTACTGGTGTGTATGTGTGTGTGTCTTTATGGGGACATTGTTTATACAGTCACACCATGGGGACCTCTGACACTATGGGGACCAAAATTCAGAAAATTATTAAATATAAATAAAGGTCACCACTAGTAGAATTTTTTTTTAGTTTTTATGTATTTTATTTATTTTTCATTGTTTCGTTCTTTATGTTAAAATTTTTTTGTTAATTTATTATTATTTGTTCACACATTTTATTTTTGAATCTAATTTTCTAATTTTTATTATTTTATTTTATTAACCATTTTACTAACAAATGCCTTTTTGCATTTCACTAATCCATCCCAGGGGCCAGATTGGACCCTTTGGCATGTCCGATTTTGGGCTCCAGGCCACATATTTGACACCTGTTTGTCTTTTTTATGTAAACTAATTATTGTTTTTATTATATAACATTTTGTGGAAGAAGTAAAAGTCAGTGAAAGTTGTGCACAGTGCTTGTGTCCAGACAGTGGGTGGTAAAAGGATATTTCCCCTCGGAGGCAGATACTTGTTTTCGTCATTACCCTTATAAGGGCAAAAAACTAACATAGTAGTGGGAAGTACAGAAGGTGGATCCTTGTGACGTCCCATCTGCTAGAATGAGCCCATATTGCCACACTTATAACGTGGGTGGGAGACCCCGCCACTGTGAGCCAAACCTGCTGATGACTCAATCTTCAGGGTATTTTGCACAAAAACGACTAAGTTGGTCCCTCATCTGTTGTACGTTGGACGAGCTGATCGTCAGCGCATCTGCTGTGGACATCTGTCCTGTTTGTCCATCCATACATGTGCATTTAGAGACAGGTGCCATGTGATGCGTCATCTGTGCAGTATTCTGGTCAGGTTTTGACAACAACAATTAGGCCCCAGCCCTGGACAGTGTGGGAGGAAGTGTTAAGGAAATTATTATTCGTTCCCCACTGTGATGTTTTTCATCAGTGCGCACAGACTCATGAAGTAGATTTTTGTCATCACTGGCTGTATAAACAATACCTCCCAAAAGAAAAGCCTATCAATAGTCTCATGATATAATTGCGTAAGTCATATTTTTGGCCAAATTGTTATATCTACAGTGGATATGAAAAGTCTACACACTGGAGAAAAAAAAAGTTTTTCAGATTGACATAAAAAAATAAAAAATAAATAAATAAATAAATAATAATAATAATAATAATAATAATAATAATAATAATAATAACAATAATAATAACAATAATGTACATGTTACTATCATGTTTTCTGAAAAAACAACATTCATGTTAGTTAAAAAATAAATGCTCATGTAAATCTACCATTATTTTATCCTCTCATGATGAACCAACATTATTCAGTTTATCACTAAAGTAACATCAACATGATCATTTATTACTTCATAAAGCATTTCCTTAAATTAATATTTGAAACAGAATGTAAGGAGATTGTCTGACTGCTGCAAAGAATTATGATTCTCAGTTGAAATGTGACGTACAGAAGACCACTTGCCTGGTGTCATTCGGGGGCGTGAGTCCTTCTGATCGAGACTCAACTTAGCTCATGGATGACGTGATTCCCATAACGGCCGCCGCCGCTGGGATCTGGTCTTGTCAGAGTCGGAATGTTTAGGAATGCAGCAGCAGGTGGTAAACTAAAGCTAAATAACAGTAGGAGGCCGATAGTCAACAGGAAGTCTGTCGCAGTCTGTCCGGGGGATTTAACCTTGGCGGGTCAATAATAATAACAACAATAATAATAATAATAAAAACAATAATATAATGTTTTCAGTCTGATTTAAACGAACTGACAGTTTTTCTCAGACCTCAGGTGTTCAGGTAGTTTGTTCCACAGGTGAGGAGCAGAACCACTAAATGATGACTGTCCCTGATGACCTATGACCTCAGGGCTTCATAGGGAACCAGCAGGTCCAGTGTGTATTTGGGTCCAACGTCATTTAGTGCTTTATAGACCAGGAGGAAGATTTAGAATTCTATCCTTTTACCCACAGGAAGAAAATGTAAGGATTTGAGGACCGATTATAAAACCTCTCATGTAAACACCTCCATTGATCTTGGTATTGATATAATTGGTCTTTACTCCAGCTCTACGGCGCACTATGGTAACATTATACACGTACAACAGCATAATTCCAAGAGCATCTATGATTCAATCAGCCATGTTTTCACTCCTCCTTTCTGTGTGGTCTGTGCGTATGCGTCACTAACCCTATGGATACTTGAGAGCTTTTGAGACCTACTCATCATCAGAGTATGAAAGCAACAGTGATTTTAAGTGCAGTAACACTGTGCTGAGAGCTATTTGATCTTCTTTTTTTTTGTACTTTTGAACATGTTCTCCATAGGAAGCCACTACAAAAAATATTTGACCCATGACTGAAATCTGACTAATGTTTCCTAGAACATCAGACGGCAGGAAGCACTATTTCCTGATTGCAAATTGAGCCAAAAGACAAACCAAACAACACATTTACAGGTTTCTCTGAGCTCCATATTCTTGAATATAGGTCATTAACACCTGTCAGGTTTGAAGATAGGTGATATGAATTGATATGAATTGATATGAATCGATTTTGATGGTTTTTGTGTGTGTCATTGAGGCTTTTAACGGAGCATGATTCAGAACATATAGAGTGAATCATTTAAGTGGGCTCCCTAGAGTACAGGCTTTTATTAAGTGACGTGAAGTAAAGTGAAAATAAAAGAAATATGAGTATGTGCCTCATATTGACCCATAAGTCATTCAATCTTGTGACCTTTAGAGCATAAAAGTATTGCAGAAGCTTTTAACACTGTAGATACATTTAAAATTATACTTTATGACAGGGCTCTCAAACACGTTCCAATCTGAACCATGGGATGAATTCGTGTAAAAATGTGAAAAAAATTCCAATGTTCATGGTCAAGGCTTCAATTAAAAAATGTTGTCTTTGTTTTGGTGCAAAAATTAACATGACATGAAAGATAATATTTAGGGCAGCCATGGTTCAGTTGGTAGAGCTGGTCGTCCATTAAATCATCATGCTGTGATTTAATGGTCAAATAAATAACATCAAATTTACAGAAATACCTTTATGTTCAAACTTTAATAAAGTTTTGTATTTTACGTTATTTGGGGAGAAAGTACAGGACTGTAAACTTCAGGTTTTGTAGATTTTTTGTGTCATATTTTTATTTAATAAACTATTTTAATCCTCAATGTTATCCCTAATATTCAAGTAAGTAGACTCATGTAACCACAATATAGTCACAATATAGTCCACAATAATCGCAATATTCGCACATTTCAAATTGTGCAGCACTAGTAGATTATGATAATGATAAAAAAAAAATAGAACAGATTTTCAGACTTTCTACTTTACAAAATAATTTAACTATATATAAATAATAAAATATTTTTGGTGTTACCATAGTGATGAATGACTTTATTTCACACATTAAATTATATACTGTGTGTATATATATATATATATATATATATATATATATATATATATATATATATATATATATATATATTTG
This sequence comes from Siphamia tubifer, assembly GCA_020466265.1. NCBI lineage: Eukaryota > Metazoa > Chordata > Actinopteri > Kurtiformes > Apogonidae > Siphamia > Siphamia tubifer. The sequence continues at coordinate 44,851,856 of CM035793.1, forward strand.
CCTTTGTGCTCTCCAGCAGAGCAGTGGGTGTCAAGAAAGATTAGCATTTGATTGACACCCACCCAAGCCATTAATTATGTTGTTTTTTTTCATACAGTAGCTGTTATGTGTTAAAACAAGTGGTACCAATATGGCCATAACAATATGATAAAGCTCACGTCTTGGTTTTCTTATTTTATATTAAGTTTGATTCATAAATAATAAATTGTCAAAAAAGAATTCTTACATTGTAAATACAAATTTTAACTAAATTATTGTGATATCACAGCTTTTTTTAAATTATAAATTGCAAAAGACTATGTAATGTCATTGACCTTCAGGAGTTTATGACGAAGCCAAGAGATGCTCTTCTAAAACACTTAAACCTCTAATAGATTTAAATGTTCGTTAAATGCACAAACGTCAAGTTGTTAACATGTTTGGTCACAGCCTGACATGATTGATCCAAAGAGCTCTTGTATTTTCCTCCCTCTATTTTAGACAAAGAAATCTGCCCTTGACAAATATGATGGAGTCTCTGACGCACGTTTCCAAGAACGAGCAATACCTTTTAATGCTCAGAGTCATGGTGAAGTACATGTGCTGCTCACCCAAGTCAATTCCCTGCTGCGGATATCAGCTGAATACACCTGTGCTCCTGCTTTTTTTTAAAAAATAAAAATAAAAAAAAAAAGCTTTTCATTGAAAAATCTAAGATAGCATCAATAAATCAACAACATGGTTACAAATGTTTTTTTGTTTTGTTTTTTTTTTTCTACTTTTTCAACACATTCAAAATCACCTCTCACCCATCCCTTCCCCCACCCAACTGGACCAAAAAAAAAGATAATAGAATAACAGAAACTTTACCAATAATAGACCTTACTTTTGTTTTTGGTAGACATAGGTTGGTAGGCTAGCCGCAGTATCCCCATTCATTCCATGTATGGGTCTAGTGGTGCTTCATAGTCAGAGGAGGCGGGGCTAAAAGGTTGTCTTTCAAATCTTCTGTATGCAATAGAACGGTACTACAACCAATCAGTGTAATCTTTAGGATGATATAGTTAGAGCGCTGGAAAGTTGACTAGCCTAGCCTAGCCTAGCCGCACTAGACAAATCTAATGTGCTATCGTAGTAGTCTAGTTACACTCAATGTAACTTTTGGCTAGATTTCCATGAAACTGAAAATTGGATTATATATGCTTTTTTTTTGCAGTTTTTGGCTACTTTAATAAATGAGGGATAAGAACATCTTATAATATGTTCAGTCTAATGTCATTTCATGCTGCACCTTCACACATTCAGGCTCAGTTGTCAATATGCTTATTACAACACTTTAATAACAACCCTTTTTTTCTAAATTATAGCAAACAACTGCTTTAAACCATTGTGCCATTTGTTAAAAAGAAAAAAATCAATCTGAATGTTTAATCAAAGATGAAATTATACAGCCCTTAGGGTAAAAGTAGTAGATTTAATGATGCAAATTACAGAGTATAACTTCTATCTGTTACATACAAGCTGTAGTAACTGATGATTCACAGAAGGACATTATAGATATTCCCAGTTTCCATCTCCAGTCCATTGGCAGGATTTCAACAAAGACAGAAGAAAGATGGATGGATAAAAAGACAGCAAAAAAAAAAAGACAACCATTTAAGGTTGCATAAAATGACAATGTACAATCACAGATCCTAGGACAAAAAAATCCATAAAGACATACACACTTAAAGAGGAATACAGCATAGGCTTAATATTTATAATCACAAGCAAGTTAGATAAATGTTTAGTAACTTCAGAATTGTAAAAAAAAAAAAAAAAAAAAAGCTAAAATGTCTGATTTTGTTTTAGTCAAACTTTAACTTTTAAGTTTTTATATCTTGTATTAATTTTATTTCTGTGGGTGGAGTGTTCCACATTTGTTTCAATTGTTTTGTTAAAACTTTGCCTCCGAAGCTTTTCTTTGATCACACATTTTAGTCTGTGATAAGTCGGTTTATTCTATGTATACATTTCCATCCTACAAATCAGTCACGCCAGGAGGGTCCTGTTGCTTCTGCATGTTTGTACTTGTCTGTTAGAAAGTATTCTCCCATTCAGTGTTTGCTCTGGATGTGAATGAAGCCTGCAGCTCATAGATTGTCTCATAGTGTATATTTACTGGATCCTCGTATGATTGAATGGAAGCGTTTGATAATTAGGGTGTCAGTTGAGTGCAGTCACACTCATGTTATCAGACAGGAAACTGACAGCGTTAACTGTTTCAATAGAGCTATGTGGCATGTTTTATTTTATGTGGTGGCAGATGAAATTCACCCAAAAAAAAACACATATTTTGAAGTATTTCACTGGCAGTGATTCAGTTTCTGTGTCACTGTGCAGGAGGATCAGTTGACTTTGTTTTTCTGACAGCATGCTGAGGCAGAGGAACAAATAAAGGCAGATGTCTGACAAAATGTTGTTGGACACTGGTTTCAAACCAAGCAGTCTCTATGTTTTATTTCATGTTCGAACTGTTTTCTGTAGTTGATTTTGGTTTGTTTGTCCAGACTGAAACATGTTTTGTCAAATATGCACTGTAGATGACAAATACATTTGCAGAATAATGGCCACTTTGTGCCACCAGAAGTGTTGTTTGTTTGTTTTCCCTGCTTTAAAATAGTCCCTTTAAATAACAGCAGAACATTACAGTGTTGTCGAGTCAACTTTGTTGTGATTAGAACAACCTTGTCGGATCATTTGGGGATAAACAAGCAAATTGTGTCCTGTCTTAGTCTCATATGCTCAACCTTGATGCTTATTTTTCACATATTAAGTGGATAAATAGAATTACATAGTCACTTTGTCCTTAGTTTTCACTGTCTGCATCATTGGAAAGAGGTTTGACACAACTCATGGCACAGTTTGTTATTTTTATGATTAACCCTTTACAATTCCAGGGTGATTTTTGATTAAAACACCTGAAAGTGCCTTTTTTGGGTGATAATCAGGGTGTAATTGTCTGCATTTTCTATGTATGGACAGAAACGCAACATTTACCAATAGACTGGTGTCTAAAGTTTCTCTCTTACTATTGAACCAGGAAGAATCTTGTCTCGTCTTCTGAACCTGCTTCATCCTCACTAGGGTCACAGGGGTCACTGGTGGCCTAATACAGCTCCAATGGGTGAAGGCGGGGTACACCCTGGGCCCGGGAGGAATCAAGCATGTTAATGAATTATATGCTGGGTGGGTTTGTTTTGAAAGGTGTCATTCCACTGAAAACCACTTTTCCACACTCCTTTTGGAATCTGATGGGTCACCCCAAATTACCAACACATGCTATGTTTGAAAGTGTTCACTGGCTGTGTTTACCATTCATAGAAAACAACACAGAGAAATGAGCGACTCAGAAAAGCCTGTCCTCAATATGTCATTTGGATATTGGTGTCACCCACGTGGGGACAAACCCATCCTCCATCACAGTGAATCTGAAGTAGCATTAGCATCAGCATTAGCATCTACAAGAGAAGGCGGCACCATAGTAGCTGCTGCACAAACTTGAAAAAAATGGCGGAGCAAACTGGTTCATGTGCTCTCTGTGGTGTTGTTGTTTTCCCTGCACATTTTAAAAACAAGCAACGGCACAAAACCTAGCTGGATGCTACTCTTGGACGATAACCACACACATAGAGCACCAGGGGAGGGGGGAATTTTCATTCATGCATTCATTCTCTGAGTCAATCAGAAACACCTCATCACTGCATCGTGGATATGTACTGTATGCAGAAGTACCGTAAACTCTGTTGTTTGACCTCAAGTCATTTTTGTACCCCCCAAAAACAGCTTGAAACAAAGCAATCTGGACATTTTTTAAAATAGAAACAACGCACAATGCATTCAATAACAATGGAGAACACAACAATATTAATGAAATAATGATGGAATGACACCTTTAAAATAACGTCCTCTATGTGCTGGACCAGGACGTCAGGCTGGTAAGAAGTTTTAACAGAACCGGAGGTGATTAATAAATACCAATAAGCCCTGTTAAAATGAACATATTACCTAACTCAGTCAATACACTACTGTTGAATGTACTTTCCATTCAAGAGGAGCTTCAGAGAAAACTTAAGCCTGTTTTATTCACAGCCTGTTCTTTTTCATTGATTACCTCCAACAGCAGAGGTTATATAATCACCAGGTTTTGTTAGTTTGTCCATCTGTCTGTCTGTGTGTTAGCAATATAAGTCAAAATGTTAAATGGATTTCAACAAAATGTTCACAGAATAACAAAAGCAACAATTGATTAGATTTTAGGAATGATCCAGATCACTGTCCGGGTCCAGGATTCATTTGAAGGATTCTTTAGTATTGGGAGAAAAGGCTGGTTTTGACAGAAATGGTTCTAACTCAATATATAAAACTTGCTGAGGTCTGAGCCTCCATCAAAGGAACACACAGCAAGTGTAAGTAAGTAGGAAAATACTGAGGGAAACATGGCAACTTTAATGGTTTGTCGTTCCTTATTTTACGAACATCCTACTCTCATTCTAGAATAGATAAACACGGCTTGGAGTGTTTGGCTTGTTTGAAGATCTTTATGCAAATTGTACTCATTTTGGTAGGAACACAGTGACAACACCTTTGATAAATGGTGTCAGGAATACGTTGTTTTGGTAGATGATTTGCCTGTGAGGAAGCAAGCTGTGGTATTAAAGCAACTGCATAAAAAGATGAGTGTTCTGCAAGAAAGGGTGACTTTAGAATAACAATGAGATAGCAGAATGAAAAGTGAAGTAGCAGCTCAATTACAGGATTATTCCAGTACATGTTCTTATTTATACTCAGTGTAAATCATACTGTTATGGGTTGTTTTTTGTTTTGTCTTAAAAGGGGACATATGATGCCTATTTTCCAGTAAAGTAAACACAGTTCCCTGGTGTCTTAATGACCTGTATGTGCTTTGGTCAAAATAACACATTGATGAATAGATACAGCAGCATCTTCAACCTGAAGAAAAAGACCCTTTCAAAACACTCTGTTTTAGTGCCTTATGCTTTCATGCAAATGAGCCACAGCTGACTCTGCCCCTCTGTAATATTATGGTACGATACAATATGTGTTACTCCACACCGTGTACGACACAAAATCACTTCAAAGACACAAAGCACCACCAGAATTAATGCATATATAAGATGCTCTGGATTACAAGGCGCGCTGGAAATTAAATGGAAATTAAAGGCTTTTAAATGTGCTTTATATGCCTCTGAGAAACATGGTAAATCTTTAACTAAAACAATCATTCTCTTTTTGCCCTCCACAAAAATGGCTGATGTCGAGAGGTGACTTAGGGTTAGGGCAGGGTGACCAGATAAACCAGTTTTACCAGGACAGTCCCAATTTGGGCAAAAGACAAAAGACAAAAGTCTGTCGGGACATGGATGTGTTCTGGTTTTCACCACTGGCTACATTTGAGCAGCGTGGGAATAATCATAGATATGAATACTAAACACCATGTTGGCTACTACCTTGTGTATTGTGGCTAATATCTTCAGTCAGAACACCGGCCACCTTTGTCAAATTCTGAGGACCGTAAACTCTCAGTTGCCATGCAACAATAAAAACCCCATTGCCATATAACACCAAATATAGCCGTGTTCCATTTAGTCACAGAGTTCCATTGAAAGCCTGGGTGTACGAGGATGTTTTGACAAATACAGACCGGTTCCAAATAAACAGGGTCTAATTGATTATGAATCAAGGATGAAGGCTTGACCACTGGCACAGCATGTTTTTCCTCTTACCTCTTCTTTTATTTAGGGTCAGATGTCCCAAATTTTTTGGGACATCTGACCCTGTCTCCACATTCAACAACTTTTATTTCAAAATAACATTTGTATGTGTACTGCTCGCTTGTATTAATGATATTGGATTAATATTGATTAATAGACTATTAAATACTTAAACAACATTTATTTGACAGGCTTAGAACGTCATGTGTTTTATTAACTATGTACGTCAGCCATCCTCATCTGGTCACTCTAATAGTGTGAGAGTGTTTTTTTCATTCAATTGCTGTGTCAGTGGTGTGAAAAGTAAAATTAAAAAAACTGCTGAAGCAGGTGTTATGGTGTGGCATAGTTTATGGTGACTGAAATACACATTTAAAAGGAATAGCACATTGTTATGGCAGACTGTTATTTAAAACACAACTACAAACAAAATGTCACTTCAGATAAGAGCCCAATGAAATGTGTAACATGAACCCTATATGTAAAAAAAAAAAGATGTACATGCATGAGCAGGGTCATGTGCAAGTGTCCCAGTTTCAGATTAGGGAAATCTGGTCACCTGAGGTTAAAGTCAACTTTTTTGTTTCCCTAAAAAGCTATTATTTTAATAGGCTGACGATTTGCAACATAGTAGATATAGCAAACTTTTACATGAGCAAAAACATATTAATTTTAGCCAAAAAAATGTGTTTTGAATGTTTGGAGTCAGGTTGGGAACCACTGCTGTCGTCCGTCACAATTGTTTTCCGACCTTGGCCTCATGTGATTGGATCATTTTCACTGTGTTCCTAAATAACCTTGGGTAAAATACACAGCGTTCAGCCATCTCCTTCACGTCTTTAGTTCAGCAGAGTACAAGGTCAAAAACCACTTTGTACATGGAATTATAGCACTTCCTGTAAATCCATGGTCTGTGGTCAAGTGGTTACGGTCCGGAACTGACATGTGGAAAATAAGGGTTTGAATTCTGTGAGTTTCATTGAGTTTTCATTGTATTTATTTCTTTATAAAGGGAAAAAAAACACCACATTTCAGGCAAACTTTAGTTAAATACAACCAAATGCTTATAGCAAGCATTATCAGCTAACCTACTCCCCCCCCCCCCCCCAAATAAAATGATTAAACACAAATTCATACCCATTGAGCACATATTTTCTTGCCCAGTTCCACATGTACAATTTAGCATTCATGAATCCCATTCTGTCCTATCCATGTGCTGCTACTCATACTGGTGTTTGGATGTGCTTAGCTAACTACAGTACATGTCGTTAGCATACCTGCCTACATTTGAGAAGCACAATCCGGGAGATTTTTGTGGCAGCGGTGGGTGTTGTGTTTTCAGCAGACACGTGAGCAAATGTTGTTTTTATGAAGATAAATGAAAGTAAAGTGGTATGTCATTAGTTTCCAGTGCATGATGAAATCCTCTAATGCCTTATTATAGTATAGTATAAGTATTACCTATGGACCACTGATAATTCAGAATAATTATAGAAAGTGTCTGAGGTCTTAGTCCTGTGTGAATGCGCCATGTCCGTGATTTGCTCAGTAATAATTGCACTGGAAATGATCTGTATGTGTATGGTAAATGGACTGCACTTGTATAGCGCTTTTCCACCTTCATGGTGCTCAAAGCGCTTTACATTAGCCTCTCATTCACCCATTCACACACACACTCATACACCAGTAGGTTTCTAAGGTCTATGGTAAGTCCTACTGGGGGCCTAAGCCAGGGTTCAGTGTCTTGCCCAAGGACACTTCGACATGTGAACAGCCAGAGCCGGGACGCAAACCGCCAACCTCTTGGTCATTGGGCGACCCACTCTATCAACTGAGCCACAGTCGCATACACATACCCAACCCCCATACACATACAGATACATATCTGTATGTGTATGGGGGTTGGGCTGCTTCTGAGTTTTTGTTGTTTAGTTTTTAACTATCCCACAATTTGAAAATCTAAGTTTGTAGGTAACGAATGTAAGAGCTACGTTTAAAATCTACTGGAAGTTTTGATTGTAGGTAGTAACACTCCCTGCAAAAATAAAGCAATAAAAAAAAAAAAAAAATTTAAACCCCTGGTGTGAGCGAATGAATAATGCATCCACTGTATGTGCTATTATTATTATTGTTATTATTATTATTATTGTTATTATTATTGTTGTTATTATTATTATTATTATTATTATTATTACTATTATTATTATTATTATTATTATTATTATTATTATTATTATTATTATTATTATTATTATTATTATTATTATTATTATTATTATTATTATTATTATTATTATTATTTCATGTATGCAGTGAGAGCCTCCCACAATCATTGGCTCTGAACTAAGGCAGCATTGTCAACTGTTGCTCATGGGTTTTGATGCCTTCAGCCTCTGTATGCTAACAGTGAGCTACATGGAAAACTGTGCTTTTCAAACTGGTGATTTAACCTGACTCTTCTGCCTCTGCTTGGTTAGATGTCTTCACTTAGAGGTTAATGCTACAGCAGAGATATTTTCTTTTTTCAATGTGACTCACGCAGGAACTGCTGCGATTGAATGTGAGCTGGAATGACTGCTGCAAACTTACTTCAGTGTTGAGGTCAATATCCTTATTTTCAGCTATGGTTTTCCTATAGAAGTTGGACACCATCACCTTTATGTTTTATCACTGTCTGTGGAAATAATATTGATTGATTGATTCTGTGTGTGGTGTTGCACAGTCTCCTCTGAGCATCTTTAGACTTCTAGAATGGTTGGTAATTATTTATCTGATTCAGCTGCATCTTTTTTTTTCCCTCTTTGTTCATACTGTGTAAAAGCCAAACGCTATTTGGTCTAAGCTTTAAAGACATTATTTAAATGCTAGTATCCAGAGCAACAGTTAAAATTCCTTTTTAATACACTGCTAGATCTCCATGGATTAACACTGGTCTACAAGCAATGACATTTTACCACATGTTACTGATAAAAGAAACTTAAATGTCTTAAATGCTGGTTGGCTCAAGTTTCCAAGATAAGTCATAGGTCAAAATGTGAAATTTTCCTTTTCATTTTGCTGAATATTTTGGTCATTTTTATTAATTTTATTGAATATTTTGGTCCTTTTTTTTATTTTATTGATTATATTGGTCATTTCTGGTCATCTTTAACACCACCGAGTTGGTTAACAGTTAATAACAGTAAAAGTTTATTCTTTTTTTTATTTTATTGCACAGACAGTAAGAAACAAATTAAAAAGCCTTTTAATTTTTTTGAGAGACATTTTACATTTTACATTTTTATTGTTCGACAGTGATGATGTGATTAAACAGCGCCACAGTAGTGTGTGACAAACAACTGTAGAATAGTCACTGGAGGAAGTTTACCAAACAAAGCAGAATCATTTCTGATTTTCCAGCTCTCTCTTTTTCATTCATCTCCGTGGAATTGTTCTTCGAGAGCAATTCCTCTTCTTTTTTCAATCTCTGATACCATTACTGTGTAAAGCAACAGTACAAATGCAACAAACATCTGTGTCCATGTCTTGTCTTGTTGTGATTTCCTCCTCTGTTGCTGCATTGTTTTGGGGCTTTTTGTTAGTGACGTTAACATAGCAACTGATGCAATATGATAACATTATTACAAAGTTCTTGCAGGGCCAAACGTGTATGGAGACACAACACATGAGACCAGACCATTAACTAATGGGTTAGGGTTCGGGTTAGGGCTAGGGTTAGCCTAACCCGAACCCTAACCCAGTCGAAAGTACATCCCCAAAAAAGTCCCAGAAGTTCAGATAGTGGAAACACGCCCGTAGTTGTAAAAGCTATTTAGTTCCTAGAACTAAGTTTGTAGAACTACTCTGTGGGAAAACAACGAATGTGTAAAATTACCAGTAATAATATAAAAACCAATATTAATAACCCCCCCCTTTACCATAAAATCTATTTGGGAACTGCCCCAAAAGTAGCACTGGGTCTTTATGGGTTAATATTTAATTAAAAGAGGTTTGTTAATGTTGTGTGTGTACATGGTAGATGTGCTGTTGCCTCCTGCTTCCACTCCATAACCAATAGGAATCTTTGCCCAGAAGCTTTTTCTCTGCATGAATCCTCTGCAGGTTTGTCCTATTTCCTGCAGCTCATCCACTCCCGTTGCTTCTAAATATCCATATCACAGCATCTCCAGACACATTGCTGCTGCTGTTGTGACAAACTCTGGAGTTCAGTGTACATGACCTGTATTGATTTTTTCTGAAATTAATTGTGAGACTATGTGACTGCAAAAAAGATTTGGCTGCAGGATTGAACATACCATATTCACTTCAGTGGCTTCTTGCTGATGCTGTCTTCTAAAAGCATGGTCTAAAATCATTTTCATTGTGTAATTTCTTACGTGTTTTCTCAGTATTTCATACATGTGTTCTACTTTTCTGCCCCAGCCTCAAAACCTGCTGCAGGGTGTGAAATGAAGCCGCTAAATTGCACATAATGTGTTTGCCTATTTATGCTTGTGTGTCAGTGCATATCAGAACAAGTCCTATCCTCTCTGTATGCCTGCACATCAATGCAATCATTTTAAAGACACAGAAGCTTCAGCTGTGTTTAATCCTTCCTTGAAATATTTTGGGTAAGTCTTCAGGACAAGGATTAAATATTGTTAATTGTTCCTTTCAACTGCAGATTAGACCCGTGTTTAAAAGCTGACCACTTTTTTTCCCATTTTTGAGAAGATTTTCTTGAGACGCAGCAAAATACATTTTTATCTTGTAGGGGGACAAGGTTCACAGCTTTCTTGAAACAGAAAAAAACATCCCTTTCAAAGGCTATTACATAAAATTAAAAAAAAAAATTATCTGAAAAAAAATATTACATTGTGCTGTTTCCAATATGAACAATTATTAAATGTAAAAAAAAACAACAACTTGTACTTTCCTGGGGCTCAGGAGGATATGTATAGAAAACATTCATACAAATATTCAGAGCCTTTTCTGTCGCCGCCCCCAAGCCTCCTGAATTCACTCAAGTTAGCAAGTGTAAGTGTAATTAGCCTTTGACACTAATAATCATACAGAACATAATTGCATTATATAACCTACCTTTTTCATGTAATTGTCTTTTCTTTGGGAATTCAGCACCTGATCGCTTTGACCTTTGACCTATCCATGACCTCCGTTCATTTGTCATTCAATCACTCTAGACACTAGTCCTAATTAACTTCCCATCCCCCAACACTGGCTGCACACCTAAGGTCAGGAGGTCAGACGGAACTATATATTCACCTTGACCTTTGACCTTTGACCACATTATCTTGGGAATTAACAAAGAATCACACCTCATGGAATGTTTGGAAACATGTATATGTATATATATATATATATATATATATATATATATATATATATAGCTAAAAACAAGTCTTTGAAAACAGCAAAAAAAAAGTCAATAAATATAAATCTAATCAAATAAACAACTTCAGTGTTGGTGAGTATCCTAAAGATTTTGCACCTAAACCAGCAGCAGCAGTAATAAAGTTCACCGTTAAATTACAAGCAGCTGTTGGTGTTAAAGTTAAAGAGTATCAGCAGATAGTTGTAGTGTGTGGCAGAAACACAGATTCAGAAATGTTTTCATCATGACACACCTGAACCTTTTCCTTCATGGTGAATACATTCAAAGTTTACTCCACAGAATTATTAGGTTATTGGGAATTTTTGCAGCTTGCATTATGGGTAGTGAAGCTCCACACAGTCACTTTATGACTGCAGTGAAAACAAACAGAAACAGCTTCATTTATTGTTTCTTACTATCGCAGGTGTCTGGAGCTACGATTCCCACAATGTACGTCACGAAAAAAAAAAAAATTAAAAAATACCCAAGTGAGTGACAAGCTCTGTTTGTAAATAAATGGATTGTTGATGTTGGAGTGTACTTTGAAATTGTTAAAGGTGAGGAAAGAGATACAGGTGTGTAATCACAGAAAGACAAACAGATTTGTGATACTCAGGCTATGACTCAGCTAGCAATACGAAACTATGAAATGATAGAATCGAGTCTTTTTTTTGTGTGAAATGCATTTTCGTCATTGAGTTCACCTTTTCTTTACAATTTATTTAACTAATAATGACACAAACAACCACTGGCAACAAATATAAAATGTTTAATAATAATAAATGTGATCCATTAATCCTGTTAACCCATGTAAATAGTTCGTATAAAATGTCGTTTTTATCTTTTCATGGCCATGGACATTCAGAGGCTCCATAGTTACTGTGGAAAAGCCAATATCTTCTACAGCAGGGGTGTCAAACTCATGCTAGTTCAGGGACTACATTCAGCCTAATATGGTATAAAGTGGGACACAGTGTAAAATAACATCGGATAAACATGTCTGAAATAATGTTAATACACATTGTTTTCTGAGTGACATTGTTTTCTGTTTTCTGAGTGAACAAAAAAGCTAAATTCTCCAATAAAAAGGTTTATATCTACAAATTGTACATGAACATAGACGACTCATGAACACAGGATGAGATGTTAAACAGTCAATTGTACCAATAGATGGTGTGTTGTGTGTAGCATAATAGACCAGCAGTCAAGATTTGGATTTAGGACACATCATCAGTAGTATACCCGAATAATAAAACAAAAAAATACTAAGATAAAAACACAATAAACGTAAAAAAAATCCTACAATAAAAATAAAAACTCTATAAAACATAATAAAAACTAAAAATACTAAGATAAATAATAATAATGATAATAATGGATTACATTTCTATAGCACTTTTCAAGGCATCCAAAGTGCTTTACATTAGTGATCCATTATTCATTCACTCTCACACGTTCGCTCTGGTGGTGGTAAACTACATGCACTGTAGATTTTGCAGTGTTAATTTGGAGACAATGGGACCAAATACACTCTAGAAGAAGTTAAATAAACTCTCTAAGTGTTGATTTAACACTGCAAAATTTACTGTGTAGGTAGTCACAGTTGCCCTGGGGCAGACTGACAGAAGGGTGGCTGCCATTTCGATTCTACGGCCCCTCTGACCACCACCGAACATGCCTATGCATTCATACACTAGTGTGAGTGACACTGGAGGTAAGGAGGGTGAAGTGTCTTACCCAAGGACACAAGAGACAGATGAGGACAGAGCGAGAATAAAAACACAATAAAAACTAAAAATACTACGATAAAAACCTATAATCGTAAACACGGGATGAGACGTGTTTTATGCCGCATGAGAGACCGCCAGTCAACATTTGGATTTGGACACATCATCAGTAGTATACCCTTAATTCATTGGGTGTTTCAGCCTTTAAAGCTGCAGGTTGATCAAGCCTGAGCTTGTGTCCCAAGCCCAAATATTGCAGTGTCCTTCCTACATTGTTACCAGGTGTCTATGTTCTTATCTGAGGTCAGTTCTGTGAGCCCAACATGGAGCTTTCCACTTCATCCATATCCATTGGCTACTTCTTTCAGCTGCTTCAGAGATGGATTTTATTGTGTGCTGAAGAGTTTGCCCTTGAACGCCAAGGTCTCTGAGCAGCCTGGTGGTGGATGAAGCCAAAATGGCCAAAGTCATCAATAAATTTAACAAAAATGAATAATAAACTGACAAGATAATTAGTAACGTGAAGAAAGTAAGACACAAATAGAGTAAAATTAAAGAAAAAATAATCGAATAACAAGCAAAATGTAGAAAAATAGACAAAAATGAGCAACAAAATGAACAAAACTAATAAATATCTACAAGATTATATATAACATGGGAACGTTTGCAAAAAAAATGTACAAACAAAAAGAGAATTAGTATTGAAATTTGGTCCAAGCAATTTTAATTCTTCCTTTTTCTAAATCAGTTTCCTTTTGACACCTGTTCCATGAACAAAACTCAATAAAAACACGGTGTAATTTTTCTGAATATCTACAATGAACCATCCCTTCAGAAGGTATCAGTTAATAATCAGCTCCTCATCATCATCATCATCTGGACCTCCAGTTTTGCTTTATAATGAATTGCAATGGATATTTGCATGCAGGTGAAAAATAAATGCATGCATTTTGCACATGATGAGCAGACAAAGTATTTTTCACTTCTTAGTTTCTAAACAGGTTTGCACATTCTGAAGTGTTTGCATAAATAATTATCTGGTTTAAGCTAACACTGAACCTGCTTTGTTTGTCCTGTTCATCTCTTGAATCTCTTTGCTTTTCCTGTTTATTTAATTTAGTGCTTCAGACAACACAAAGGACATTCTCTGGATTTATCTGTATTTATACTGTTGGTGCCTAATCCTGATTATTGCTGCATAAAAGAAATCAATGACTAAAAAATATGAGTGGAGAGAAAAAAAAATCCCATCCATCACTCGTCCACTTCTTGTCTTTGTAAAGATAAAGACATTTCAAATCCTCATCCCCATTCTCAAATTCAAGGTCTTGTAAGAAATATAAAAACCAAGACAGAGAAAGCAGAAAAAGCTTATCATTCTGTCTGCAATGCCGGTGCTTCTCAAACACACAAGCACAGGGAAAATGGATTTCCGGGCTGCCCAAATATGGTCAGACAACTATGAGGTGTGCAACAGATGAGTCATCCAGACACCCACACTCACTGGCCTTACTTGTGTGCAAGGCAGAGAGACAGAAGAGTGAGACAGCAAAAGAATAAAGAAATAAAAGCACTGCAAAAACAGTGTTGAACAAACCTTCAGAACCAAGTAATGGCGTTCGCATTATGACATCTACACATTTCTACTGAGGAAATGACAAGAAAAAAGGGGTTGAATGTGCATGGCATTGATCTCTGCACCCGCTGATGCAAGGGCTTTTCTTCTCGTCAGATCCGTGCACTATTTTCCCAATGCCCATTAAAACGTGCAAAAACAACAGGACCCCTCCTTGCCCTCTGTTTTGCATCTAAAAGTCATGCATTGTGCTTTGCAGGATGAAAAAAAAAGACATCAATTAAAATGACCAATTGTGCACAATGCATTTTAAAAAAATATATATATATTTGCATGTTTCATAGGGACCATTTTTTTACTCTTTTCACTTTTGAACCTAAATGCAGTAATTAAACCCGGTAATTCAGAGTGAAAATTGCTTCTAATCATCTTTGGCCAATGAAAAGCTGCTGTATTGAACTGGTCAATGTCTCATTTTGCACAGAACAGCTCTAACTGTGTTTGAACTAGAACACCCTGTCCCTCTGATACTACTGTGAGAAAAGAGATGACATGTTATTTTAGGGGGGGGGGTCATGATGTTTTATATTTGTTTGACTAAAACCACATAGAAAAGACTGCAGTTTTTTTCCAGCCACTGTCAGACAGGATCAATGACAGTGAATGGAAACACTGGGTTTATGTTCAGTTAATGATACCATTAGATCAAGAAGTCACTTTTTTTTTTAATATAACAATCCTCAAATTTGATCTGAACTTTAACTCATTCACTGCCAGGTGAATGAGAAAACAATATTGACTCAGAATATCGTCAATATTATATATACATAATACTATATACTATATTAGTAGGTGCCTACTACA
Source organism: Siphamia tubifer (assembly GCA_020466265.1). Classification (NCBI taxonomy): domain Eukaryota; kingdom Metazoa; phylum Chordata; class Actinopteri; order Kurtiformes; family Apogonidae; genus Siphamia; species Siphamia tubifer. The sequence continues at coordinate 44,867,147 of CM035793.1, forward strand.
TAAGTACGGCACCCGTCAAAATACAGTGTAGACTGTTCATGTCATGGCAGCGAGTGAGTTCATCAACATCTACATTATCAGCAAATTAAATACAGTGAAATATATTATTTGCACTTATAAAAAAGAACAAAGATGCTAAATACTGAGGATAACATTGTAGTAAATGGTGATAAATAAATAAATAAATAAAAGGTTAAATAGATAAAAATCTGTAACACTTCACAGTATGGATGGCTAATAAGGTGGTACTTCTATTGTGTTTTTGATACTCATGCACATGACATTAAAGATGGAAAATACCTCACTCCACAACCCACTCAAACATTGAACAGTTAACCCCCTTACACTGTTTTACAATTAACCCTTTGATGCATGAATTATGAGAACCTTAGTCAAGGCTTTTTTTTATGAAGTGTTTTTATTCTTCTGTAGGCATGGAAAAAGCAATGTGATAGAAATCTTTTTAATGAACCAAATTGTCCACTCAGCTGGACGACGCAATATCACAACACTACACAGTAAATTTTGCAGTGTTAAATCAACACTTAGAGAGTTTATTTAACTTTTTCTAGAGTGCATCTGGTCCCATTGTCTCCAATAATAATAAGTCTGTTAATTTCAATATTTCAGTTCATTTCAATTTCAGTTTAATTTTCAACAAGCAATTGATTTACAGGTAAACATGTTAGTGTAGAGCAGGTGTAAAGAACAGACCAGTTACAGTAATGATATGAACTGACAAGAGAACAACTGTAGAAGATTCAGATAGATTCAGTTTCTGATTCAGAATATTTATTGTCATTGTCATAAAAGAACAAGCATCCATATCTAAAATTCACGCAATAAAAACAATAAAAATGCATTAAAGAAATACCCATAAATAACCTAAAACCCATAAAGAACCAAATGTAAAACGTATCCAGTATGGACCAAGTACCACAGAAACTTAACAGCAAATTCAGCCACACACGCGTCTCATGAAAGCCTTGCTCAAGGTCGATGATGAGTGACCTTGACCTAGTTTTCAGGGTCATACAGAAACACAATGGGAGGATGATGTTGAATCACCTAATACACCCCATTCACCAGCTGTGCAGCAGCAGTTTGGTGACTACATTGCTAATGCTACATACAGTATAATGATGGTCCTGCACTAACAATTACTCCTTTTAGATGAAGTTATTTATCTTGACCTTGAACTCATTCAGCAGAACTATCAGTGTTTATGTGTTTGTGTCTTTAATCTTGCATTGTGCAACAGCGGTGCCATCTTGGGACCCCCCTGCAAAAAAATAAATCCCCATGACTGTTTACCATAATTATGACATGTGCTATATCTAGCTCATGTCACAATGATCCACCCCTCAGCCATCTGAGCTACAGTGTCATTGACACGTTTTTGTCACTTGTGTGGCAGGGGACACAAGGCCTTTAGGCCAACAACAGGCTATGTTGGACTGTTTATCACTGTCTTTTACTTACTTATTTATTTATTTATTCATTCATTCATTCATTCATTCATTTATTTATTTATTTTGCGGCTGTCAACATTGACACAAATTAATCCATCATCATGAATATTCTGATTAAAAACCTTAATGCATTTACAGTAACCCAGGTGCAGCACAGAATGACTGTGAACAGCTCTGCCAACACATTTCAGGCAGCCTATCCAAGTAATTAGTGTCGTAAATACACAAAAGCACAGATGAAAAGATGAAATTTTCTAAACTGCACAATATTTGAGTACAAAAAAACCCCAGACATGACACTCAACTGTTAAAAAAATATAAACACTTTGTAGAATGGACTCTTCTTTTTACTAAAATGCTTACAGCATAAAATACTGCATTAATGCAAAGTGTACATTAGTCAGGGATTCTACTCGCACTTTGGCTCGCAATAAAAACATTAAGTATATATATATATATATATATATATATATATATATATATATATATATATATATATATATATATTCCATTCTTTCTTTCTGTATCCTCATGAAAAAGAAAATGTAGATTTTTTTTTAAGTTAGATTAGATGTTTTTAGATTGCAAAGGAATGATATGTAATTGAAATTAATCCAAAGGAACCCTGTAATTAATGTCATTAGAAATGGAAATATTTGGCAGCACTAATTGGTATATATTTTAATTCAACTTATTGAAACAATTGCACTTGGTGAAACCCAAAATAATTCCAATGTACCTCTTTGAAATTGTTTTGAATTTGGGTACATGACAATACAATTTGATTTGTTTCTATTCTAAAAAGCTAAAATTATTTGGAACAGTCTCAAATGCTGGTTGGCTCAGGTTTCCAATATAAGTTGTGGGTCAAAATGTGAAATTCTTAGAATGAACAAGAGAATAGGTTTTAATCCAAAGGAATATTGGTGTCAGATCTACTTCAAACACTGTCTGCACATTATGATCCATTCACTTTACAGGTTTTTTTCTAGTGAAATATTTACTAATCCATTATATACATGTATATAAACCAGCATATATGTGGAATAACACACCATCATATATATTAAAAACACGAGCTAACCAGCCATTTGTTTTATGATTCATCTGATTTAAGTATGTAAGATTTAACACATTTAATGTCTGAAGAGCATACTTTCTAAAAAATAAAATAAAATAAAATGTAGAACAGTGTAATCCATGCTCCAGCTGAATTCCCTTTTTTGAAACATCTAAAAGCTGTGAGACATTCTTGCTCTTTCTAGGATCTAATTCAAGACACTGTTTTCATCCAGCTTCCCATGACCTGTGTGACTGTGTGGGAAAAATGATATTCATATCACACGTTTGTTTCTACATATGTCAGTTATATTTAGTGTCTGTCACACAGTTGGTTACTGATGTATTTTTACTCTCTTGAGAAAAGCCAAGAAAAGGAGTAAAACACAGATCTGAGGGTTTTGGTATGTGGGGTGTTGGTGGAGGCAGGATTCTTACAACATACACTGGAAAAAAAAATGTCAAATAAGTTACAAAAAAAAAGTTATATCAGATATTTTTGCTTGAATTAACCCTTCTATTATCCTTGGAGTTCAATGTTTGACACCCCACAATTCACAAAGTAAACATGTTTTCTGCTTCATCTTTGATGACTTTTCCTAATTATTTATACACTTCAGAGGGTTTGTCTATGTTTATTAAGCTGCCTCACCTCATCTGGCTGCGTTTTGACAAACTACACACTAGGCTCACGCAAACATCTGAATGTCGTGTAGTTCAGACTTTGTAAAAAAACGAAGGAGCCAATCAGTGGCGAATCTCGATGGCTATTTTTAGATGGGCCTAAGTGAAGTCTCGGTGAGCAAGAGCCACCCCGCCCACCCAGGCCCGCCCATAGATCCACCCCTGGAGCCAATCAGTGTGACTGGGTGGGACTTCCCATGACTGGGTGGTGTTGGTGTTTGGGTTCCTCTTCAGCTTTTTGTCATTCCCTTATAGTGGCCACAGTACTCTGGTGTCTCCCTACCAAGCGAAGGCATTTCAGACATATGCCAGAGGATTTTTCTGGAACATGTGACATGTTAAGACCAAGTTCTGCAAGCCGCTGGTCTACCTGTTTTCCATAGAAAAGTTCAAGGAATATCCACTGGCTTTTATCCTCAGATTTTCCTGCACATACAACAATGGTCATTTACAGACAACACAGCGGTGCGTTCAGGTGCAGCCATACTGTGGTGTTTGTTTTGATGGTCTGCAGCAACCCTGTGTTTTAGTCCCATTAAAAGTTGTAATCTTTTGACAGCCCTATTCTCTTGAGACCCAGGGAAGTGCAAGTTTTGACTTTTTTACATTAAGTAATTGGCTTTTTTTTGTACAAAAGTACAATGCAAGGCTTTTTCAGATGCATTTTTATGGAATGTTTGTAAGTTGACATTCAGATGTAGCATTCAAATGTCTGTTCTGTATCTTCGTACATCTTCTATGCATCACCCTGTCTGTGGTAAATGTTGAAAATGTTCTATGGATAAAGTTGTTAAAATAACCCATAAAGACCTGGTGTGACATTTGTAGCAGTTACTAAATTATTTTCTTCTCTCCTTTTAATCTTTCTTATGTGATTTATCTCCATTTATTATAATATTATCCTCTAAGTTTAATTTTTGTTTCCAGTGGAAATCATCTAGTATGTTTAATTGAATGTCAAAGTTAAAGGTTATTGTATTAAAACAGAAAGAACACTGAAGAAGTGGTGATTTTTTTTTTCAATCCAATTTCTCATTAATTGAACATAAACCTAATGTCTCCATCCAGTGTTATTGATCCAACTCCATGAGTTTTCCTAGTGAATCAATCAATCAATCAATGTTATAAAAGATGACGGTGTTTCCATGGTAACTATGGAGCCTCTGAACGTTCAAATGGTAACTATGAAAGATGAATAACTTCATTTACACCAGTTATTGACATGTACTGATAGTTTTAATGGATCCATAGTTTAGATCAGTAGATGTTTTTAGTTGCTTTATGGGTTAACTGTTATTAATCAAAATCAATCCATAGGAACCATGTGATTAATCCAATTAAAAATGTGACATACCTATTATTTTCCTGGTCTGGTCTATTTTATACCATGTTAGGCTGTATGTGGCCCCTGAACTATAAAGTGACTTTGACATTTCTGCTGTAAATCCTCCATGTGTGTTAAAGAAAGCAGGTCCATCTGTGTGTGGATTTGTTCAAGCGCTCTTCAGTTGCTGGGAATTTACTAGCGGACTTATCCACAGGTAACGCCATGTATGTCTTTCCTGCATCATTTTCCTCCTCTCCAACCTGTTGTGGAGAGGCCTTCCTCTGGCACTCAGCATGGTGAAAACTCCTCTGAGTCACTCGGGTACATGCCTACATCTCTTTGGAGTGTTTATTAAATTCACACCACCTGTCCTCTTGCATTCTAATGGATCTTGGTTTGATGACTAAGAGCAGTTCAGCATGTTACATTTGCGAACAGCTGACACTGCTGCTTCTGCTGCTGCTGTTGGTGTCATTTTTTTTTTCACTAATGAACAGCAGGGAAGCCTCAAATGGATGAAGATAAACTGTCTTAGCAACAGTTTTATCTTTGGATGAAAACAAACAGTGATGTGAGGCATTTCCTGTTCACTCACACCGTACAGGTGTCTCCTCAATAGTCACTTTTCCATTTAATAAATATGGAAAAAAAAACATTACCGTCAGTGGACATGACATGTTCATTTCATTTCATTTCATTTTATTGAGATCCACATTAGTCCCTGACACAATGCAGGAACTATTCTTCCTGTGGTCTCCTTTGAGATCATTACAATTATTTTTACATTTTTTACATTCACACATAACCACACATACACACACAAACACTCCCGCCAACTCCAAAGCTGTTTCTGACCAATGAGAACTGACATTGAACTGACAACCCATTTTGGTCTTGCCTTTTGAAAGCAATTGTAATGTAGATAAGAGAAAAAAGATAAATAATAATAATAATAATAATAATAATAATAATAATAATAATAAAACAAAAATGATGTTAACTCACAAAAACATATGAAATAATAATAAAGAAAATAAATCAATATTTATCAACCAACAATTTAAAATCAACAGAATCATAACCCATAAGCACATTTAAACATATTTATGTCTCACTGAATAAACAAGAAAACTTGCAACTTTTTCTTGAAGGCATACTTAGAATATTCTAAAACCAAAAAAGCAGGCAATCTATTCCATTCAACCATGGCTCGATAAAGCACAGTTCTCTGCCCTTGATTGGTTTGGCATAGGCGCAAGACGCACCTTGTCTCACTAACCTGGCGTGTACGGTAGTTATGACCATCTGAAAAAAAAAAGAAAATTTACTATAAATAATTTCTGGTACTTTTGTTTCCATAACAGTCTTAGTGAAAGTGATTAGTGTTCCCCTCACTAGTTAATGTTACTAATATAGAGTAGCTCTGTCTTCTGTAGGAGTAAGGACAAAATGCATTTTTATATGAATAAAACCATTCTAAATAATGGTAAATTCTTTATTATATTATGGTTTTATTATATAGTTTTATTTAAATATTACCTAGGTTATTTTTTGTTCATTTAATTTATTTGAAATGTTAATTAAGTTACTTTACATTTACATTACATTACACTGCATTTGGGAGATGCTTTTATCCAAAGTGACATCATATATAGCCTGTAGCACGAGCAGTTACAACAGGGGTGTCAAACTCATTTTACTTCTGGGGCCACATTAAGCTAAATTTAATCTCAAGTGGGTCGGACCAGTAAAATAATAGCATAATAATATAGAAAAATATTTTAGAGCAAAAAAGGAAAATTAAAATATCAAAGTGTTTACATCGACAAACTATATTTTCAAACAATGTGAATTACAATTACATTTCCACATGTCCATTATAACTTACAGATCACTTTGGATTTACAAATGCATAAAAAATTTAACAACAGGCAGAATCTTCTTATAATTACACTTTGCTTCTCAGACATTTCAAGTTGTTCATGTTTAAGGTTATTCAAATTTTTTGTCAAATTATACTTAGTTTTAGTGTAAATACATGAAAATATTTAGAATATACATTATTGTAGTTGTTATTATTGATATGTTACAATGATTTTACTGATCTTGTCCACTTGAGATTGAATTGGTCTGAATGTGGAACCTGAACTGAAAGGATTTATTTATTTTTTTTAATTTTGTATTTTTTTTTTGTATTTCACAAATTCATCCCAAGGGCCAGACTAGAGCCTTTGGCGGGCCGGATTTGGCCCCCGGGCCGCATGTTTGACACCTGTGAGTTACAAGGTCGACAGGAAATATACAGAACAATTAGTGCAAATGCTTTCTGGGGTTAGTCATTTTTTTCTCTCTTCTCGAAACATTGATACAGGGTCAAGTAGAGTAGACAAAGCGACACACGCCATGCAGCATGCGTAGAGTCAATCCCAGGTCTGGGCCAGGACAGGCATCAGTTGATGAAGGGATGCCTCTACACAGTAAATTTTGCAGTGTTAAATCAACACTTAGAGAGTTTATTTAACTTCTTCTAGAGTGTATTTGGTCACATTGTCTCCAAATTAACACTGCAAAATCTACAGTGTACATAAACATATGAAGCTTTGTGCCTTCCTTCCACTGTTATATTATTTAATTTATATTTGCTTGTTGTAGAAATAATGTACAGTGGCTCATTGCATTCACACGATGATAACGATTTCACCAGGTTATCTCATAAATATGAGATATTTTCTCATAATTATGAGATAAGATTTCATATTACTACCTAATGACTTGTGCTATGACCGACCTCAGTCAACTCGACTGTTGACAGATGCTGATGGTTGTTTTAATGGCTGTTTACACAGACTGTGAAACAGGCAGGTTGTAATCATCTAAAACTGCTGTTTGTATAAGTGTACTGACAAACTACTAAACCAGCCGGGCATGCATTTCAAATGCATGAATTCGTAGCCATGGTTTAGTTGCTCTTGCATGAAGAGCACAATTTCCAGCAGGTCAGATTGGGCTTTCCTCCTGAACAACCCGAACTATTTCAGTTTCCTTCATAGTGTTAACATGCTTATTTCAATTCCAACCATCTTGAGAAATGCCAATATTTCCCAGTGGCTCATGCCAAGAAGGAAATAAATACTAATTCCACTAGAAACTTCCATTATTTATTTGTAAATCAATCACAAATCACATTGAGTTGGTCAGGTATACATAGCATCATGCAGATAATTATCTCATAATTATGAGACCTCATAATTATGAGATAATTATGAGGTCTGGGAAAATTGTTATTATTGTATGAATGCAATGAATCACTGTAATAAAGACTGGACGGCACAAAAATACCAATTGAGCCTTATAGATGTGTCACTGTAATTGTTGAAATATTCTCGAAAAATGTATGTCGTGACGTTTGTAAAATACAGAAATATTATTCTGAAGTTATCATGTAAATACATTTCATTAGATACAATGTGGTGTCCTTTTTTAAACCACTTTTGTCAGATTCTTACAGTAAATTTTGACACTGCTGCTGGTGTTGATGTCACCTTTTAACTAATGAACAGCAGGGAAGCCTCAAATAGATGAAGATGAAGTGCCTTAGCAACGGTTTTATGTTTGAGCAGCAAATGCTTCACATCACTGTTTGTTTTGATCCAGTCACATTCTGCAGGTGTCTTCTCACTAGCCACTTTTCCATTAGATACATGTGCAAAACGTTACCTTCCAGTTCTATCTAAAGCACTAAATGGGAAATATTTGTCCTCACTGGCTAATGTTTTCTATCTGTCTATACTTTTTTAAAGGTCTCAAGTTTCAAACATTTTATTCCAAACTCAGCAGGACAGACAGTAAGTGTAGGTTTCCGTGGCGCAATCGATGTGACGGTGGAATCTTCAGCTGGTCATAAACTCCACCATTGTCTCCGATCCTCCTTTTATCACCACTGGGTGACTGCGCTGCTGGAGATCCTGGAGCTGACTGAAATTGCTTTGATGATCAATACAGGCTCAGTAGGGGAAAAAAAGAGTGAAAAAAAGAGTGAATACAGCCATTGATTTTCTTCACTGTGACATTCAACAGAGCCTACCTGAAAACTGAAGAGCAAATGAGATCATATGGTCTGTATTATGGTACAAGTGTCCAATCAGAGTCCATCCTGGCTCTGAATTTCCAGCCCAAACCCCCCTTCTGACTCCTAGTATAAGTGCAAACATGACGCTGCAATTTTAATTTTAATTTTAATTTAAATTTTAAGGGCGGCACGGTGGTGCAGTGGTTAGCACTCATGCCTCACAACAAGAAGGACCCTGGTTCGAATCCCGTACCAGACCTTTCTGTGTGGAGTTTGCATGTCCTCCCCGTGTCCGCGTGGGTTTTCGCCGGGCACTCCGGTTTCCTCCCACCATCCAAACACATGCACTGATAGGTTAATTGGTTAATCTAAAATTGTCCATAGGTGTGAATGTGAGAGTGATTGTTTGTCTATATATGTTCAGCCCTGAGATGAACTGGCGTCTCATACAGGGTGTACCCCGCCTTCACCCATTGGATTAGGCCCCAGTGACCCCCGTGACCCGAGTGCGGACAAAGCGGGTTCAGATAATGAATGAATTTTAATTTTACTTCCAGGAAGCTGTTTTATTTTTTTTGTAACATGAAAAACTGAACATAAAAAATGTGTCTCATTTCTCATTCCTATCAAATATACAAATACAATTACAGTGAAATGTCAAAGAGAGGCACCAGGAATAGTCGCAAAAAAAAGGTTAAAGCTTCAACTCCCTAAACTTTATGATCTGTAGCATTTAAAAAGTATGATGATTTTTGAAGCTTTTGGCTTTTTGGGGCACATTTGGAGCCTTATTGTGCAGCAACTAAGGTAGATAGAGCTAATCTGAGTTTAGATTCAGATTCTAGGAGAAAAGTTAAGCAGGCAGAACAAACATGTAATCTGTAGAACGAATGATGGAGGAGCAGTGGAAGCTCAAAGTTGAACCAAATGCAACTTTGTCAAAATAACGAAAATAATAAACATATAATACTATTAGGGATATCAGTCTAAAAGAAGGAACCTAGGATTTTTTGGAGAATTTTCTGAGGGGGTTCTCTGGGGGGGGTCTGGATGCTTTGGTACAGAATGACCCATTGGTAATGTGGTCACACAAAAGAACACCATGTTTGTTTTGAGCGTTGGGATCTTGCATATGCTCTTGATCAGGTCATTGGAGGTGGGGGGGGTTTTCCAGAACTCAAAGAAATAAACCTTGTTCCTTGTGCCAATATGAACATTTCATCAAAATCCATAAGAAAACACAGCCATAAGAAAAAATAATAAAGATAATAAACAAAAACCCAATATTGTCAATGGGAAGATGGTGTACATGTTATAATGCTGCCACTGTGAACAATTTTGGAGCCATATTATTGCATTGTTAAAAATAGTTGATGAAAATGACCTGAACTTTATTAAGTATATTTTTAGAGAGAACAGTCTGTTTGGGCTCATGTGGAACTTTTGTTCTCAAACCAGCAAACTTGGATTCTGTTTAAAGCAGAAATCCAGCCTGGGGGCCAATCACAGCCCATGGTCACACTTCATATGGTCTTGGTTGTAGGTGATAACACCAAATATGAGAATTTTCATTTTCATACCAAATATGAAGTGAAATACAAGTTTGTTTGTTTTTTAAATATAACTTTATCCTTATATTTTGTCTTTTTTTTCTTAAAAATCTATTTATTCTCATATACCATGTCTTTTTTTTCATTCAAATACCATAATATATTGCTTTTAATTATCATATGAACTCTTACCGAAGTGTAAATCCATAGAACATGCTTCGAGAAACAATTGCTTTTCCAAGAATAGTATGTGAAAAGGTATCGTTGAAAGGCTGCTTTGTTAAATCCCCACAGAAAACTGCAGGCGTGAATGTAATCCCCAAAAATGGAGACGAACACAAGGATCTGAGCAATGCCACTGCTCATTAAACACTTCCCAATTCAGGTCATTAAAATGATAAATGCACGGTTTTTCCTCTAGTTTCCCATGTGCACAGTTCCAAATAAAAATACGTCTGATATAGGCTTGATTTCCATTTATCTTGTGTGACTAAAGGAGAATACATTCATCCAAATTTGAATAAGAGGAGATTTATCCATTTAGATTAAACCAGGTTTTTCTTGAGTACAGAAACATCATCATGCCATTGATCTTTGTGTCAGTGTTTGACAGCAGATATGATATGAAATGTTCCCGTAAGGCTTATTCTGTCTTTGATATTTTAATGCAGAATACTTAAAAAAAAAAATGTGTTGGCTGTATGATGTGTGTGAAATGTTTTACTGTTTGATTTGATTTTTGATTTGAATGATTTATTTCGAACATGTGCAAAGTGCAACAATAATCAATACAGCAATAATAATAACAATGACATGTCCGAAAAGGAGTAAGATGAAGCATAAGTTTATTTAATCCTACCCCTTCTTCACTTCCCCAATAACCTAAATTCATCTCATAGTAATATAGTGCATAGTACAAAAATGATGATAATAATAAAATAATAACAATGACAATAATAACAATACCAATAATCAATAACTGAAGTACTAAACAAAGACATAGATACAAAAAAAAACCAACTAAAAACAAATGAGCAGATGGATGAGTGACTGTTGATGTGTGAGGAAATAAATCAGTGGTTGGTGAACAGTCTGGAGGAGTAAGGCTGAATCTCATTTCACCCCTACCCGTACCCCTTCAAACATAACTATAAGGGGTAGGGTTTGACAATTGGGACACCCCTTCAACACTCGCCTATGTCATCAGTTCACTCCAACAGTTGTTACGTAACCAAAAAACCACAGCTTTAACCAGAAGTTAACAAACATGTCTGCTGCTACAGTTGTGGCGTTCTCCTGGACATGACCATATTTTACTACCATATATTCTGGATTATAAAATGCTTCTTTTTTCATATTTATCATAACCATGAGGCTTATTCTGTGGATTTTTCTTCCACCATTAGGGGCGCTGTAACTGGAATTTACAATCAAAACTACTAAGAACATTCATTGCAAAGAAGAATACCTACTTTTTCTTTAGCAGATGAATGGATGACAAATTAGCAACTGTTAATTATTTTTCAAACCCTCACCCCTTCATCATGGAGGGGTGAGTTTTAAAACAGATGTGACGAAAGCGATGCTGAGGTTGTTCAAGTGTGACACAAAAGAAGACGACTTCATGGGTTTTAGTGAAGATAATTAAAGTGATTTGTGATTTAAAACACTGCGGAAATTAAGATAAATATGTTAAATACTGGTTATTTTTCCTCTTCCTCTTGGAAAAAATCTGTTCGGGTTCATACATGTAACTACATTTACAGTTCAAAATCATTCTGTACATGCAGTAAATATATGATTTTTTCAACATAAATATAACCTGTCCCGGTGTCAGTGCCACTTTTTTTATTATATGTTTAAAATACAGCAGATGCAGTTTATATACAGGTGTGGCTTATAGTCAAGATAATATCTGTGTTGAATCTCCATGTTTCCGTAAATAGCGATTTCTTTTTTTTTTTTAATGTGCGTTTTATGGAGAAAATGACCATCACACATCGCAATAATGTCAAACTTTATATAATACAACAGTTATCACAACTTAAAAACAGTTAAGTACAGAGAAAATACTACATTTGTGTACTACTTTCATAAGATGCTGCCATTTTTAAAAGGATTCGCATTGTATTCTGGGAAATTTCTCGTACCCCTCAGTTTGGAGTCTGCCTTTGAAGGGGTATAAAGCCCTTCCCCTTCCCCTTCCCCCTACCCCTCTGCTTTAATGTGAATTGAGACATTGTCAGTTTTGTTCTCATATATTTTACGTTGCTCATTTAAACTGTAAAAGTCCACGTGAATGTGTCACATATTATTTGTGAAACTTCACGTCTCGGTGTCAGTAACAGCTCCTCCTTCCTTGTCAGTTTGTGTGTGAAGGAGAAAGAAGAGCTCAAAGAAAGGCAAGAACTGAAGGAGAAAAAAAAACACAACAGTGCTGTGACAGGCTTCACTGACAAATCAGACCGAGGGTGTCAAGTAGAATTTAGTGAAACTTTTCCAGGATATTTTTTCTCTATATCAGTCTTGTCTATTAGGAAGGTTCCTCTTTTTACCCCTGAAAAAAAAACATGTTTTCTTTGTAAGTACATTCTACCTGTGGCTCAGTTGGTCCAATGATCAAGGGGTTGGTGGTTTGTGTCCCGCCTCTGGCAAGACACTGTCCTTGGGCAAGACACTGAACCCTAAGTGTCTCCCAGTGGAGTCAGTGTATGAGTGTGAATGGGTGAATGTGAGGAATTGGAAAGTGCTTTGGACACCCACTGGTGTATAAAATGCACTACATTCATTGACTTCTATCTTCTATACTCCTTTTTATTGGTAGGGGAGACTGGGAACAGTTGTAACACTTTTATTTATTTATTTTTTTAAAATACAATTATTGTTTGTTTTTTCATTCATACAACAAAGGAGAACAACTTGAACATGGCAGAAAAAAAGTGTAAAATAATAAAATTATAAGAATAAGAATATAAACATATATAAAATGTAAAAAAAAAAAATAGCTGAATAAATATAAAATAAATACATTGCTAAAATATAAAATATACACACACACACACACAAAATGACCGGGACTCATAACAGGGACATTTCCTGGTTAAATAAAGGTTCTAAAATAAATGCCTGTGTTACAACTGTCCCTGGTCTCCCCTGCGCTTCTTCTTTTTTTTTCTTACACATAAAAAATAATGACATCCTTGTATGACCTATCCTGTCACGTTCTGCTCTGTTCAGATGGGCTCTTATTTTGGAGGATTGAAAAGAGGGCAGAGTGTTCTCCCATCATCCTCATCAAACCTTTTCTGTGACTCCAAAGAGAAGTCAGAAAAAAATAAAGTCTTTCTGCAGCATTTCTCCAAAACAAAAATAAAATGTTAATATAATGTTTAAATGTTTTGTTTGTTTTTTTTGGAAATTTGTATTTGATAAGTAACGAAAAATGTATATATATATATATATATATATATATATATATATATATATATATATATATATATATACACATGCATATTCATAATTCAATTAATCAAACTCGAAAAGGAGTAGGAAGAAGTAAAATAAATAAATAAATAAATAAAGTATATACTCCTAACCCCAATCTTTGTTCCCTATGACCTCTACCCTGGATGACAACACTGCTAAAGGGGCCAAACCCAGACATATACTGTATAATTAACAAAGCAAATCTATGACCTATAATCTCAAGATGATATCAGGTTTCATATAATGGGTGTTCAAGTTATTGATAGATTTATCCTAAATGTCAAATTGATAATCAATTATAAAGTATTTTGATGCAGTTGTGGATTATTGGAAAATCAAATGAGGAAAGTACATCTTTAATGCATAGTTTTTCACCAGTCTGAGTTTCCCCTAGTGAGACTAATAAACTAATATTTCTATGTGAACTCAAATCTACTACAGAACAAATTCTAATGAATGAACGAATGGTTTCCAGGTGAAGGTCCAGGCTCCACTGTGTCTGCTCTACTTTTCATAAATGTCGATCTCCACAGTGATGGTAAACATATGCACTGAACACAAAACCTCTTTGTGTTTACCTGTAGTAGCATCAAATTTACGTGGATTCTCAAATGTCCACGTCAGCCTCCTTTGTAGAAAACGCATGCCTTTGACAACATCACATGTTCCAACCAGATACTTTGTATTGTATGTTTTCTGACGGACAAATCTGCTGGTTTCAGCATGACGGCATCATCCTCTTCAGGCTTAGTTAAAAGCTTCAAGTGCACTTTAAAATGTGCTGCTATCAGTCTGTGCAGAGCTTTTGTTCACATTTAACCTCTTAACAGTCTTACATCCCAGCCCTGGGGTATAGATGACATTATTTTAATATATTCATCTACCACATTAATTCACCTAAACTTGTTGCACATCAAATAAAAGTGAACAATCTCATCTTTCTGAAAATATTAACCTTTCTAAAGTGCAACAGCCACAACAAGAACACAAAATGTAGGTTTTCAGAAAAGTGAAGGGCTGTTGGCTTTTAGCTTTTTAAGGCTGTTATTTGATCAATTATCTATCAATGTTCCAATAAATGAGGTCATATTTATAATCAGTGCTGACAGGTGCATAGACCGTGAGCTGCTGAACACCAGGATATAATATGACAGTGTGATTTTTGGACCAGAATACTAGTTTGGACTTTATTTTATGATTGAAAATGACAATTTTGCCTGTGAAATATAGATTTTCATCAGTTTTTGCTTAAGTATGTGTATTAGAAGCAGTCAAAACTTATTCATTTCTTCCAAGAAATTACCAAAAATGCAGCCACTTGGGAAAAATTGGATAATTCCCCCAAATTCCCCCTCTGTAAAACACAACACCACATAACCATAGAAAAAAAAATGCTCTAAAATGGAAATTTTCACAAATAAAATTCTCATCTTTGAACTGCAAAGTACCAAGACTTTAGTCTGTTGGTAAATAATGTGTTTGAGTCCATACCTAACAAATGCAGATACAAATACACACTGGTTTTCAGCCAAAAAATTAAGGCAAGGGAGAAAAAAACAACCTAGAAATGTATTAGTTTCTAAGTCTACAGCTTTTTACTTCTCAAATAAACAGTAGAAATTAGTGTTTTAGTCATCTTTTAAAAAAATCTATTCTCCAAATGGTTGAAGAGCAGCCGTGGGTTTGATTTAAAGAGTTTTTTTTCAGGTGTTTTAAGCAAACTCACACCAGAATGTAAAGGGTTAAAATAAAAAAAAACTTGTCATCTCAGTGTATTGATGCAAAATATTGTGAAGCACTCATCATTCCATAAACAGCTGATCCGTCAGTAGCACATCAACACACCTTCTTCTTCTGTTGCATCCATTCACTCACTACACACTGTTGTCATTAAATACATGTTGTAATTAACAACAACATGCTTTTATTTATTGTTTCTTTCATTATTTGCACATGCTAATAAATATTTTTTTCTCTTCCTTTTGCTGCTTCATATGAGTCAAAAGCATCAGTTAAAGGATCTAAAAACAGCACCATCTAGGGTCCAACCAACTCCACAGCTACAACGCTCCATGAATTTAAATACTTGCATTTTAATTCTTATGTTGTTTTACACATTTTGGTAACAATTTATATATAAGACCTTCACACAATCCACTATGTATTATGTATTACTATGTATTATAACACTAACACATTCAACTAGAACAGTGGTATTAACCATTTGTTTCCATCCCTCCTCCCTCCTCCCTCCTCCCTCCTCCCTCCTCCCTCCTCCCTCCTCCCTCCTCCCTCCTCCCTCCTCTCTCCTCCCTCCTCCCTCCTCCCTCTTCCCTCCTCTCTCCTCTATCCTCCCTCCTCTCTCCTCCCTCCTCCCTCCTCCCTCCTCTCTCCTCCCTCCTCCCTCCTCCCTCTTCCCTCCTCTCTCCTCTATCCTCCCTCCTCTCTCCTCCCTCCTCCCTCCTCCCTCCTCCCTCCTCCCTCCTCCCTCCTCCCTCCTCTCTCCTCCCTCCTCCCTCCTCCCTCTTCCCTCCTCTCTCCTCCCTCCTCCCTCCTCCCTCCTCCCTCCTCCCTCCTCTCTCCTCCCTCCTCCCTCCTCCCTCCTCCCTCCTCTCTCCTCCCTCCTCTCTCCTCCCTCCTCCCTCCTCCCTCCTCCCTCCTCTCTCCTCTCTCCTCTCTCCTCCCTCCCCTCTCTTCCCTCCTCCCTCCTCCCTCCTCCCTCCTCTCTCCTCTCTCCTCTCTCCTCTCTCCTCTCTCCTCTCTTCTCCCTCCTCCCTCCTCTCTCCTCTCTCCTCTATCCTCCCTCCTCCCTCCTCTCTCCTCCCTCCTCTCTCCTCCCTCCTCTCTCCTCCCTCCTCCCTCCTCTCTCCTCCCTCCTCCCTCCTCCCTCCTCCCTCCTCCCTCCTCTCTCCTCTCTCCTCTCTTCTCCCTCCTCCCTCCTCTCTCCTCTCTCCTCTATCCTCCCTCCTCTCTCCTCCCTCCTCCCTCCTCTCTCCTCTCTCCCCTCTCCTCCCTCCTCTCTCCTCCCTCCTCCCTCCTCCCTCCTCTGTCCTCTCTCCTCCCTCCCCTCCGGTACTTCCTGTGATTCAGCAGTCTCTCTACTATGACATGAGCATGTTTTCCGGGACCCATAAGTGTTCTATCCTGCCTCTAAAACACCTTTTTAGAATGAGGGCTGTCCTGCCTCATGTGAAAAAATTGCTAAGGTACAGTGGGGATTCCCAAAAACCTTTTTCTCTCGTAGTCTGACAGTCTCTTATATGGGCATTTGTTTATATAACTGCACCCGCCCACACCTCCCTCACATGTCTGTTATGTCCAAGCACAAGTTAACTGAGCTTCAAAAGGCCAGTTCAAACAACTGAGCTAAAAATCCAAATCTTACCAAGTGTATTTTCCTCATTTCTGGTCCAAATATTTCTCTTAAAGTAAGACATAATCACATTTTTAATTGTATTTGTTGTTTTGCTGTTTTTTTGTTTTAGTTATCAGTGTATACATAGGCTGACATAATTAATATCTGTGTAGATGTGTTCTTGTAATGCACAGGTGTCAAACTTCAGTCCTCGAGGGCCGGTGTCCTGCATGTTTTAGATATTTCCCTCTTCCATGTGATTCAGTTTAACCTTTTAACTCCTGAGAACTAACAAAATAATTGGTAACATGAGCAAAGTAAGACACAAATGGCAGAAAATACTACAATAAAAAAAAACAAAATGTAGAAAAAAAAATGAGCAAAAAAAACCAATAAATATTTACGAAATGACAAATAATGTTGAAAATTTTGGGGAAAAAAAATGATTAAGAAGAAAACTTCTCTCGACTTGGTCCCAGCAATTTTAATTTTGCCTTTAAAAAATGTTTAAATAAAATAAAATAAAAACTCTTGCTTTTTGGCACCTTGTCCATGCACAAAACTAAAAGGAAAATGGTTGAATTTTTCTAAATATTTAAACTAAATCATCCATTCAGAACGCATCAGCACTGACACTTAAAGAGTTAATAATCAGCTCCTCATCAGACTGATAATGATGTAATGACCTCCAGGTGGAATGGAAGAGGGAAACATCTAAAACATGCAGGACACCGGCCCTCGAGGACCGCAGTCTGACACCCCTGTAATGTAATGCAACATGAATGAATAAATTAATATGGAACAACTGTGCGCTTTGTGTATGTGTGTACGTGTGTGTGTATGTGTGTACATAAAAAGCACTTGTCACAACCCATCTCAAGCTGTCACCTTTCCCCCAGATCCTGACCTCTCCTGTCACAACCTTTCCCCCAGATCCACTCCAGGTTCACCTGGCCCATATCACGCAGCTGCAAGTCGTTGCTGATCCACAACTATATAAGCACTTATGCTTGCAGGTGCTGGTGTGAGACCATTCAGTGTTGTCTCTGCTATAACATGGACACTCTGCCCATTTCCCTTATCTCCATAACCTGGACATTTTTCACCACCATGGACTCTGGCTGATCTACCCTCAGGTTTTGTTTGGTCTTGTTTCAGTTTTATCTCTGTCTTTATCTGCTTTTTGTTCTGTCTGTTATTAAATTATTTTTCCCTTCAGCACCAGGTATCAGAGTCCTTTCCTTCACCTCACCCCATCATGACAGCACTATATAAATGTAGTTTATTATTATTATAAAGGGCACAAGAACAGGATTTTTGCACATTTTTTCAAGGTTTCCTTGAATTGTCTGGAGAATCTTAAGTGTTTGTCCAGTGTTTCCTCCAGCAGCTCATCATATCTCATTATCTCTCCTAGTCCCTCAAGTCTTTCCTATTCATTACACATGTTGTTAAGGGAAGGATGGTCTCGAACTGTAGGTCAGACTGGCTTTCAAGTTCTCACATGTTGGTTATCTAACACGCTAGCTCATTTCATTACATTATGCCAATCATTTGAGAATTCTAGTGTAGAGATAAAACGGCAATGGCAGAAAAGGAGAAAATTATGTTGTGCTACTGTACATAAAATGTACTGAGAACTAGCACAAGCCCTGACAAGTAAACAAGACACATTATTAATCAGGTCACATTTACTCTACATGGTAAAGGGTGTATTTAAGTAGGTTAGATTGTGTTGTTGAATTGGTAGTTGTTGTTGAATGTGTGTATATGTGGTCTGCATATTAGCAAAGGCTAATGTGTTTTTATTAATATGAGAGATTAGAAATATGTATGACTAGTTGGAAAACATAAGTGTTTGTGAACTTACTTATTTGAATAAAATGCACAAACTGCAAAAACTCAATCTTAACAAGTGAAGTTTGCTTTATTTCTTGTCAAAATATCTGATGGATGGATGTATTTCTAGAACATATGAGTTAATATCACTCATGTTGTAATGTGTTGTGTAATCTAATGGGATATGTGAGGTGGTTTTAACCTGAAAATGAGTGCAAATTCTTACCTCCTTTTATTGAGTAAATTTTATGGATTTATTTTTAGTGTATTTCCAGGTTACTTTGGTACTACTGACCAATACTGGTTCCAAATGTCACCCTAACCACTAACAGTCAAGTTAACCTGAGACCTATATATGTTTTAATTGCTTTATTTAGAGGCAAGTGTAATGAACGAAGAAGGAAATTACTTTTTTTTTTGTGTATTGCAGACAGTAATTTCCACTATTAGACGTGGGATCTAAAAATGCACATGCAACAACAGCACAGTATGACTCCTCACTCCCACCAGCCCATGTTTTCTTGTGGAGAAGCAGGAGAATGTTGGAGGATGGGACAGTCACTGCTGATCATTCCTCATCAGCCTCTCTCTCTCTCTTTCGCTCTGCTTTTACACTTCCTGACTCACGTTGTTTGGACAGATCTTTATTTATTCATTTTTTCTGATATTGCTTAGCTACAGAAATCAAGCCAAACATGCAGCAGCAACAGGCAGACACCCACATTAGGTTATCCCTTTCACACCTCGAAAAGTACCCAGATCCACCCACATCCCTGAGAGAGGGTGGTAGAGAGAGGTGGTGGTACAGAGAGAGAGAGAGAGACAGACAGAGCGAGAGAGAGGGATGGAGGGGACGCCTATTCCTGTGTGCATTTTCTGTTTTGTCTATGTCAGTGTGTGTTTGTGAGTTAAAGGGAGGAGGCAGGCAGACAGAGGGAGTGTGTTTCCTCTTTACCTCTTTTCTTTCTGCATTACCGCACTGTCTGCACCTCACCTATACTTCTAATTGGATGTGGCGAAGCTGTCACCCACCGGAAAAAGTGTGCACACATGTTTGTGCACGGTTCAAATGACAAAAACGTGATCCTTTTCCGATTGTGTTTCTTCAACCCATCACATTCCATTACCTCTTCATGTCTTCGCTGCACTTATGACCCCCTGCACTTAACATATGTTAATTAAGTTAAGCATAAATAATATCAATATTCATTATAGTAGTCGAAATAATAATAAAAATAAGAATAGAGAGCGCAGATCTCCGCCAAGGTAACTCCCACCCCGATCACCCCCAAAATTAAATGAGTTCTTCCTGTTCACATTTCCAACATCTCCTGAAAATGTCATCAAAATCCGAGTTATCTTGAACACAGACAAACGGATAAACGCCGGCAAAAACATAACCTCCTTGGCGGAGGTAATATGAATATTGACACATACAGTATTGCATATATAATTCACAGATGCTTTATAATATATTTCTAGTTTCATAAATTACAAATAGTATTTCATATGTTTTTGTCATGACCAGTACATGCCCATCCCTTCCCCCAATGTGTAAACCTGTCACTCTGAAGCACATACGCTGCAGTGTTAACTTTGTAGACAATTGATTTCCTCATCTCGTCCCCATGCACACTGATTCCGTTGATCCTCTTTCCGGTACCTTTGGCTCTGCGTTGATATCTGCGTAGTTTGGTCTACATAATCGTTTTTCTCTGTCTCCCTGCACAGATCCCTCCCTCTCTCTCCTCATTCTAACTCCCTCCCTCCCTCCCTCTTGCGCGCGCTGACACAGTCACTCTCACACTTACACACTCGCACACACACAAACACGTCTCCCCCGCACACTCCCCCCGCCTTGGTGCTGTCTCATTCACTCAGTACGCCATCCACGCACTGACTCCAACTTCGATCAAGGAGGGGGGGGCGGGGTTGGATATATACCTCCAAGAGCAGGCCACATGCTACACTGAGACTGGATCCACTTGCAGTGCAAAGACCACAAGCAAGAAGACTCCGAAGCCGGGAGTAGAAGTACCAACATTTAACCTGGAGCTTAGAGAGAAAAGACAACCGAGACCACAGCTTTTGCTTCCACGGACTGTCTGCTGGAGCTCCGATACAGTCAATTCGCCTTTCCGCTATTCACCAGTGTTTCTGGATAATAGCAGCTAAACATAGTTGGTAGTAAACTCTTTGGAGTTTGGTTAGAGTCACTTTATCTTTCTTTGCTTGTGAGAGTGGACTGCACTGAAACTTGGGATCGACCCACCTTGGTCGGGGTCGGGCTTGGAACCTGGCGCATCCTTTCTGCGGCTTCAAGCACTGTGAAAGTTTTGGCCAGAGCTTTTCCAGGTCCCAGATCTGAAGACTCAAGAGTCCAAGTCAGAGCTTGAGGTTCACTCATCAGTGAAGCTGCTTCCCGAAGCCGGGATAGAGAGCCACTGACAAGACTCCAGAAAGTCTCTGCAAAGTAAGTACAAGTGTTTTACAGCTTTACTTTTACAATGTGTGTTTTCTCTGTGAATGTTTTTGCTCTTTGTTAATGTTATTTATCTGCAAAGTGTTGATGAATAGATGCAAAAGTTTGAATCTGAAGTGGTTTGTCAGCATGTGTCGCTGTCCGTGGTTCTGAAAAACCGATGAAATAGCGAAGTGATGATGAATGGATGCAAAAGTTTCAGTCTAACTTGGTCACTGTCCCTGGTGCTGAAACCTTTTTCACTCTGTAACTCAGCTACTACAACGTTGATTTCCTGCTTTAACTTTTGCACACATTTTAGTTTCTGCAAAGCTGCATTCATGGTGATTTTATTACGTTTTCCTGTTGGAGCTGATTGAGATAATGCAAACGAACTGACTGTCATAGTTATAGACTTCAGCAACAGGTTGCTGTCAGCCACTTAACCAGTATACCTGCACCAGTTAAACTGTTTGGTGCATTGGGGTGTGGTTGTTACTTCTGGATGGAGTTAACTCACATACTCAAAGTTTAATTTAGGCTTTTTCCTGCAATATTAAAAAAATCCCAATCTGCTAATAAATCCTTGTAACTGAAACATTATTTAATCATGTTTTCGACCATAACTGTTTGTCTTAGATTTCTTTAGAAAGTCTTTACTCATGCATCTCCACAGTTGTGCAAGGAAACAGTTGTACTGCTCTAAACAATTGCACAGATATTCTTGAAAGGTTTGTCTCAAGGGACAGGGCATAAGCAACGCTGTGATTTATTTTGCTTTTGAATAATTTTTTGCTGCAACATGGATTTGAAGCAAAGCCGTGAAGTGGTGCGGTTTCCTGCACACGTGCAAAAGCCACAGTGGAACTGCAGGTAGCAATGTGTAAGAAGTGGATGAAGAAGGAGCTGTAACAGCTCAAGATCAGTTTTTGTTGGTTGGCGTCAGGAAAAGACAATATTCCACAACACAACCAGCTCACAGTAATAGTCTGCCTGTTTCTGCATATTGCACATCTGCATGTACACCTTTAAAATAATGGAAGTGGATAATTAGAAATACTTCTCTTTTTGAAAAAAGCTCAGACTGTGACTGAAAAAGTCCCAGAGCCTTGTAGCTATAGCACTAAATGATTAGTTATCCCTTTATCTGTATTTTTACTGCCAAATAAGTTTGTACCTGCCCAAGGCTGTCATGCAAATCACTCAAGTAATTGCAAGCATTCATCTGTACAATTTCCTGTTGTGCAATGTAAATCAGATTTATTCTCATTAATGAATAAGATATGATTTACAAAAAGCTCTCTGTGTTTGTTGTGACCCAGGTTATTAGAAATGTTTGAATGTCAGCATAGGGATTGTTTGGCAGATGGTGATTTTGCAGATCCAATGTGTTTTTCACACTGATCTGCAAAAATAAACCATGTCTCCATAACAACATGTTCCTGCTCTTTATGCTGCGTACTTTGCAGAAATGTTGTTGACGAAAGCACATGGACAGAGGCGAAAGAAAAAAGAAACGGGTCATAAAAGTGAGAGACCATGTAGAAAAAACAGAGCACAAAAGAGTGAGTTCTCTTACGACAGCTGGACTCTTTTCTTTTCACTGTGTGCCTCATCAGATGCCCATTCATGGAGCTTCCGGTTGTTCAGAGGCGGGAGAGAGACGCCCACAACAACAAAGCAGAGGTCTCTGCTGTGATGCTCACATAGACGGGCGGGAGGGTTAGAGAGAGGCAGGGAGGGGTGGATGTGAAAAGAGATGGGAAAAGCATAATTATGAATTCTATGCCTGAAAAGTGCAGGTGCTTCAGAAACTAAACGTCTCTATAGGCACCATATGCTGTGCCACTTTACTGCCCTATGTTAATTATTAATCATTCAGATCTGCACTAATTTCATGCATTCTTTCTGAACACGTCTTAATGCAAACATCATCTATCTGTAGTTCATATGAGAAAGATGTCATTGGTTTAATCTGCTGACAGGAATCACTAACAAAACAGAAACCATGAAATAACCCTGCAAATAAAACACATAAGATGTTGCTGAGCAACAGTGTTTCCTCTTTTCCTCTGAGGTGAAAGAGAAATGTGACATTATATCAGGCAGATGAGTGACTGTGTAATAATACTGACTTTGAGGTCTCTTCTTCTGCAAAGTATATGTTGCATTTTACTGACGAGTTCTGCAGAAAAATATTTGTAAACTAAAAAAAGAGTAGAAAAGAGCATGCTTTATCTGAATGCATGTATTCATTTTGCAGAAATGACTAAAGTCTAGGCAAAGACTTATGCTCCGAGCATGCACTTGCATGAAAATAAAAAAAAAAATGCAGATATACTTGCATAAGTTATCTGATTGTATGGTCTGATATCCAGGCAATATGCCATAAACAAATTTAGATGCCACAGCAGGGTATGTAATCACACTGCAAGGGACACAATCGCACTTTATTTTTTGTTTATTTCTAAATAGGAGGTATGCATTTTACAAATAACAGAACTAATGAGCGTCTCTGGTTGCCAGTGGCAATACTTCCACAGACGTCATATTGACGCACATGAATCGCAGTTCAGTTCAGTGTGTGGGAGGGAAAGAGCAAGAGCTTGGAGATACCAGCCTACTGTGAAGGACTGTAATTGCAGTGCCATAGCAATTATGTCCCGAAGACTGAACATTTTAGTTCAGTGAATCTGCCCTGAAACACTATGATACTGATCACAGGCAAATATCCCATGCAAAAATAAAAGTATAACAATGGGTCCAATTAAAATGCACCTCATGAATATTGTGGGAAAAGCTCTTATCCTGCACACTGTGATGATTTGTGTTGCTGGATTTTGAAATGTAGTAACTAATATATGCTTTTTTTTTTGTATCCTCTTTTTCGTTCTCTGTACCTGCAGCTCCCCTGCTGATTCAGACATGACCGTCTGATTCTATAAAACCTACAAATAAGAGAATTCTGCAGAGGAGTTGCATTGATCAGTCAAAAGATCTCAAACAAGTGCAGTAACTTGCAACAAGGAAGTTAAAGAAACAACCAGTTTCATCAGCAAACGCAGTAGAAGCATCGTCGTTGATCTAAGCCGGCCCAATGGCGTGGTCAGCTCTGTCCGGCCCTTGTGTGGCCCTCGTCCTGCTCTTCTTCGGTTTGACCTACAGCACTCCTTCAGGCCCCGCCTCTCCGACCTGCGCCACCCTGGAACAAAGCCGATTTTTTGGTGTATTCTCCTCGACGACGACTCTGCCCACTACACCGTGCTCCTGGACCCTGCAGAACCCTGACCCCCGCCGCTACACCGTCTACATGAAAATCACCAAGCCAACCGACACTTGTGTGCCTCGCCAGATCAAGACCTTCCAGTTCGACTCCTTCATCGAGACATCCCGCACCTACCTGGGCATGGAGAGCTTCGATGAGGTTGTCAGGCTGTGCGACGCTTCCACCACTGTCACTTACCTGGAGTCCACCAAGCAGTTCCTGCAGATCCGTAAGGTTGCCTCAAGAAATGGCCTTCAGACGATGGAGGAAGAGAACGATGTTAGCGAGTTCAAGGCTGAGTTTCTTGTCGTGGGGAAGAGGAACCCAAGTATGCCCGCCTGCCAGATGCTGTGCCAGTGGCTTGAGAAGTGTCTGTCCAGTAGCACCCACGATTATCCCTGTGGTATTATGAATACACCTTGCCAGTGCTGGGAAACCCCAAAGAGGAAACCAGGAAGCTGCTACAGGGGCGGTGTCTACGTGGAGAAATGCCTTCCTGTTCCCAAAGACAACGGACGTGATGCTGAGATTATCAGTAAGTCGGGAACGAGGTTAGATAGTCCTCCAAAGTTTAGATGAGCATGAATAAAGTCATATTTTAAACATATTCACTCATTTTGGTTCAGGAGGTAGAGCAGGTCGTCCAATAATCAAAAGGTTGGCAGTTCAAATCCTACTCTTTCCTAGTCATGTGCTGTTGTGTCTTTGGTTAAGACATTTAACCCTACTTGCCTCCAGTGCTGCTACTCACACTGGTGTATGGATGCATATGAATGAGGGGGGGTTATATGTAGTTTACCACCACCAGAGGGAGAATGTGAGAGTGAATAAACAATAGTTCCATGAGATGCACTTCAGGCATGCACTCATAGAAAAGCACACTATAAATCTAATCCATTATTAATATTATTATTATTATTATTATTATTATTATTATTATTATTATCATTAATAATAATAATATTAATAAACTAATCAAGACAGTTGTTGGTTGTTTAGTTTGGTGTTGTAACACTCAAGGCTAGACTGCTGGTTTGGGGGGGGTCATGTTCAGCTGGTCTCTGAGCGCTGCAGGTCTCCACCTCTGCTTCCACTTAATGACCCCCGTTTGTGTCTGAAGGGCTGTTCAGTCTAATGATCTGTGGCTGCAGAGCTGGAGCAGAGGATGTGCACTCTGCTGCCAGAGAGTAATGAAAAGTAAATCAGAGGCGTTAGAGAAATTTGTCGGTGTACCTTCAAGCTTAAGTGGCAGGATTGCTTAAACCGCACACATTTCTAGTCATGCATTTGGTCTCAGGCATGCAGGTTGGGCTTAATGCTTGGGGAAGGTGTCTGGCTTTTGACAAGACACAGAGGGCATGTTTGTGCATCAGGCTGGGAAAGAGGAGGTTCAGAAGAGAGCACACAAAGACCTTATAGTCAGCTGGCAGCAGAAATCGAAGCACAGTACTTGGGGTTGTCATAGCAACACGCCGATTGGCCTTACATACCACTCTGCCTTGGTTCACACCAAGTGGTAGAAAGCAAACAATCACTATTTCAAATGAAATCAGTCTGAGTGCTGAGTTCCTCTCAGAAAATATGTCCTTCCTTATTCACAGCAAATAAAAGAATCGGTACACACTTCCTCCACTTAGACTTGATGCTCACATATGAAGTTGTTAAAGCTTTGGCTTATTGAATTCTTTCACTTTATCTAACAGTTTGAGCTACAGTCTCATATTTCCGGTCTTAATGCGTGTCTTCTTGTCATCTCTTTCCTCTGCAGAGGGCTGGTCCGGATGGGGACGCTGGTCTGTTTGCAGCCAGGAATGTGGTGGCGGTGTCCAGGTGCGAAGCCGATCCTGTCAGCCCGAGGATGGTGTGTGTGAGGGAACAGTTGAAGAGGGGCGGGCCTGCAACCCTCAGCCTTGCATTGGTAAGCCCACCTGTCATATTGTCTTTTGATTAGGAGTGCTTGAACGTTATAAACGACTGCAATAATCGTGTAATTTTCATGTCTCGTAGGTAAAGAACGCAACAGGAGCCAGGGTCTGAGAGCTATCGTTGGCCTGCAGAGAGATCACGTTGATGAGCCAAGCCAAGGTGCTGTTGCAACCCAGACAGGTGATGTACACTTCATGTTGTAAAATTAAGACACAAAAGGCACTTAACACTTTTCCATGATTCAAATTAGATTAAAGCTTTTTTTTTCATTGTTTTTATTGCAATTCCATATATGGGTGCCACAATATCATACAGATATTTGTTTGTTGATTATTGATAGGAGGGGCTTTGTAATGACGAAGCCACTGTAAAAAAAAAAAAAAAAAAATAGAGGAGCAAAAGGTAAAATGTTGAAGATTTTCACATATTTACTTGGTAGATGTGATTTTTTTTTTTAAAGTTAATCACAATCTAATGCATCGACTGTGTGCACTTTGTGCTGACCCTGTGATGTCTTCTGCCTTGTAGAAGATGCTAAAGCCGATGAATGGACACCCTGGAGTGCGTGCTCGGTCACCTGCGGCGAGGGCTGGCAGAGTCGTACCCGTGTTTGTGCTAGTTCCTCCTTTACCACCCAGTGCACCGGACCTCTGCGTGAGAACCGCCCATGCAACAATACAGCTGTGTGCCCTGGTGAGCGCCTGCTTCCTTCTCTAATGTAAACGTGACAGAGGAAGAATGAAAAGAGGGTGTGATCTATGAAATGTTAGACACACTTGGTCTTTTTTTTTTAAGCTCACAATAGAAGAAAGAACCATTTATTCCTCATTGATTTCCTTTTATACAACAGCAGTCACAAAGGAAAAGTAAATACAACAGAAAACGGTTTGTCACAATTGTTATCTGACCACTCACACTCTCACAAAATAGGCTGAACTTATTTAATTTCCTCACACTATTTTATACAATCATAGTAGTTAAGTCCCAGAGACGTTTCTCATTGAAAGCCGAAACAAATTTATCTGCACTCTCCAGCTTTTAGTCCAGGGCATTATCGACTGTATTTCAGTCAGATTTTGGGGGTGGATTTGGTAAAATGTATATTTTTGAAAAGGTTATGGTGTATGGAATCAGAAAATCTATCTGTGCATTTACTCACATGTCTATATGGTCGACCTTAAACCTCTTATTTGGAATATCTCAGCCTCTTCTAAACATCTAAACCCATGTTTTCAGGGTCAGGGAATCCAATGGTGTTAGTTACAAAGTATGATGACTTACCCACATTAACCCTAGACTCATAGGTTGGTGAAATATGATCTGGTTTTAGTTGTTTTCTTGCAATTTTATTGTAATAAACAGTTGTTTGATTGTGATATGCCATTTTACAACAAAAAAATACTCCAATTGAAATACATCCAATTGCAGATATTCAGATAACTCAACTAGTAACTGGTACCATTGGATTCCCTGACCCTTAAAATATGGGTTTAATAGTTAAAACCACAATTTAAAATGTTTGAGAGGCTGAGATATTCCAAATACGAGTTTCATGACAGACATTTTTTTAATTTAGCAATATGGCCACCACGTAGACACTTAGGCAAATGCAAATAGTTTACCAAAACCTCCCCAAAAAATTCCCACTGATGCTAAAATGTGAACTTAATGAACTTGATTATTTGTATTATCTGCTCACATCCCCAGTTTTTTTTTTTTCAGTTAATATCCTCATATTTTTGCTTCTTCTGTGTTGAATAGTGGACGGTGCTTGGGATGAGTGGGCTCCCTGGAGTCTGTGCTCGTCTACATGCGGCCGTGGTTTCCGTGACCGTAGACGCACGTGCAAGCAACCCCAGAATGGTGGAGAACCTTGCCAGGGACCCCCAAAACAAACCAAGTTCTGCAACATCGCTGTGTGCCCAGGTAAAATAAGAACCTTACATTTATTAACACACATGCTGTTGGCCGGAAATGTACTTTTCAAGAACTACTCTGTTTTAACTTTAACTGAAAATCACTAAGTGGCGGCATCACTATTATCCACGGGCAGGAAATGCAGTAGAAGCTTGACATATAATCTGACTCATCAGCATGATGAATACCCCCAATGAGAATTAGTCAGAAGCATTATTATGTGGTGACTCACAGCCAGCTCATGGTCAACCAATGTATTTAGAAGCTGAGTTCTTTTCTGTTCTCCTGCCTACTTGTGCGCTGAAAGGATGGAACTCATTTGAAAATCACAATTCAAATCCTTTTTTTTTCCAGCTCAACAAAAGCATTTCTAGTTCACATCATCACTGCAGTTTTATAATTATTAAAAAACTTTTAAAATAAAAACAACAAAACCTCTCCTCCAAAACCTACATCCGAGTTTTATTTCTTTGACGCAATTCCATGTTATTGCCAGCAGATGTCTCTCTATTGTAAAATAAGAAAGAGGCCAAGCTGTTCGACTAAGTTATTACTGAAAGGTAATTACACTTTTCACTTGAAATTGAAAGGCTTTAACAATTGAGTCACCTTTAATAGCCTATTTTGAGTGATTTTTTTTTTTTTTTACAAAGACCAGTCTAACCTTTTTAAAGATTTTGCACTTTCAAAAGGCAAGATTTAATTGAATTTGCAATTATTTCGACTTATCTCTCAAGATTTTTAATCTTTCTAAGACCATTAGATCTGAATGTCATGTTTAGAATTTTTAATTTTTCCAACAGGCTGCATCTAATAGCAATTGCAAATGCTTTTTCCCCTCAGTATTTCATCTTCTCTTTAAAATATGAAAGCTTTTTATGAGTCTTCCATCAATACTGCTGGTAATTTGTGTCTGTCTGTGGAAAATGAGTTATTTAGAGGAAGATTTTTATTTTTTAAAGCATTAAAAAAACCACTTCCACAGCTAAATATAATGTTCAGTCCACACATTTGAGGTACTTTGTATGTTCTGTGTTTCATTTACACTCATATAGAAAGTTAGTGGAATCAGTGAGTGTACAGAGACCATCATGGGAGGGCATTTATCTTGCCTTTGCTCATCCCAATTCTTTTCTTGTATGCTCCCCTGCTTCCCTCTAGTGGACGGATCCTGGAATGAGTGGTCTGCGTGGACTGCATGCTCCACCACTTGCTCTAATGGCACCAGGCAGAGGACTAGGGAGTGCAACGGTCCATCCTATGGGGGTTCTGAGTGCCACGGCAGCTGGAAAGACACAACTAACTGCTTCCTGAAAGAGTGTCCTGGTAAATAAAACATAAAGAAATCTGCAATGAAAAAAGAAAAAAAAAATCCTAGACAGCATTTGGTGAATTTTGCAAAAAAAAAAAAAAAAAAAAAAAAAAAAAAAAAAAACTTCATGGTTTGTGATGTTATTTTTACACTTTAGTTGATGGACGCTGGCATGCATGGACAACTTGGGGAAGCTGCAGCAAGACTTGTGGTGGAGGAATTCAACAGAGACAGCGAGTGTGTGAAGGGCCTTTCTTTGGTGGAGAAGCTTGTATTGGAGAGAAGGCAGAACAGAAGCGTTGCAATGAGAAGAGATGCCCTGGTTAGTACTCAAACACAACCCATGAAGGAAACCTAGCATAATTATTATAATCGAACCTATTACACAAAATGGACATAATAAACAATTTCATCATTAACCTCATCTAATATTTTTTGTAGAACCCCATGAGATCTGCCCTGAACAGAACACTGGAGATGTTGTGTGGAGACAAACCCCTGCTGGAGACATGGCTTTCGCTGCCTGTCCTGCTGACGCCTCAGGTATAATAGCTTCTGATAATGAATGTTACTGCTATACCTGACATACTCATGATTAATAGATAATTGTTATTGTTATACACCTTTACAACAACTCCACTCATGTTCTTTGTCTCATTAACAGGTCTCATTGTGCGCCGGTGCACCCTTGATGCTGTAGGTCTTGCATCCTGGGAGAACCCAAGTTATATCAAATGTGTTTCCAAGAACTACGACAATATTCAGATGCTGGTAAGTTCTGGAAATTCACTCCTCAAAAAAAAATCCAAATCTTAAATATCTCATCACACTTAAAATAATACATAATCACCTTAAGAGGAACTTTTTCATGAGAAATAAGAAGTTGTTTTAGACAATAGATCTTTAAATTCTTATTTTTGACTTTTTTTCCTGAATTCAAGCAAAAATATCTTGAATTAATTTGTTATTTCCTTGTTTAAAGAGGGACATTTTTATACTCTGGCTAGTAGATGTCAAACATTGCTATTAACCTCTTAACTCTCCTACTGTAGTCCAGAGACTACATCTCCAAGGCACAGGTGGGCCAAAGTGTGGATGGAGTAGCTGAGGTGATTTCACGCCTGAGATTTTCCTCTGATGAAGGGGCCAAGTACAGCGGAGACCTCATGGCCGTCATGGAAATCCTTAAAAACACCACAGAGCTGTACAAAGGAACACGTCTGAGGCTGAGCAATGCTGATGTGGAGGTAAAACCCTAACAATGTCATGCATATATTTTAAAATAATACTATGAAACTGTTCCCTTTATCAAAAATAGCTTATTATTAACTTGTAACTTCTTACACCTCTGTCATTTAATGATCTACAGAACTATGTCCAGACCATCAGCAACTTACTGAAGGAGGAACATCGTGACAAATGGGAAGAGGCACAACTGGTATGTGATAAGAGGGTGTATATAAGAGTAGGGGGGAAAAAATAAGTCTGCTAATCTTCTTGTCTTCTGTGATGGACACTCAAAGATAGAGCTGTCAAGACTTGTGTTAGAAGTTAGTGTGAAACCAAGGAGATGGTTATTTACACCTCTGAAAAGTCAAGTACAATGCAATGAGTTTGGTGAAAATGACAATGAATGAGTTAATTACAAGAATTCAGTCAACTTCACAACTATATTTTAATGCACTTATCTGACCAGCATGTCCATGTGGTCCATGTGGGCTTCCATGGTAACCCCACATGTGCTTCCCCACATATCAGCATCAGACTATCTTTATTGTCCTTGTACCAAATTAACCAAAATTGAGGTAGAGCTCTCAGGTTCAGTGCAAGAAACATTTTTGAATTTGCAAACTAATAGAGTTGTAAAACAGAATTGAAGTTGTGCAAAATGAAATTAAAGATAAATATTGTGGGATACATTTTTGCAGGAAACAATTAAAAAAAACTCCCTAAATTCGGATACATTTTTAAAATATTTTACTATGGAAGCTCCTTTGCATTTAGCATTTTTTAAGTAAAACTGTCATGCTTTTGTCCCTTACAGAAGACAACTAATATGCAGTGGATAACTTATATACAGCCCACATGTAACCCTTCTGCATATTTGTGACCACCTGTTGACACCTTTCCTTTCCCCTTTCATTGCACTTTATCACTATTTTTGCAAAAATAAGTGAAGGCACACTCATTAGCCTAAAAAAAAGCATTATAAAATTAAAAAAGTAGCACGGGCATAAGTTGCAAACAAAAGACACCCACTGCATTGTACAAAGATTGACATGAGGGTAGTGAAAAATCAAGGCCCACTGCGACAAAGTGAAAGAAAAAACACTTCAAGGTGACAGCAAAAGAGAAAGACTGAGATTGAATCAGGGAAAAGCACTGCACCCACTCTGCAATCTGTGTGTGTGTATACCATCCTACATACCGATGGCAGTTGTAAAGGGAACACGGACAGCACATCACATACAAGTACACACCTTGCGCCCACATCGCTGCAGTTCTGCGTCAGAGAAACGCAAGTCAGGCAGCCCTCCCTCCCTCCCTCCCTTCCACAGAGTGAGGCTGGAGAAAAAAAAAGCCAGAGTATGAATCAGCCTGTCCATTTATGGTCTTAAGGAAGTTCTTAGGTTGCATAGCAGCAAGTAATGTAGTTTTTTTTTTCTTTTCTATTTTCTATTTTTTTTCTCTCACTTCTTTGCAGAACAGGAAATCCAAATATGGTCATATTACTGAAGCGTTGCCTAAGTGTATAATTGAACCTATTGTGATAATTGAAAATAATTCACCTCATTATAAAAGATCAACTTAATCCTTCTAACAATTCCTCTATCTCTGTTCTTGTTTTTTTTTTTGTTTAATCTAGATGGGTCCCAGCATTAAAGAGTTCCTCCGCCTCGTTGAAGACTTTGTGAACATGATTGGTATGCAAATGAGCGGCTTCCAGGACATTTATGAAGTCACTGAGAATTTAGGTGAGCCCTATTTTCCTCCGCCAGTTGTTATCAGATAGAGTTTAGTCAGGATGATTTGTCCCTTTTTCATCTTGAGTGCATCAATCTGTGCATCCATGTCCATATTAACAGTGGAATGCATCACTTACTGCTTTGACAGTAGCATCAGGAAACACACTAGTATACATCTCCTACTGTCCTCACTAATGAGCATGTGGTCATAACTGTAGCTGGCAGAACACATGGGCGTCATTGACGTAAATGATCTGTCAAACACTTTGGAAATAACTGTACATTTGACACTTACTGAATCATTCTCTGTGACTAGTTTTGACTTAGTGCTGGTGATATTCTCACCAGATTTAGTGGGAGATAACTATTTCTAATTAGACAAACATGACTCAAGATCCTGAAATGTTTCTCAGATATGTATGTGATAATGACCTCTGAAAGTACTGTCTTATCTTTTTCAGTGCTGAGTATCCACAAGCGTCCAACATCATCAAACTCCAACTTCACCTTCCCTGTGAAAGGCTGGAGGGGCATGTTGGACTGGGTCAGAACCTCTGAGGAGAAGATTTCAGTGTCTCGTGATGCTTTGTCTATTGATCAGACTGGTACGATTATTGTGACAAACTTGGATTTTTTTTTTTATTAATTTTTTTAATGACTTAAATATATGCACATGTATGAACCTGAATCTAAGTGAGTGTTGTGTTCTGTCCAGATGGAACTGATGCTTTTGTGACTGGAATCGTCCTCTACAAAAACCTTGCTTCTATTCTGTCCTTCCAGAGGTAATACAATTTTCCTATTTACAGTATATGTAACTGCCTTTCCAAGTACAGTCACAAGGTGGCGCCCCTTATTCCTTATTGCAAGAATCTACTCCAACATTGTCTCTATTTTAGTTTTCTGTCACTTTATTTTACATACAGAAGAATCAATAATTAATTTGCAAGACACTTTTGTAATAGAAGCAGTTCTCAGCTTTTAACATGTGATAAAAAACACAATTTGAATTATAATCAGGAATAATTTAAGATGTTCTGAATAACTACAAACACATTTTTTAAATATTTCCTATCTATTTAATGATTTTTCATTGCATTTCCTACTGTAATCAACAACTCAGACATTTCAACAGTCACACATGGAGCTTTGTATAAAAATAGTTTACAGAGTTTTCCTTGACAATATTCATTCCTCATTATTATTATTATTATTATTATTATTATTGTATTCTCGGACCACACTAATTTTATCCTTTTCCTCTTTCTCTGCAGCAACACCACCCTCCTCAACTCTAAAGTTGTGACAGTGATTGTCAGTCCGACCCCAAACCTTCTGTCGTCTCCCGTTGAGATCGAGTTCCCTCACCTTCACAATGTAAGTCCCCTAATGGTTTCCCAATCTAATGGAGCCTCACAAAAAATATCAGCCCCCCTCAGGGTGTTTGCTCACCACAGCAGAGCCTGACATTTTGCTGACATTTTCAGTAACACTGTGACTTTTACGTACACTTGTGTCAGTTGAAACCTGCAAAGATCACAGCAAAACCAAATGGGCAGTTGGTGGGGACGAGGTATCGTTTGCAGCAACACTGTACAACAAAATATTAGGATATATATTTATTACAGATTACAGATGGTTTTAGTCTATTCTGATATGTAGAATTCAAATTTGATATCTGTTTTAAGGTTCAAAATGTGGATTTTTTTTTATCAGTTTAGTTTTTACATTTCTATAATACAATACATACAGTATCTACTAAAATACAGTCTGGCAATAGTAAATAATAAATAAAAACAAAAACAAACATAATGGAATCCCATATATTTTCCTCTTCTTCTTCGACATCCTAGTGGGATCTAAAACCATGTTCATTCCACACATCAATCAGACATATTATCAGAAAAAAAAACTCTAATTGACACTCAAAAGGAAATTCATTTTTAGGGAGTTTCGGTTTATTTATTTTTAATTTTCTCTAAATCTACCCCCATAAAAGGCTAAAAGAAGGAACTGCATTTTTAAAATCCTCATCAAATTCAGCTTCAGATACATGTGTCACATGTTATGTAAAAAATATATATACATATATTTGTTGTACAGTATAATTAGCATCTGTGGCTGATAAATTTAACAAGCTTTTTTTGCTGCATGCATGTATTACATGGGAGGGTGGCGAGAAATTTTAGGGTGACAGGAAGCTGTTGCATTTCACACGTGTACAGTACAGTGTCCCAATCTATGTGTTTGCAATTTGTGCTGAAAATATTCCTCACACCGCCTTCTTCTGTCTCGCTTTGCAGGGTACCATGAATGAAACATGCCTCTCATGGGATGAAAGTGAAACGTAAGTGTTGACTACTGTTGTTTTTCTTCTTAAACATGTATATAATAACCATCAGTTACATCCAGAGGTGGCAAAAGTACTCACTTAAGTAGAAGTACATCTTCTTGTGTGGGAAAAAAATACCTCCTGAGACCCAGGAAAGGAAAAAAATCTTGGCTTTTTAGACATTAAATAACTGTCTTAATTGGAAACAACATGATGCAACAGTTTTTACAGATAGGTTTTTAATCTTTTATACAATGTCCTTTGCAATGGACAGCCTTTTTACATATATGTAAATATATATTAATGTAAATAAAGCTGTAAAATGCCTGTCCCCTCAATTCTCAACTGTAATAAAGTGACATTTTTGACTGTGAATGAACCAAACAAAATCATATAACTTTCAAAAGTATCCAAAAATAAAGCCCTTAGAAGTGACTTACTGTGTAGGCAATGTGTTTGATCAGGTGCCACAGTACTCAGCTTTTTGGGTACAAGCAGGAATTTTGTAAAAACTTCAACTGATTTTCCCTCTGAAGTAAAAATGCAAAAAGGAGTAAACGTAAAACATTACCAGAAAAATAACTACTCAAGTAAAGCACAGATGCCTAAAAAAAATAAATGAATAAAATCTACTTAGGCACAGTAATGAAGTACTTCCACTAGTTAGTGACTTGCCACCTCTGGTCTCATCCTGTCCTGGGTGGCCTTGTCAGCTGATCTAGTGTCAGTTCGTGCTGTTCATCTCTTCGCTGGTGTCCTTTCAGTCATACATCTGTCACTGTACATGAACATTCACATTCATTCCTCTCTAGTCTTACAGTCACTAGAGAGGCAGTGGTAAATGTTTCATCCTTTTTTTTCTATTTCTTTTTCCTTGTGTCACTCATTTCTAACAAAGAGGAAAGAGGAAAAATACCGTAACACGTTGACCCATCAGCCCCAAGCACCAGCTGTCTGACATACTTACTGCATGACACACAGACAGAAGATATGACAACCTCAATGGTCCTCAAAGCAGCCGTGCGCTTTTAGTTGAGTGACACTTCACTTCGATCTCCGCAATTCACCCCACCCCACCCCACCCCAACGTATCACTTTAAATGAACCGAAACCAGGGGAGGGCAAAGTACACAGCCAACACTTCTAACCTCATTACATACATCAGTGAATTCATCGGAGCATCTTTATAGGTCAGATCACAGAGTGTCGATCTAAAAAGACAATGGCAGCTCTTCTTTCTAGTTATATTCATACGCCACCACCGCTGAGGTTAATGGGTTTGGTTTTTAAAGATGCTTAGATGCATGTGAATGACTTTATAAAAGGAAACTATCGGTGGTCTGGCCTGGATCAATCAGCCTCAGGCCCACTCTGCCCTCCTGAAGAATACACAGGTGGACCATTTGCATTTAGATAGATTTGTACACTTGCAGAGTACAGATAAGAAATGAAAATGCATTAAAACCTACCCCCCCCCCCACACACACACACACACACACACACACACACACACACACACACACACAGACCACAACAACTGCAACTATAGAATCAAATCAAAGCATAAGCAAAAGAGGAAACAAGAAATGAGGAAATGTAATTAACTCATATTCGGAGGGGTATGTGGTGAGGGGTGTGGGGGGGGGGGGGGCATGTGCCTCTAGTAAAATTAGATTCATCTTTGACAGCAGATGAGATTAGTGGCAGAACAGAGACAATGGAAATGGCACAGGAGCAAGTTGTAACTGATGGGATAGAGTTAATGTTAGTGTTTATTTTTTTAAAGAGCACAGAAAATAATGCATCAGCTCTTTACAATACAAATAAACCTGCACCATATTAATTAAATGCCAAATCAAGATCAAGGCGCTTTATTGTCATTAGGCAAAGGACAAGGACATTTCCTTCAGCTGCTCTTAGTTTAAGAAAAGAAACACATAATATGAGCTACATCTATACAATTAAATATAAAAATAACATAAAGAAAAGAGAAAAAATGTATTTAAAAAGTAGAAAACTGGGCTGATACTAGCATATAATACAGTATGTTAGAATACTGTGTAAATGGAAGCAGGGGTTTAATGCTTATCATCAGAAAATACTATGTGCACATATTGTTTTAAGCATCTGTTGAGGAGCTAACAGAGGAGAATTTACACCATTTTATTTAACCATCTGCGTGCACAACCTTATCACTGCAGCAGACTGCATGTTCAAATGTGCAGCCGAGCTTACTTATAGATGTCATTCCAGTTAAATGCCACCATGGTTCTGCCCCGCTGCTGTCTGCTTATGACACTCTGCAGCGGGTTTAACCTGCTGGCTATGACACCACCTCTGTATCCACCAGTCAGAGCCAGAGGGTGCTGCTCTTTGCCTTAGCGCTCAGTGGTATTTGGGGCATCTGCTGCTACTTACATGCAACAGAAGGTCTTGAGTTTAAAAGCATGAAAAAAAAATCACTCAGAGGTGATTCATGGTCAGCACTGTCACACAGCACTTTAATGATTTAATGTTAGAATGTTTTAACCCCCTTTCCCCCTCAAAAAAGTCAAATATCATTATGTATTTACAATCTGTGGAGAAATAACCCTCACGTTCCTATATGTTCTGCCTCAAAAAGAATGGAACACACTGTCCTTTATCCCTATTGCACTGAGAAAATGTTTCCAGTCATCTCAAGTCTACCCAGGAAGGACTGCACATGACAAGAAATGATAAAGATTTTGCAAATAGTGGGATTTATGAAGGCCTATCATTATTCATCAGTCATCATTCATCATTCATCATGGCACAGATGGTCATTAATCTTACTAAAAATGTAAAAGTCCTCCCATAAAGACTTGTGTTTCCTCAAAGATTCCATTGATTGAGCACTTACTTGATTATATAAAATGTACATTTTTACTCCTAGAATCATATAATTAGTCATATTTATCACCTCGGTGTTATATAAGATGTAAAACTAGTATTAATGTATTTAGTAATGGACTGGGATGAGGAAACAGTTGAAAATTGTTGACCTTCATTTATTTCAATACATTTCCAAGCTTTAATATGAGAAAGAAAATCCATTATAAGAGACATTCACACGAGAGATTTGTCAGATCTCAAAGGAGTGCATTCTCTCCTAACCCGTTCCTTCCCTCTCCTCTCTCCTCTCTCCTCTCTCCTCTCCTCTCTCCTCTCCTTGCCTGTGCAGTTCTTCTCTGCTTGGGTCTTGGTCTGCTCGGAGCTGCAGAGCGGTGCCCGTTCATTCATTCAGAACCAAATGCGTGTGTGACAGTCTCTCCACCTTCGCCATTTTAGCGCGCGTCAACTTGGATTCGGTAAGTCTCATCTCTTTTTGCATTTTCCGACATACATCTTAGATATTTCGTGCAATGTGTGTGTGTGTGTGTGTGGATGCAGTGCAGAGGAATCGGTACTTGTTGTTTTCGTGCGCTCTGCCTGCACCTCTTTGTCTTCGTGCAGGTGCCGCTGATCACAGAAACACAACCTCCAGATTATTATTATTTTTATTTAGATTAATAGATATGGTTTAATCGTGTTGATTTTGCACTAAATGCATTTAGAATCAGAATAAATAAATAAAATTAATTCCTTCGTTCCGCATGTGCCAGTTTTGCATAAGCTTCTCAGTTTGATGTATTTTCGGTCGAAATCGCCTCAATCAATGCTTACTCGCAACAAATTAAAGATCACTTATGCACATGGACGTGATTCTACTTTTTTATTTAATAATTTACTAAAACAATGCGGCTTGTTGTTGTAAAGCCTGATCGTTTTGATTAAATTCCCCGACTATATGCATGTTTTTTAGGTTTTGCTTTTAATGAGACTAAAGTGGAACATTATGTTTCTTAGTGCATTCAAATTTGTTAATGTGTTGCATTCTCTTACGAAGCTTTGTTGTATTTTATGCAGCAAAGACAATGTGTAATTTTCCCCAGTAGACTGTGTTTCTGTAAAGCTGCTGGCTCTCCAGTTGCCTTGGTAACGGCTTCTGCAGCGCAAACTCGGCCTGTGTGATTTTTGATAACTGAGATGCTGGGGGAAAAAAAGAAAACACACATAGAGCCCCCATCTCCCTCTTTCTGACACCCCCGCCCCCAACAAGACAGAGGAAATGGCCTGTCCATCTCCACTGTATTGATGCTGCACACACACACACACACACACACACACACACACACACACACACACACACAGCAATCAACAGATGTCCTTTTATACTTTGAGGACATACATGCATCACATTAATTGTGCATTTTGTTGCATTTTCCTATTTTTAGTTTTGCACACCAGTGACAAAACAACATATGCCATTTTTTTTTAAAAAACAAATACGTCTTATCTCGTTCCATCATCCAACCTGTTGTTTACATCCCTCATTTGATTCCTCTTGCTGTTGCCAGCCGAAACAGCGCCTCCCATATTTGTTATAGGTTGCACACCCCCCCTCCTTTCAACCTCTTGCAACAGTAAAAAGGCAGCTGCGCCAATCATTCCGTCTGCCAATATCTCTGAATTCTCCATTACACCCCCCCCCCCCTTCCTCCTCCTCTTCATCGTCCTCTTCCTTCCTCTTCGGCCACAGCAGTGAGTCTGGAAATGCCAGAGAGACGGACCAATGAGAGACAGATGTCTGGTCATGCCTTGATGCCCCCCCCCACACACACACACCCCCACCCGCCCCTCCATCCATCCTTTGATGTGTGCCGTGGACATTTTCAATAACATCTTCTTGTGGGCTGTATGAGAAACCAGTAACAAGGAGAGACGGAGGGAGAGAGAAAACAGACCCAGATACTGGTCCTCATTGGACACAGTCTAATTTCAGGAGCCATGTATGATGATGATCATCATCATCATCATCCATCCATGTTGGAGACATGGTGGTCCAGTGGGAGAAGCCCTCCTAGTTAGAACAGCAGATGCCCTTGACTGGTGATTAGCGCCGTGCACACAAAGGTTATCAATTTCCCCCTAAAAAGCTGCTAAAACTGCAGCGGGTTGAGGTTTTCTGGACTTATCATTCTCCTTCACCTGATTCAGATTGGTTAAAAATGAGAACATGCGATACGGTCAAGGACAGCCAGAAGACATGCTTCATATTTAGGTCAAACTGGCTGTCTGGATTTCACTCAGACACCCATGTGCAAGCATCAACCCAGATAGAGCGAGGAGAGGGAACAGAACATACTGTATCCCCTTGTTATATTGCCTTCCCTAGATCTGGTAAAGGCGAAAAGACAGCTCACCGCACCGCTATCTGCCATCTGTTTTGAGGCGCTTCAGATATAGCTGGATAGATTTTGAAACAAATTTGCCACACTAAATTAGTCCTTGGCTGCCGTAGGCTGGACATCACCAGCTGTGCTATGATATCTGAAAAGTCCATGTGGAACTCATTTTTGAGGTGGGGAAGAACAATCCATTAAGCCTCAGTATTGCATCTTTTAAACCATAAAGACCCAAACAGCCCAAATCATCTATTGATGTCAAATGTTTAATAACATCTGATTCTGAACCACTAAACCTATTGATACGTTGGAATAATTGTTGTAAAATCCAGTTTTCCATCTGTTCATGGTTATCAAATTTGACCTATTTGGGTGTTCAGAGGCTCTGTAGTTACCATAGAAACACCATCATCTTCTACAACATTGATTCAGCAGTTCAAGCACACTTGTTTTTTATGTTCTGTTATTGATATATTTCCTGAAAAAGTACGTTTCTCATCAGTTTGTTTTTGAATATACACGGAAAAAAATCAATTTGCAAAATGTCACAAAAGTAGTTCTGGGTCTTTACAGGTTAAATTCTGAGACACTATTAACAATAGCAAATATACTAGGAGTAATGCTTCACATGCACTCACAATATAAGAATTTATGACCTTCATAAATCAAACGAGGCCAAAGTGGTATCTGTTTCTTTCCTCTCGATCTGTGCTAATTTGATACTTGCAGATTTATTACATTTCAGGACATTTTCCCACTCACCTTATGGGGCCACTTAGCTTACTTCTCTACATACTCTTATCAGAAATATAATCACATCATTTGTCAGTCAGGCCCACAATAATTTATATCCAGCTCATGTGCTTTTGTGTTGACGAAGGTGTGATCAGAGGTGTTAGATTGACTCTAAACATATAGACACAGTGTGATCACACTAGAGGTTCTGTGACTTTGTTAAAACAAAAAGTCAGGGCCTTTACAATGTCCCAAAATGGCTGAGATTCATATGTGCATGTAGTACTCGCAGTGACCCTTCAGGGCTTCATCAGGTGAAGTAGCAGCAGGACAGGGCAGACAGGCAAAAAGACAATCCCCTTTGTGTTCCTTATGACATGACGCCCTGGCTGTTTGTTTGAAACATGAAACAGTCACCGCCGCTGGCACTGGCAGTCACTAAGCTGCTGTCAAAGATCACAAGGGCAGGTGGTGGCAGATTAATGCACAGGTGATAATGGTCCACCTGTTCATGCCGGGATGAAGAAGAAGAAGAAGCAGCAGCAGTTTGCCGGTTGGCGTAAATTTCAGCACTTCGAGAGGGAAGAGGCAGGAAGTGACTCAAGATGTCTGCCAGTGATTAGAGGGTCGGTGTAGCAGATCAAACTAATAACTGAAAACGCCATCCCGCCTGAACTGCCCCTGGGAATAGAATGACCCCCACCACCCCCCTCGCTTCATACAGGGTGTGGGGAAGGGAGGGGCAAAGATGTATGTGCAGTATCCTCTTCGCCTCATTTGCTGACTCAAAAGCTCAATGGAGAAATGCACTGACCCTGACCATTTGTTTAGTTTGCCGCTCCATCTTTCTGACACATTCACCTTGGGGTCACCTTGCCTCAGCCGTGGCCTGATTGTGCCATTCAACTGTTTGAGGGCCTAGGGGGAGCTGTCTGGTTTTGCAGATAGCGCACATGCAGCCACAGGCAAAGCACAAGTATGGCTACTGTGTGTGTGTGTGTGTGTGTGTTGATTTTGATGCTCGTTAGATGAATGTGCATGCGTACCGGCGCTCAGAGTCCAGTTCTAACAGGCATGTTTGGTCTTGTCTCCTCTGTGTAGATCATGGACAAAGCACTCCTCCCCTCCGTGACTCTCATCGTTGGCTGTGGGGTCTCCTCTCTCACCCTGCTGCTCCTCATCATCATCTACGTCTCTGTGTGGAAGTAAGTAACTCTACATGCAAGAATCTGGTGATACGATACTAATCACAATACTAGGATCATGATACGATATATTACAATACTGTTAAAATAAGCAATTTGGGGGGGAAGATTGTTTCCGGGAAGAATTGAATTATACTACAAATACTAAACACATTTTATTTGATCACAACAGGATCCAATGCTATATTACAAAATGTTAAAAGTTAAATTGTATTTTACAGTCATTACAGTTTAAGATCCTGCTCAAATGTTCATATTAGTCAGAGAGTAAGAAGTGCTTCAAATAACCATAATTTGATGTAAAAAAAAATTGTGTTGAATAATAATGAATAAGATGAAAAAACAAAAATGTACATTGGAATACATACCTAAAAATATTACTGTGGTACTTTTTAATATTGATACAGTATCATGATTTAACCCCCTGAGACATTAAAGAACTGATATTTTCCAACTCTGCGTCCCATATGCACTGGTTTCTCTGACCTGTGCTGAAACTCATGGGTTTTTTTCTCTTTCCACATCCAGGTACATCCGCTCCGAGCGCTCCGTCATCCTCATCAACTTCTGCCTCTCCATCATATGCTCAAACGCTCTCATTCTTGTTGGACAAACTCAGGCTCGTAATAAGGTATTGAACTCCCCTCCAGCCAAACCTAAAATCTCCCTGGAGTCCAATGCTTTGGGGGACGTGAACAGTGGCACAGTTTCTTATCTTACCTTTCTATCTCCTCTGGTTTCCCACAGGTCGTGTGCACTCTCGTCGCTGCTTTCCTGCACTTCTTCTTCCTCTCGTCTTTCTGCTGGGTGCTGACAGAAGCTTGGCAGTCCTATATGGCTGTCACTGGTCGTCTGCGCAACCGCATTATCCGCAAGCGCTTCTTGTGTTTAGGCTGGGGTAAGAACACTGGGCTTTATTTTCATCTCTTGGTTTTTTTGCCTTTTCTCTGTTGTGTAAAAACTCCACTTTTGCTGTTTTGACCTGTTATTTGACTGTTTTTCCCTCTTGGTTGTCTTCCAGGACTTCCTGCATTAGTGGTGGCTGTGTCTGTTGGTTTCACAAAGGCTAAAGGATATGGGACTGTCAACTAGTAAGTCTATTGTAAATTATTTTTTTGTTTTTTAAGAGTTTATGTTTCAGTTTCCTAATGAGTATATATATATATGAGAACCAGTCCAAGGCAGAAAAAAACATATACTGTACAAATACCAAATGAAAAGAAAGGGGCACACTCTTAGGCAAACACTGCAGTCAGTTTTTTTTTGGTTTTTTTGCAAAAAATTATGCAATACCAAATACCACTGCAAAGATAAGGACAGAAAAATATGTTGTGAAAAAATAGTTAAATTAAATGCTTTATATCTATTCTGTATGTAAGCTTTTCCAGTAGTAGTAACGAAATGATCTCTTTCACCCATTGTAAGAAAAATTATGCTTTGTCTTAGTCTGCTGTAAATTCTAAAGTCTCCTCAAGCTTTCTGTTTTGTTTTGGGTGGGGTTTTTTTGCATTCATTCTCTGCATTTATTTTGAAAAGCTTTTTCCCTTAGCTCAGACATTAATATTCTCTGTTCTTGTCTTTTCTAGCTGCTG
The DNA here is from genome assembly GCA_020466265.1 of Siphamia tubifer. Taxonomy (NCBI): domain Eukaryota; kingdom Metazoa; phylum Chordata; class Actinopteri; order Kurtiformes; family Apogonidae; genus Siphamia; species Siphamia tubifer. Next base: position 44,910,945 of record CM035793.1, read on the forward strand.
GCTGTCTCTTGAGGGTGGACTCCTCTACTCCTTTGTTGGTCCTGCTGCAGCTGTTGTCTTGGTATGTTTTCTTTTAACATTCAAATCCATCCATTCATAGTACGCTCTGATGTTTTTGGCCTTTTTTTTTTTTTTTTTGCTTGTGAATGCATTACTTCTCGGTCTCATCTGTGTTTATTTTTTTTCTGGCAAATAGGTAAATATGGTCATTGGTATTCTGGTCTTCAACAAACTGGTTTCCAAGGATGGCATCACCGACGTGAAACTGAAGGAGAGAGCAGGGTAAGTCTTATTGAGCTCCTTCATACACTAGAGTGTGGCGCTTATCGCCCTCATCAGGTATATTGATAATGCACTTTGATTATCAAGCTTCACAATCAAATGACAATGAAGAATGGAATTGTGTGGAAGTGTGTGGAGTTTAATCTGTTATATTGTCATTTTGCAGGGCATCACTGTGGAGCTCCTGTGTGGTTCTGCCCCTCTTGGCTCTCACCTGGATGTCTGCCGTCCTGGCCATCACCGACCGCCGCTCTGCCCTCTTCCAGATCCTCTTCGCTGTCTTTGACTCACTGGAGGGTTTCATTATCGTAATGGTCCACTGCATTTTGCGCAGAGAGGTAGGTTTAACCGGAAATTTAGATGAGATAATATAAACCAAGGTTAAATAAAAAGCAAAATTGTTTTGATTCGCAGTTGCATCGACTGGGATTTGAATGCAACTGGCAATTTTCTTAAAGTTTCCCCCTGTGTCTATTAGGTTCAAGAGGCGGTAAAGTGCAGAGTAGTCGACCGCAAGGACGATGGCAATGGAGACTCTGGCAGTTCCCATCACAATGGCCACACCCAGCATATGGTACATTTCTTGGCTTATTGCCTTTTTAATGTCTTGAGTGCTTCTTGTATTTTGTCCCTAAATGAATATGTGCATACATTAAGCACTGATAGAATTTTTTTTTTATCTTTAAATCAGCAGCCCGATTGTGAAAAGGATGGAGATTCAAGCAGACAAGGTAAACCTCTCTCATATTAACTTTTTTTCTCCCGGCCTTAACCATTTTCCATTTGCATGTCCATTTGTACATGGCATGGACATTTTTCACTGTATTTAACTCTATCACTGATGTTTGTCTTAAAAGGGATGAAGAGTTCATCTGAAGAGAAGATGCCCCCTCCTCAGCTGCCCCTTCCCATGGGTTCTTCCAACTTCCACACTCTGCCATCCAATCCCAACAAGAGCCACATGCAAGCGGTTCCTGAATATTCCAGCCACACCCTGACCCTGAAGAGAGAGAAGAGCCGTCTGGCCGGAGGAGTCGACCCATCCTGCGGGAAGCCGGTGTACGTCTGCGAAGGGGAGCTCTTCAAGCAGCTGGATGCCGACCTTGCTCGGGCTCAGGCTGAGGGCAGCGTCTCTGATGGCAGCGGTTACATCCTTATGCCCAACACCACCTCCACCCTCAGGACCAAGCCTAAAGACGACCCAACAAAATACAACATCAGTGTGGAGCAGCTGCCACAGGCCAGACTGATGCACCTCAGTGGGCCGTTCGCTGAACCCCAGGCTGCCTTTGGGATGAAGTCAATCCCCCCCGACCAGGTCAGCATGTCCTACTCAGAGAGAGACTCGCCCATCCAGAACATCCACAACATGTCCAGTGAGTCTCACATCACCCATAGCAGCCTGGAGAACACCTTCGAGTCCATGAACTCTATGATGTCCAAGAGTGAGACCATCTCCACACTCTCCATGAGCTCTCTGGAGGTAAGAATGGAACAAATAGTGTTATTATTATTATTATTTATTGCATGTGGAACTAGTCGTCTAATGGATCTTGAAAGAAGGATTGCAATAAATGTGTTTAAGTCATTGTTTCTAATGCCTTATTGTTCTTGTTCTTTCTTTGCAGAGACAGAAATCCAGATATGCTGAGTTGGACTTTGAGGTAAATAATGTCATGACACAGTCTTTTTCCATAAATGGCATGAGAAATTACTATATGTATTAAATCTATACTACAATGGTTTTTAAAAGTACTTGTTCTCTTCTTTGATTCTTTAGAAAATAATGCACACAAAGAAACGCCACCAGAACATGTTCCAAGACCTGAACAGGAAACTACATCACGCTGAGAAAGACCGAGAGTCCCCTGCTTCTGACAGCAAGGTAAATTCTAAGAATAATGTGCCAGTCATCCATTTCCATAACCATGAAATTGGAAAAAAAAGAAAGAAATATAGTGGTCAAAAAAAGGAAAAACAATCATAATGGACAAAAGAAGAAAAAATAGGAGAAAAAAGAGGCAAAAGACTGTTTGAGGAGAACGTGTTGGTGTAAAAATGACCTTAAAACAACCACTTGTATTGTGTATTGAAGTATGGTTGTCATTACCTTTGGGTCATTTGAATAAGGATGTATTGTCTTCCTTCCTTCTTACAGTCTGTGAGATGGAGTGTCTCTTCTGGAGGAAGTGACAAAACGAACCACAGCGTGAGTGTTTATATACAACCTCACAATCATAAAGTTATTGCCTATAGACAAGACACACCATCACATATTACACTTGCCTCAAGGAGGAATAATTTTTCCCAAATGACAAAATGACATTCATTATTACAAAATCACCTCTGATGTAATGAGGCTCATTTCATTTTGATTAAATCAGGAATGGCTCTGGGCTGAATGTCAGACAACCAGCGCTAAAGTGCTTCTTTTTTCTACCACAACAGGACAAACAGCAGACTCCTATGGAGAGGTCATGGGAAGGAGTCCGGGGAATTCCACAGTCACCTCCTGCGTGGGTTCGCAAAGACCTGGAGCCCCTAGCTGCCTCGCCATTGGAGCTTCACTCTGTGGAATGGGAGAAGACCGGCACCACCATCCCTCTGGTGGGGCAGGACATCATTGACCTGCAGACAGAGGTCTGAGGGGAGAGGAGGGGGCAAGCGACGCCACCTGATTTCACCTCGGTTACCTTTTCGGTTTGGGAAAGGAATCCTCAATGGATAGCGTAAAAAACCAAGAAAGGGGGAAAAAGTGAGAAAGTAGGTCCCAGAATCAATGTCTTCAAACCCTCAGCCAGAGCAGGAAGAGTGGGGAAAGGGTGGAAGAGGAGTGAAGGTGGTTGTGAAGGTGTGTTTAATGTAGCTTCTCTGTTGTGGACTTGAAGCATCTCTTGTTCAGAGTGCTGTGAATGTCAAAGGGTTTGGTTTGTGGAGACATCAGTGGTATCCATGGACCAGGACTGGCTGTGGTTCCATTAATTCTTCACTGGGAGTTTCCTGAACCCTTTAGCCTTAGGGTTCGGAAGATGTGGTCGACATGTCTGTGCTTCTTTTTTCCTTCAACTCAGCTTTGGAAAAAAAATTAATAAATAATATAAAACGGTGTGTTCTCCCTGGATCTTGGGAGAAACAACCGGAACTCCTGGCTGCTTCTCTTTCAGCCAAAGTTAACTTCCAAAATAGGACAAGGCAAGAGACCATAAGGGACCCGTTTCATGGTTGGAGTCCAATACTCCGTGCTTAGATGGGCACACATTTTGTTTAGTTTTTTTAGTTTTGTTTGTTCTGCTTCATACCTGGAACTGCTTCTGAAGAGTCGAATGCAAGGCTCTTCTTTGGGACTCAATGTACTAGAAACAAAACTCTTTATTTGAGAGAGCACTTCATCATATTGGTAGATTATTATTATTATTATTATTATTATTATTATTATTATTATTTATTACAATGATTATTGTCAGTGTTATGATTATCAGTATTATTACCTGATTATCGGTATTTTTCATTTTTGACTTCACTCATCACTGTCTGACACATTTTTTTAATTTATTTTTGTATTCTGATTGACAACAGTAAGGCTCCAAAAAAAAAAAAACCCAATTCAGCACAGATGTAATGTGTTGTGAGCCCATATGGACTGCATCGGGACAAACATACTGAGTGGTGATGGAAGTGGGTGGGATTTCCTACCCCAACATTTCCTGGTTTTCTTCAGCATTTCTGCTTCAATACCAAAACACCAGCACCGGGATGAACACAGACTCTCAAAACAGGAAGAGCAGTGCACTCTGGCTAATGCTGGTGGGAACGGGAGGTGGGGGATGCAGAGATGGTTTTTTTTGGTTCTCACAGCCCCCCACCTCAGCTGGCACAAGATGCAGGCCCTTCCATGTTGTACATGTGGATTTAAGGTTCAGCGAGACCTTTCATCATCGCCCTTTTGTTTCTCAGCCTTGCAGGACTCTTGGACCGAGTTGAGGCTCTCCTGTCACTGGTTTAACTTCAACAGTGTCAGTGTCTCCTCAAGACTTCAACACATTTGTGTTTTCAGCCATCAGTGTGAAATAGTGCAATATGATGGGTGCTTGATGCTCAAGCAGGACTGATATTAAAATATAGGCCGAGATTTTTCTTACCAATGTTTCAAACTTTTATACCATCTTCCTCATATAGATGCTTTATGAGAATATTGTATAACAAATCTGTATTAGTAATTCAAGGAATTTATTCACTAGAGATTTGTTAGCACACGACTCCATATTTGGAGCTCTCTGTGACCGGTAGATAATTGTTCTTCTATAAAGTAAACATTATATAGAATGAATGATAGCTTATGAATATCTCCAAACTGTGCTTCAGGATGTTTGTTATTACTCTGCGCTGTGTAGCATTGAGTAACTAAACCTCATGTCTTCGGTAATAATGTGTTTTTGATAACCTTGTCAGTAACTCAGCAGTATGTATTACCAGCCAATTCCCCACAGCTCAATTCATACCTGGAGTTACTTGTCTGAAATACCCATTTGTATTTCCTTGTCACTACTTTGTTTTGTATGTTCCGTTTTACTTCCTGTAATTGTACAGTTTTCACAGCACAAACTGAATGTTGAATTATTTCTAATAAAAAAAAAACACTTATATTACATGAACAATGTGGTCCTCTATTATTTGCAAACCAGTAGCGATAGAATCATGCAATAATAGTCTATTAAATCTTTGTTTTCCCAAACATGAAAAAAACATCTGCAGAGTCAAATGGATGTTTAATATCTGAAGTGTGACATGCTCATCCAAAAATAAACTGTAAAGGTTCAAAAGCAAAATGTCAAAATACTGTGAGTTTTTTTAAAAAAGAGAGAGACAGAACAATAAGAACTAAACTGTGTATCAGCGATGGACTTTTTTTCACACCTCGTGCAACATTAAAGCCTCCAGCAACATTTTGCTCACTAAATATAGACTTGATTTGCAGGTACAAAAAAGCTGCAATCTCTTAAGATGATAAAAGTGCAATTCTCCTCTGTTCTATTTCCATGCTTTCCAGAGACCCAAATCATTACTGAGACAAAAAAAATCTGTGAAGTTGAGTAATGAGAAAACAAACAAATTTGACGGCGGCTGGAATATGATTGTGACCTCTTTAAAAATAGGTAATGTTCTCTGCAGCTTAAATTTAGTTTTGCCGGTTTTGTCTCAACCAGAACCACTTTTTTTTCCGTCTTCTCTATAATCAGTACTTGTTCTTCCTTTTAATTGAACCATTGTGCTGTAATTCTGCTGCAAGGCATGAGCGAAAGGAGATTTACATCATGTTTTAGCTGAGCAGCGCTCATTTCATGAGGTCAGCTGGAGAGCAAAGAGGCTTGTGTGCAAATGGTGCTTTATTAAGGTGCCATTTTCACTGCATTTTATATTTGCCGCATGATATGTAGTGTTTAGCAGTTGGTTGTGTTAAATTCCATGTGCTAATTGGGAAGGTAGTGTTGACAACCAGTTGTAAAGCATGTGAAAATATGACACATAGGATAAATGTGATCACATAAGAGTCACAGTGAGCCCTCATAATTTGTGTTTCTTTGTGTCTCGACTTGCAAAATTGGAGTCAAACAATGAACGAAAAGATGGTAAGAAAATGACCAGGGAAAAAAGGGGATGCAATGATACTAATATGCAGTGGTGTAGTGGTCCCTGGAGAAGTGGGTATACACTCAATTTCTGCCTGAGAAGAACATTGTTGTAGAAATAGTGACATGTAAGACTATTTAGATTACCCACAATCCATCATTAGTATTTGATCTCTATTGTCCACTGAGTGTCTAGTTGTAGTTTTTTATTTGACATTTAATCACAAATAATTGCAAGGGTATTTGGACCGCCATGGTTTATACCACAGGTGTCAAACTCCGGTCCCTGAGGGCCAGTGTCCTACATGTTTTAGATATTTCCCTCTTCCATGTGATTCAGTTAACCCTTTAACTACTGAAACTTTAGCAGTTCCACAGCAAAAACAAAATAAGCAACAAAATGAAAATGAAAAATCATCAATAAAATGAACAAAAATTAATAATAAACTAACAAAATAATTAGTAACATGAAGAAAGTAATAAACAAATGGAGCAAAATTAGAGAAAAAAATGAAATAAAAAGCAAAATAAACAAAATGAGCAACAAAATGAACAAAAATTAATAAATACTTACAAAATTATAAATAACATGGGAAAATTTGCCAAAATTTACTAAAAAAAAAACCAGAACTAGTATTGAAATTTGGTCCCAGCAGTTATAATTTTTCCTTTTTCTAACTCAGTTGCCTTTTGACACCTGATCGATGAACAAACATCAGTAAAAACACAAAAAAAGATTTTAAAAAAGGAGAATTTTTCTGAATCTTTACACTAAATCATCCATTCAGAAGGCATCAGTGTTAATACTCAGCTCCTCATCATCATCTCTGCAGAAGATAGTGGAATGATGGAATGGTTTCCAAGGTGATGGAAGAGAGAAACATCTAAAACATGCAGGACACTGGACCTCCAGGAGCACAGTTTGACACCCCTGGTTTATACACTAATACAGATGTAGCCTCTTTGTGTTTATGTTTGCAAAACAAGGTGTTAACAAATCAGACCCGATCAAACTCTTAATAATCATTGTGTATAAAAAGTGTTTCAGTCTTCCTGTGTGAGTCCCAATCCTAATAACATCCTAGTGCTGCCAAGACTACCTCTCCACACCCCACAACATACACACCCCCACACACACAAGTCCTAACACTCATCTCAACCCCCCACCGCTCTCAACGTGAACTCCAGTATCAATTAGCACCTTGCTGGCAATAACAGCAATGTCCTGACTGTGTCTTAATTGAAGGCTGTTGCTATAGAAACAGCAGATACTAATCCTTAAGATGGGTGAAGCAGAGAAGCTCTTAGCACATATAACAAGAGATGAGAAAAATTTACAATCTGCTAATCATGAAATAATTAAATCAGAGAGAAAAACAACTTACGTTTTGCATTGTGTAGACGTTTGGGTTTTGACAATTACTCTAAAAGGAAAAACGCTAAAGGTTTTGTACAGTTGTTTGTGGATAGAGTACTGCAGACAGAGGCTAAAGACCGAGACTCTACTCTCCACATACTCTACTTTTTGTACATTACCTGCCTACTTCTAATAATAATAATAATAAAGGATTAGATTTCTATAGCGCTTTTCAAGGCACCCAAAGCGCTTTACATTATAGAACCATTATTCATTCACTCTCACATGCTCCCTCTGGTGGTGGTAAACTACATATGTAGCCACAGTTGCCCTGGGGCAGACTGACAGAAGCGTGACTGCCATTTCCCTCTGACCACCACCAAACATTCGTACGCATTCATACACCAGTGTGAGTGACACTGGAGGCAAGGAGGATAAAGTGTCTTGCCCAACGACACAACGGACTGACTAGGACAGAGCGGGAATTGAACCGCCAACCCTTCGGTCAAAGGACGACCTGCTCTCCCAACTGATCCATGGCCGCCTAGACCGTTGCGACAGTTCTCATTCACTTTGAATGGACGTTCCCAGCCTTCTGATTTTTTTGATAACCGCCCACACGTATAGCCTTCGGTGTCGGGGTGTTGTTCGGCCCCATTGGAAAACATTTTCCTGATAGTCACACGTGTGCTATACATTATCCCTTGCTAAATGTCTTTATTGTGCATGAGGAATTTTTTTTTTTTCAAATATGAATTTCCAAAAGTTTCTTTCGTAATCTGCACTTATGACTTATAAGTCCAATATGACCTCCAAAATATAAAAAATGCACTATTTCAGACATATAATCAAATCAAATTTTCATACACCTCTGTTTATTAAATTGCATAAATCCAACATGGCTGCCAAAATGTCTGAAAGGTCGGTAAACCTAGAGTATATTTATTGAGCATGGGGAGCCAATTCAAAAATATTACATTTAAATTGCTTCTTTGCTATCTTGCATGAATCAAATATATCTGCCACTGTCTATGGCAGGGTATGAGAAGGACAAATAAAGGCTCTGAGTATTAGTTATAAGGTCAGATAAGGCACTGATCTGCTGCCCCATGAGCTGGCGTTGGAAATTGTCCAGTTCTGGTCAATGTTTATGTCCAGTGATGACAGACAACGATGTGGCACTACAGGCGTTAGAAGTCATGTGATGCTCCTGCAAGACTGGCTGCTCAACAATTAGATGTTCCTGTCACAAGGCAGACATAAGATTATATTCCAGCATGTAGTGAATACTGTGGAGTGTGCTCTAATGTTACAGCAACTGAAAAAGATGAATCTTCAATGGATGATAAATCAGTGTTTGTAAACTCACATTGCAGATCAGTGTTTATTATGTTTATCTCACAGATAATGACTACATACATACATATATATATATATATATATATATATATATATATATATATATATATATATATATATATATATGTTTTACCAGGGATCACTGCACTAATATTTTCAAGTGAAGTTCGCAGAACAGATTTAATTTCATGGTCAAAGAAGAACGTACTTTGTCGTTAAACACTGTACAATGAAATGTGTCCTCTGTATTTCACCATAACCCTTCTGATGGGGTAACCTGTAAGGAGCAGTGGGCAGCGGTGTGGATTTATTTTAATTAAATTTTGTTTTGTGAAGAAATGTAAAACTTGTATGACCCATGCAAACAACAGCAAGATATCAGTAAAATTAAAGGTTATACAACATATGATTACTACAGGAGAGCTAGAACAGAAACATAGCGTTGTTCTTGACACGTCACCTATTCAAATGAACCAACTGAAAACAGTTTTAATTATTGTTGTGCCCCTTAAGGTTACGGAGGGGAGAAACACCATAACAAAAAAATATTAACACAATGAACTTTGCAGATATATACTTTTTTTTTAAATCACCACCAACATTTATTCTATCAATACAAGACACAAACAGATCATAAATCGTGGCGTTTTTTTTCTGGCCAGTTTTCTTTGTTTTTCAATTAGTTTTATTAAACCTTTATTTATCCAGGCAAGTCATTAAGAACCAGTGATGCATGGGTCAATGTATAAACGACCCGCAACCAATGTTTTTTTTTAACTAGCCCACCCACAACTCTGGCCACAAGAAGGACGCACTCGACCCACTTCTTGACCCATATTTTTAAAAAGTAGTCAATGGTCTTTATGAATATCACATGACCTTACTCACATACCTATATTTATTTCTGTGTTAAAATTCCATGTGTTTGCTTGTAAGTTAAACAAATATTTTTGTCCTGCTTCATCGTTCTAAAGTTATCAAAGAATTCAACAACCTGTAACACCCAAAGAGACATTTGAACCCAGAAAACACGGGGAGCCACTCATAATCTTTAAAAATCTCAGTGAATGTGTCCCAAACCTTTGTATGTTTCCAGAGCTTCCACTCTCCCAACTTTATTTACTCTCTATCTCCCTCCATACTGTAGGATACTGACCATGTTCTACGTCACCTTCACGGAAATTCAATCAAAGTGTATGTATTAATAATAGAAAATTGTACCTCATATTTAAATTACAATGGTTTACCAGGTTCATCTCAAATGACAAATTACCCGACCGACCGCAACCCGAATATCATTAAAAATATTTTTCAACTGCGGGTGACCGCAGGCACCCATTCACTACGGATCATCACTGTTAAGAACATATTCTTATTTATAATGACAGCTTATCCAGAGACTGGAGTCACTGTAGGGGAAAGGGTAGAGGGCGGCAAACTAAAAACATAATGGATGAACAGGGCATTTCTCAGGGGGGCAGTACATGTCCCTGGGGGGGCAAGTGAGGACCAGAAAGAGAGAGCGTATGACACCGGTGCTCAGGTCTCTGCACTGGCTCCCTGTCAGCTTCAGAATTGATTTTAAAGTGCTTTTATTAGTTGTTAAAAGTCTCCTCGGGTGGTAAGCTTTTAATTGTCCCTAGAGTTACCATTAAAACACATGGTGAGGCGTCATTCAGTTTTTATGGCCCCAAACCATGGAACAGTCGACCTGAGGATCTTAGGTCCGCTGCCAGTGTTCATATTTTAAGGATAAACTGAAAACTTACCTTTTTAACTGAGCATTTAGTAAAATTTTAATCTTAACATTATTTTATTCTGCTATTTCATGTATTTATCTTAAATTTTATTACTATTATTTAGTTATGTATATATTCTATTCTTTTTAAATCTTTTAACTTGTCCTACAATTGCGGGATAATGGGGGGGTCTAATGTAAAGCACTTTGTGCTCCATGCACCATGTATGAAAAGTGCTATATAAATAAAGTTTGATTGATTGATTGATTGATTGATTGATTGATTGATTGATTGATTGATTGATTGATTGATTGATTGATTGATTGATTGATTGAGTGCACACACCCCCACCCCCTAGTCACACCCCTGTAATGAGGTGGTGTATATGGGACAGTCGCTGGTGTGAACTCCTGTCAGCTGTTTAGGAGTCTCATGGCAGCAGGAGAGAAAGAGTTCTTTAGTCTATTGGTCCTGCATTTCACAAATGTACATATATATATATATATATATATATATATATATATATATATATATATATATATATATATATATATATATATATATATATATATATATATATATATATATATATATATATATATATATATATATACACACGTCTTTCTTTTCTTGCACTTTCCTGCCTGATTAGGGTTGAAGTGAACTGAAGAACAGACTCCCCTTTTTGTAGTTTTATATGACAAAGGTCCAGATTTGGTGGGCTACAGCTGTGTATGTGCGTCATAGGTAAATGGCAACAGCCACTTGAGAAGGTTTCCTGGAGGGCATTGCACTTTTCTGGCTTTCAGACCATACATTCACCTCAGTGGTTGACTGCTGGGCTGAGGGTAGCTAATGACAACCTGTGGTACTGATGGAATGCATACAGGTTTAATGTTGAAGTCAAGTGAACATTTTATGAAAAGAAAAGTCAGTTGGAACCTGGAGAAAACCTCAGTGTGGGCACATGGGGGGAGTCGCAAATTACTTCAACAAGTCCTCAGGTACATTTGTCAATGGTCCAGAGACTCCGTGGCTACAGGAAGTCGCTAATTATCATCATAACAGTGTGAAATGAAGTCTATGATTTAATACATTTCATTGAGGGTTTCCACCATTCCATTATGCTGAATGGGGACGCAACGCAAATCAGTCATTGAACAAAGTTTTCCTGAATGGTGAGGCATTTTTATTGCTTTCAAAAATGGAATCATAGTTTTAGAAGTTAAGTTTTTTGTTTTGTTTTGTTTTGTTTTACAAGAGGTGCATTCTAAGTGTCAGTGTCAGTGAAAAGTGAAAGTAAATGAAAAAAATCATTAATGTAATGTCACTGAAGTACCTATCTATCTATCTATCTATCTATCTATCTATCTATCTATCTATCTATCTATCTATCTATCTATCTATCTATCTATCTATCTATCTATCTATCTATCTATCTATCTATCTATCTATCTATCTATCTATCTATCTATCTATCTATCTATCTATCTATCTATCTATCTATCTATCTATCTATCTATCTATGTGTATGCAGTTTCATATACAGTTTTGAATTTCCTTTTGCAGAAGCACTGCTAAAGCACTGTTTTTCACAATACATTGATAGTTTTTTATATTATTATCATTACATTTCTTCTTTTCTGGTCTGTTCAACCTTGAATACAACTGTATACCATACACTTTCTATTTCAATTATTTACAGGATGTTTCAACAGTTCTCTTCAAGGAGCAAAATAAACTTTTTATAAATAAATAAATAGCAGGCCTGGGTGTATTCTGCTGGTTTGTACAGAAAAGAAAAGCAAAAACCTTTAACACTTTGACTGTTTGTTGAACTGGTTTTTCATGTTACCACCTTTTTTTTCTTCCAAATGACTCAATTCCCCTTAAATTATTGTCAGGCTGCTTGCGAATATGGTAAATACTAATACTAATACTAATACTAATACTACTAATAATAATAATAATAATAATAATAATAATAATAATAATAATAATAATAATAATAATAATAATAATAATAATAATGATAAAATGTTCCTTCGCCAAAAGACCTTGCAAGTATAAGACAAAGAATCTGGACCCCTTTAGCAATGGAGATGGTAACTATGGCAACAGAGGCAACATCCAGGAAGCTCATGAGGGCTATTAACAATAAGGAGTTTCAGCAAACAGACCCTCTGAGAATAAAATGAGCTGATTGCATGTGCAGAAAACTAAAGTCTAAATAGCTTTGGAGTCAATGATAGTTTCCTGCAGATCATTGCTCAGACATTGCAAAAAATATTTCACCGCCCTGCAACGTGTCATAAATATGCCCTTGAAAGTAGGATTTGTGAAAATGTGCCTTCTCGTTTCAATGTCGACAGGATTCGATGCAAACAAAATGCTATTAGCTCAGCAGCGGTACGATTTAAAATCCTGAACAAAAGGTTCATCTGCAGCTTTCACGTTATATCAACATGCTTTTCCCTAGAGGTGTGAATACATTTCAGATGAGAGCACTATTTTCCGCAATTATTGATAGAGGGAGGCAGATTAGAGGCATTATACATGATATGCAAACATGTGAGCATATGAAAGACTGCATCAAAAACCCAGTTTAACAAAGCCATGCAAATGCAATGCCCACACTGACTTCATATTAAATGTCATGCAAATATGCTGAAAGGATATTGTGACACACTTATAATGAATGTCCTTGCAACCATATTATGAAAACAGCTCATTCATACAGGAACATTGTGACACATCTTGTTGTCTGAATGACCTTACTTTGTCTTTCCTGAGGTTAGTGCTGTTGCCAGGATACTATTTCCTATGGCAACACTTGAGCCTGCCTCCGAGGTGAGCAGCTTTGAAAAGATCCAGGTAACTGGATGTTCGAGATCCTGTGGACCGGAAGCCCATAAAAATGACCAACAAAAAGAATGCACATACACACAACAACACACAAAACTTATTTTTTCATCACTGCAGGAGATTTTTTTTTTTCTCAGCAACAACATCACATCTGATGTATATATAAAAATATCTGTCTGTCTAATGTATGTCTGTCAAATGATTAATATTTGCAATCAGATTAATCACAGGATACATTTGGATACATTTGGATGAATCATGATCAAAACACTTTATGTCAGTTGACTCTTCTGTCTTGGGATTTGTTTTTTTGTACTCAAATTCCTCACAAATACACAAAAAATTTTATCATCTCGTCATCTGAACCCGCTTTATCCTCACTAGGGTCACAGGGGTCACTGGGGGCCTAATCCAATGGGTGAAGGTGGGGTACACCCTGTATGAGTCTCCAGTTCATCTCAGGGATGAATTTATATAGACAAACAATCACTGTCATGGACAATTTACATTAACCAGTTAACCTATCAGTGCATGTGTTTGGATGGTGGGAGGAGCCAGAGTACCTGGAGAAAACCTACGCAAACTCCACACAGAAAAGTCTGGTGTGGGAATCAAACCAGGGTCCTTCTGTCTGTGAGTCACGAGTGTTAACCACTGCACCACCCCAAAAATTTGCACGAAGAAACAAAAAATGCAGAGGAAAAGAAAAATATAAAACATCCTAAAATCTACTATAATTCACAAGACAAACTAACATTTAAAAAAAGTGATGAAAAACCCAAATCCTATTCAAAAACTCTTCTCAACTACAGAAAAAAAGGTGTCTTTCATACCCTGAAAATGTCATCAAAATCCATCCATTAGTTTTGGAGTTATGTTGTACACAAACCAACAAACAAACCAAAAACAACCTCCTTGGAGGACCTCCCCTCATCCAGTAGGTGGAGGTCTGCGCTCTTAGAGTACTTTTCTATTTGGTGACTGTGATTATGACCTTTGACCTACATTCACCAAAATTTAATGGGATGTATTCTGGACTACCTTTCCTGAAAATTTCATGGAAATTGGTCCAGTAGGTTTTGTGTACAGCTGCTGAAAGACACACAGACAGACACACAGACAGACAAAACCAAAAATAATACCCCTCTCCCTAATTTCACAAAATATTTAAATAATCTTGAACAAATATGATGAGCTGTTTTTTTTTTCAAGACAAGTCAGTGCAATTTTAAGAATAATCTGCCTGATATGAAATATATTGTGTATTTATATTTGAACCACCACGATCTGCAAGTTATAATGAATATGTGGAAATGACAAACAAAAGCACAAAATTATTGAAATTAGGTTTATTTTCATCTTTAATATCAATGAGGTATTAAATTCAGGTCTGTTTGTCTGTCTGTCTGTCTGTCTGTCTGCCTGTCTGTCTGCCAGCAGGATTACACAAGAAGTTCTGAACAGATTTGATGAAACTTTCAGGAACGGTAGATCATGGGTCAAGGAAGAACCCATTAGATTTTGAGCAATGAAGGTCAAAGGTCAAGGTCCCACTAAATGTCAACAGCTAGAACACATCAGTGGTAATATCTCAGGATTCAGACAAGATAGAATCTGGCTTTTTTTTCATTCACATGGTCTCACCTTCAGACATCAGATGAGTCAACACCTATGGTTCCATCACGTCACATTTTGACGTCATATGACGACATATCAAGCCTTGGCGGAGGTCTGCTGTGTCTGACTGACTTGTTTCATTTGTTTTGTGATTGTTTCGTCATTTTCATGATTTAATTTGACTTTTTCACTCTAAAATATATAAAAAATATTTAGAGTTGACATTATTTATGTATTATTATGTTATTATTTCAGTGGTTCGGCTTCACTTCAGATCAAATTTAGTTATATGTGACCCCTGAACTAAAATTAGTTTGACACCCCTGGTCTACTGCAACGGAAGAAGAAATTGTTCATGTGTTTCCATATTCACTGCAGCACATACTAGACTCTCTTTATCTGTCTGAGAGGACAGTGCCATCATTTGTTGCTAATGCGTTACTACCTTGGATGGTTTGAAGAGAGGATACAATAATGTGAAGAACGAGTGTATTGTATAATATTCAGACATTTGTACTGCACCTGTTCACATCTGTTATTTTCTCCTGACCAAGGCTGTGCAGAACAGTGTACGCAGAGGCCAAACAAGTATGTCTGTGTTTTCTAACTACAAACCTTCCAGGTCAAGATCATGATTATTGACCTTAAACAGGAAGTAGCACGTCATCACAACACTGCATCACCACTTGTGCATTGACAATCAATTCTGCTGGATTCAGATGATAAAAGGGGAGTGTCAGGGATAAGTGTGCTCATATCTGGGCTAAGCGCTTTAGAGCAAGGAGTGCCCTTCATCAGTGGAACTCTATTATGAGTCATCTGTACTGAACATGAACACCCACACCTGAAAACTTTGCCTATTGCTTCAGTGTGTGTCTCATCATGCGACACTTGAAGGATGAATTTTCTTATGAGTAACAGGCCCGTGGAAGTGTTCAATTGGCATATGTTTTAGAAAACAGTGGTTAAAAAAATAAAAATAAATAAACAAATGCAACAAGTGGTGCCCGGCACAACAACCACTCCCCCCCCACCCACCCACATACACACACACACACACACACATACACTCCCACCCCCCGCACACATTTTAACTCATTTGCTCTGTCTCTTATCATTGCAGAAACACATTTTGGTGACTACTGTGACCCCTCCGCACTCTAATGACCCCTTTGCACACAGCACTTACTTTTTGTCCCTCGTCACCCTGGTGAGGGGACATAGAAGTGGGGACATAGAAATGCTGTTCGTCCATCCATCTGTCCGGGAACACTGTACTCTCAATAACTTTTGACAGCTTTGCCCATTTTGGACAAAATTATACATAACATAAAATACATGAGGAATTTCTGCTTTCCATATATTGAGACACATTAGAGAATATATGAAGAGTTCATTTGCAAAAACAGATAACTCCATTTTTCGTTTTTTTCAGAAAATTCCATATTTTACTCTACATTCTAGGTAATACTCATTGATTTGATATATTATTTATTCAATTTAGTGGATCTTACCAAATGAAATAAATAATATATCAAATATTATATAATAATATTCCATATTATTTTTGGAATGTAGAGTACAAAAATGACATTTTGTGAAAAAAAAGAAAAATGGAGTTATCTGTTTTTGCAAATGAACTCTTCATATGTACTCATATATGCTAATATATCTATTAATAAACTTTGGAATATATGGATATTATGTGGACACACACATACTGTATATATTTTTTTTTAAGTGTATTACTTGTCTCGTCATCTGAACGAGCTTTATCCTCACTAGGGTCGTGGGGGTCCTAAACCAGCTACAATGGTTGATGGTGGAGTACACCCTGTATGAGATACAAACAATCACTCTCAGCTTCACACCTATGGGAAATTTAGATTAACCAATTAACTTATCAGTGCATGTGTTTGGATGATGGGAGGAAACCAGAGTACCTGGAAAAAACCCACGCAGACATGAAGAGAACATGCAAACTCCACACAGGAAGGTTGAACCAGGGTCCTTCTTGCTGTGAGGCATGAGTGCTAACCACTGCACCACCATACTGCCCAAGTGTTTTACTAAATATATGAAATTGTATATTTAATAATACACTTCACAATATATGTGGAAAAAATTAGTTTCAATAAAACTATCCGTAAAAATATAGGGCAGTTTATGTCTTCAGTGCAATGTATGTTTTATATTTGTTGATATATGATCAAATCATATATTGCAGTATATTGGATAATATATGCACAACTTTTCCACATATGGGAATATAGCTTTTTGGTATAATGTATTATATTTTCAATATATTGCCATATGCCTTTATATTGCAGAAGCCTGATAATGATGTAATGTCTTCCAGGTGTGATGGAAGAAGGGAGTATCTAAAACATGCAGGACACTCTGTCATGAGGACTGGACTTTGGAAACATTGATATAGAGGGCTGTGTTTATAATAAATAGTGATAAATTGGTGAAGAAATGTTGAATAGAAAGGGGGGAAAAAATTATGAATTGCAACAAAATTAGCACTGGGTCTTTATAGGTAAAGTACAGTAAGGGGGTACTTATATTTAGTTACTTCCCACCTCTGTATGTGAGTGCTTTCTAAGATGGAACTCAATGTCCTGCAGGTTTTCTGGGTTCATTCGGTTTAACTGCTGCAGTTCCAACCCCTCGCCTGACGGTGGCGGTAACGGACCAATCAGCGGTTCTGATCCACACTTCAGAAACCCATTTAAATTTCCGCATTTTGGTTCATTTCTGTTCTGTGTCACTTTGGGGCAAGTTCACCGGAGATAATGTCAAGGTTTCTGTTGAGAACCAACTTCAGGGGTTGCCTTGCCTCTCAGATCAGAATGATGTCTGATCAGGTAAAACTAACTGAAGTCATCTTTGACATGTGATCTTTGATTGCTAGCTTAGCCTGCTAATTTTGGGAAGGTGTGTACGTGATGCTAACCACGCTAGCTGCAGGCTAATCCATCTGCTTGTATGCGTGTACATGCAATATATAGTATATGCTTTGACTCATTAAGTTGACGTTTGAGTTCATGTTGTTGTTGTGTACCTCTGTGTTTACTCGTCCATTTCGAACTTAGTCTGTCCTATAAAAGCAAACTCGCCTTGTTATGCAATAGCAGTTCAATGTTATTTTAAGGAGAAAATATGTTAAGTAAATACTAAACGTGCTGTGCATTAACTCCGTGTTGAGTCTTCCCTTTTCAGGGGTTTCTCTTAAGACTGTCATAAAAATGTATACTTTCCTTCATGGCATTGTAAGTTGACTAGGGAGCAAATTTATAAAACAGAATTGAATTCAAAAATAATTTGAAGAAATGTATTTCTTTTATTCATTGAAACAGATACGCAGATTTCCACTGTAGATGTGCAAAACTAAGATTGTTGCATAAAATTATTTGTCATTTTCTGTGTTTTTCAGCCGCACACAATTCAGTCAAATCTCTAAAATTATAAATATTGCAACATGTGTCTGTTTGCACGCCTATTAAAACTTTTTAAAAACTAGTTTTTAAAAACTAATAAGCAATACGTTGTCTTTGTTTATTTTCTTCCCTCACTCACAGGCCTAATACGCAATGTAAATTAACCTTTAAACAAGAAAAATGTAGTGTTCCAGGTTGTAGTATTAACAAGTTCCACCCATAGTCTCTGAGCAGACTGGCATTATCATTAACCCTTAAATACATGACCTACACTTGGTCATGAGTTGACTCAAAAATGACACAAAATTAAATGAATGTGTCTTATGGTGTAAACTGTTTTAAATAAAAATCAGTTCACTGGAAAAAATCATCTAGAAACTAAAATGACTGTTTTGGGTTGAATTAAACAGAAAAATGGAAAATGAGCTTTGAAAGCTTACTTGAAATAATATAAGAATCTTCCAGATCTATTGTCTAAAAATAAGTTGTTATAACTACGGCATACACTGTATGCCAGACTACTAGACCAGTGGTTCTCAAATCTGGTCCTAGTGACCTAATGAGCCATGTGTTAAATATTTCCCTCTCCCATCATATATGGAACCCATCACATTATCATGCTTCTGCAGAGCCTGATCATTAGCCAGGTGTGCTGGAAGAGGGGGAAAATGTATAAAACATGCAGGACACTGGGTCATGAGGACAAGACCTTATAATAGAAATGAGAAAAATCCACTTGGTAAAATTTAGACATTGTCTAGTGCATACAAATGTAAATGTGATGAAGCAATTTCCTAATTGTGGGATCAATGAAATACTTTCATTTCCTTGTGTCAAAGATAACATGGAATATAGAATGAAAATGAATTTCAAAGATGGCAGATGTGAGTTAATGGTGTAAGTCATGGTTCTAACTGTGCATGTGTTGGTACCTTTAGGTGAGACACTGAACCCTAAATTACTCCAGTGGGTCTGGTAGCATCCTGTATGGCAGCAGCCACCCAATACAAAGGCCCATGTAAATGCCTTGAGTACCTTGAAGGTGGAAAATGTGCTATAAAAGTGCAGTCCATTTTCCCAAGATATTGCAACAGAACTAGCATTGGTGTCATTTTTGACCTTTGCTATGTGTCTAAGAGTTAAAACAGACATTAACATTTAAAATGTGTAAAATGCTGGTTGGTGTCACTGAAGCCACCCTCTACCTTTTTAATTTGCAGCATTGAACAATGACTTAAATGCAGAGGTTGAGAACGTGACATATGAATTCCTTTCATCCAGCTTGGTGAACTGGGGAAGGGAGCAGGAAAAGGTGGAGGTGGTGGAGGGTCTGTGCGGGAGGCAGGAGGTGCCTTTGGAAAGAGAGGCACAGCAGAAGAAGAGCGCTACTTCAGGTAAGATCCATTAATCACACAGATACTGATGAACTCTGCCAGGAGCTACGTGTTTACCTGTACTTTGATACCACCTGCAGGCAGAAGGAGAAGGAGCAAATGGAGGCGCTGAAGAAGCACCACACAGAGGAGATCGAGCACCACAAAAAGGAGATTGCACGCCTAAAGCAGGAGATTGAACGCCATATGGGAAAAATCAGAAAGCTGTCGCATGATGACTGAACCTCAGACCTGCTAGCTTAGTGCAAAATCTGTCATTTATTAGACACTGATTCATTGCTGATCAAAGCCTTTATGTGGCTCAGTATTGTCCATGTAATCATAATAATAAAATTATCCATTTTTCAATTATGGTCTGAATTATAGAATCATTTGCACATTATGTCTCCCTTTACAGCAGTTGCTGTATTAAATATTCTTTAAATGACTGCACAGAAAAACAAGTCTGAAAGTAGTTGAGCACCTGTGATTGCATCATGTACTGTTTTTGTCTCCTTAAGAGTGTTTGAAAGAATGAAGGTGTGGTCGTAATACAAGCTGTTCCTTTGGACTATTATCTCAGCTGTATTCACAAATCTCTTTGTGGTTGTCATAAGAACCCAGATCTGTTAATGTGTACTTCATGCGTTTGTCTGCACTTGTTCAGGTCTTATGTGATCAAGTCTGCAGAAGGAGAATCTACCTGTTGCACTGAATTCGGCTTAACTTTGTCCTGTTATCCTCATTAAATGGTGTTTGTCTGCATTCTGGTGGTAGCACAGGACTTGTACACTAAATGATGTGAAAATGCAGCACTCGAACACTAACCTGACTGCATTTCCAAAGTAAAAAGAAAATCTTCATACTGGAATACATTAGTTTGTGTTCAAGTTTAGCAGTTTTAAGGAATGCTTTACAGCTTGGATTGTGCTAATTAAAAGGTCCCCCTTGGATCAAAGTAGGATTTAAAACATTAAGATGATAAAATTGCACTGAAAGCCCCTTGAGTTGCAAAAAGAACTTCTTTTTTTCTAGAAAATCATGTAATGGTGCCACATACCATCTGTTCTTTGCTTGCAAACAAAGCAAAACTTCATGTCACATGACAGGACTATACTGATCATACAGGAAATGTGCAAATAGAGTAAGGAAGATACATGTTTGGGAAAATGTCAACCATGTTAAAGCTTTGTTGCCTTGTTTGCATTTTTACCCTGCCCCCTCCCAAAGGGGAGAGGGGTATTGTGTTAGTCAAGTTTATGCAAAAACTACTGGACCAATTTACATGACATTTTCAGGAAAGATGCAAGGTGGTCCAGAATAGATCCCATTAAATTTTGATGAATGTAGGTCAAAGGTCAGTCAGTCACCAAAAAAGTTTTCTCGAGAGGGCAAATCAGGTAAAATGTGCAGAAGGTGGTGGGGTTTGTTATGCCAGGCATCACTTATGTTAGTTTATATTTTTCTTGGCTTTACACTATGACCACAGATCAAATATGCTGTCATCTTGTTTCTAACTATTTTTACAGACACTGGTGCCACGACTTCTGTCACTGTGGTTGACTTTAACTGAAGGTTTTAGTGGTGTAATAAATCATGAGAAGTTTTTTTTTTTACCTCTAATTGTTACTAAATGAAACATATTTACAGTTTAAACATAAAGCAGCTGTACAAACTGAGTTATGTTGAAATAGAAACAAGTGTCAGGAATTTAAAAATACATGTAAATGAGTCTTTCATTTTCATAGTCTTATTCTTTACACAGGTTAAATATTGAAAAGATTACATCTATTGCTACAATAAAACGGTTGACAAACTGAAGATGATACCTTGAACAATTGTTTTATTCAGGTTGACTGAGAAATAGTCAATGTGTAGGATAAATATAATCTATATCATTGTTACCATCATAATCTTTAACACTTTTGATTAGCATGATAACATTGACAATGATTATGAAGATTTATATTCTATTACTCCACCCCCCAAAGAGGGGAGGGGTATTGTGCTTGAGTTGTTTTGTCTGATTTTAAACAAGCTTACACAAAAAGTATTGGACCGATTTCCATGATATTTTCAGGAAAGGTGCAAGGTGGTCCACACCTTCTGTCACTGTGGTGAAGTTTAACTGAAGGTTTTAGTGGTGTAATAAATCCTAACTTCTATTTTTTCATCTACTTGTTACTGAATGTAACGTGTTGAAGATGCAAGGGGGGGGGTTGTTCCTGGCACTACTTGTTATTTTATGCAAAGTTATGTGCATGGATTGAAATAAACTGCTTCTATTTTTATAATCGGCTTTATAGGCCAAGTATGTGAACACATGCAAGGAATTTGGCTTTGGTTTTTCTTTGCTCACAGCTTATGTTTTAAATATAAACCCAAATACACTTAAACAGGCTTAAACATTTGAGTAGAGACGAGGACAACAGTAGGTGAAGGATAGTATGGGGTAGATATGTACAGAGATCTGGTCTTTTAAAAAATATATGTTTATGTATATATTATTTACAGTGAAGATTTATATTGTCAATGTATACAGAGTGCACATTAGTCAATGATACATGGAGTGCAGATATTAGTTTGTTAGCAGGTGAGTTGGAGTCAGGTTGGTAGTGATATTGTATGGTGCATGAAGTGTTCATTAAAGTGAAGGCCTGGGGGGGGGGGGGGGGTTTCTTATTATAATACAAATAATACATTTATTATTCAACAATAGAAGATACAAAGAAAATAATATAGTAAGAATATACAGCACATCAGACATTCAAAGACACAGTAATTATAAACTAACTAAATTAATAATCAAACGAAAAGACTAAATATTAATGACTTAGAGAAGAAAGATGAGTAGTGACGATTCTAGCCTGTTTTTTTTTTTTGTTTTTTTTTTTTTGTGGGTGGTGATAAATTAAATCCAAGCACCCCTAAATTGTCGCCATAGTTCCATCCATACCGGAAGTCCATACTGGAAATTGCCCCCCACACACACTCACACACAAATATGGATTGTTTTTGTTATTTATTTCTGGAATACAGTTGAACATAATACATTATCATGCAGACAACATTAACCCTTTCATGTATGAGAAGCTGAGTCAATTTAGTTTTTCTTGAGTGATTTTGTTCCTCTTTAGCCATGAAATGTTTTGTTTATGAATTAATTAGAATTAAAATTAATTAATATACATTACATATACATATACAACAACTGGTACAAATATATTATTACAAATATTAAACCTAACCAATTGTAGTATTGTATCTGCCTCTGTGGCCACTTCTGGATCTGGGCCATGGTTAAAAACAGACTTTAATGCCAAAAAACGATATAGCGATATAAATGGCATTTATATGATATTCTGCATTAAAAATAAGTGAAATACCTGTAAATTCGGTTTTAGTAATCAACCGCTTATTCTGTTCAAATTGGCTCTGGACTAACATGATCACTATAAGCGGTTTCCACTGTAATGAATTATTAGTTTATTCATTTCTGCATTTATTTATTTATTTCTAATTATATATGTGTGTCCCTCATGGGACTGTAGTTGCTCAGTCCCCTAAACCTCTGATCCTATAACCACCCAGATGTTTCCTGGCCAGTACCTGACTTTGTATGTTTTTTTTTTTACAAAATATATTTATTCATTTAGCATGAACCCAAAGCAAAATAAAATACTAATTTTCTGTACTTTTCGGTCTCAGGTCATACTGATTCAAAAGACTAAAGCTAAGATAAAATTCCATATGAACTAAAAGCTCTGCTCTATCGAGGTTAAAACACACGTACCCACCCCCTCTGTGTGTCTGTCGTGAATTCTCGCGATGTTTGCCGAGCGGTGGCGTTGTTCTGGCGAGCCGACGACGAGACCGTAGCTGTCTGGAAATTTGTCTCGTGTCTGAAACGTATTCCTTATATTGCCAATTTTTGCCCGCTTGTCACCTTTATCATTTTAAAATTTTAAAAACGCAACTGCAAGTTTCTTGAAATTGACTGGTAAGTTTTGCTAGCTATTTATTTGTGTCTTGTACGGTGCTTGTGTGTTTGGTTTGATAAAGGTGTCTTTCTGCACGGCGAGGCCTTCGTACCCATAAGCTCGTTAGCTAGCCCGCTAGCTAACCCGCGCCGCTGTTTCGGTTGTTTTACACAATTTTTTAAGTCTGTATCTTACACAGATCATACATTGAGTTTGATTTGCTTTAATGCATATCCCCCGACTTTGTGCGTGTAGCTAAATAACGAAATAAGTTGCTTTCACGTCCGTAGATAACTGCATGTGAAGGGGGCGGGACGGCGGTCTTTTGGTTCTTATCTTGGATTAAATAGATGCCTTCACTTAAAGTGGTTTGCGTTGCCCCTAACTAACGTGGATTATTTAGTTTCAGTATGCATAACTGTCCTGCATATATTTTTACAGACAATCATTCATTGGAGTAAGCGAGTCAACACCGTTGCATTGAGCTCATGGAAAACCAAAATCACTGTCGTATATTTCTTTAATTGTGAATAAAGACCTTTATATGAACTGCAACTGATTAAAATGTTTGATATATTTGCATCTATAGGACATGGCTGCCGCTGAGGTGAACGGTAGTTCTGCCCCGGCAAAGGAGGAGGAAGAGCCGATGGATGTGACAGCAACACATACCGAAAACTTCCAAACGCTCATCGATGCTGGACTTCCTCAGAAAGTGGCAGAAAGTTTAGATAACATCTTCCAGACAGGTGAGAATTCAATCCTGTTCTTCGTTTCTAAAATACCAAATATCATCTGTAACTGCCTTTACGGTGTTAATGTGACAATGTTTTTCGAATCCAGGATTGGTGGCCTATGTGGATCTGGATGAGAGAGCCATTGATGCACTAAGGGAGTTTAATGAGGAGGGGGCACTAACTGTGCTGCAGCAGTTCAAAGAGAGCGACCTGTCCCACGTCCAGGTAATGACATCACCTCTGCTGGACAGAAGAGTTTCTAGTTTTACATTTTATCTTAAATTACTCCCAAGTTATGTCTAATGTGTACCTCCTTTCTCCCCCACAGAATAAAAGTGCTTTCCTTTGTGGTGTAATGAAGACTTACAGACAGAGAGAAAAGCAAGGAAGTAAAGTCCAGGAGTCCACCAAGGGCCCAGATGAAGCTAAAATAAAGGTAAATGGATTTAGCATAACCAAAACAAAGAGGGCGTGTAGAGCACAAGGTCATACTTGGTTGATATTTTTATTCAGGCACTGTTGGAGAGGACAGGGTACACCTTGGATGTTACTACAGGGCAGAGGAAGTATGGAGGCCCCCCACCCGAGGATGTGTTTAAAGGCACACAGCCAGGGATTGGAACTGAGGTAAGCAAGTATAACCAATTTGCCAGAGTCATGTGCAACTTATTTGAGACGTAAGGACCCATAAATATTTGTACTTGACTGTTTCCATTGTTGTATTTCAGGTGTTTGTTGGAAAAATTCCTAGGGACTTGTATGAGGATGAGCTGGTTCCACTATTTGAGTCCGCTGGTCCCATCTGGGACCTCAGGCTTATGATGGACCCTCTCTCTGGTCAGAATAGAGGTTATGCCTTCATCACATACTGCAATAAGGATGATGCGCAAAAAGCTGTGAAGCTTGTAAGTAGAATGTCAAGGCACCACAACGTGCCAACTGTGACTATAAGAACTTGTGTATGTGGATCTAAATGGGAGTATTATTTAAATGACATATTTACAATATAATCAAAATAATTGTAACTTATGTATGCATTTTCAGTGTGATAACCATGAAATCCGCCCTGGCAAGTACTTGGGAGTGTGTATATCTGTGGCAAACAATCGCCTGTTTGTAGGATCAATCCCAAAGAACAAGACAAGAGAAAGTATATTGGAAGACTTTGGTAAAGTAACAGGTCAGTTTCACTAAGACATTGGAGGATCTTTTAAGTCAAATAACGATGTAGCTGAGATTTAAAAAAAAAAAAAAAAAAAAAAAGTTGTGCAACATTACACCTTCGAAATTTTAGAGCTGTGTTGTATGTTTCAGAGGGTCTGCAAGAGGTGATATTGTACCACCAGCCAGATGACAAGAAGAAGAATCGTGGCTTCTGTTTTCTGGAGTACGAAGACCACAAGTCAGCAGCACAGGCCCGCCGTCGACTAATGAGTGGCAAAGTCAAAGTGTGGGGGAACCCAGTGACTGTGGAGTGGGCTGACCCTGTAGCTGAGCCAGACCCAGAGGTCATGGCAAAGGTAAATAACGGACACCTCTTTATCTTTTCAAAACGGATGGTATGCTGTGCAACTCCCTCTACATGATGATTTTGTTTTGTTTTTTTCGACATAGGTAAAGGTGCTCTTTGTCAGGAAGCTGGCCACGGCGGTGACTGAAGAGCTCCTTGAAAAGACCTTTTCTCAGTTTGGGAAGCTGGAGCGAGTGAAGAAACTGAAAGACTATGCTTTTGTTCATTTTGAAGAAAGGGATGCTGCTGTGAAGGTGTGTATTTTATTTGTGGGGATTCATCTTTATGCTTATTTGACAAATGGCAGACTTAATAGAATACTTAAAGGTCCTATAAGCTCAGTAAAACACTAAAGGAGAACAAAAAAATAACTAATAAATCTCAGCTGTCCATGCAGTCTTCCTGCTACTTGTTTCAGAATATTTTTATGTTTTCTGGATGTAAAATTTTCATCCTGTGGAAATGGCAGAAATTAATTGAGGTCTTTAGCGTAGATAGTATTTTATCAAAGTTATTGTATAGGGTTGTTTCTGTTTGTTTGTTTTCTCAAAGGCAATGGATGAGATGAATGGAAAGGAGTTGGGAGGAGAGGAAATTGAGATCGTCTTGGCAAAGCCCCCAGACAAGAAAAGGAAAGAGCGCCAAGCTGCTCGGCAGACCACCAGGAATGCAGGGTGAGACGAGAGGCGTGACTAATCGACGACTTGACTTATTGCAGGTTATGGAGTTCAGTAAATGGAACACTGCTTTTCCCTCTGTAGGTATGACGACTACTACTACTACCCACCTCCACGTATGCCACCACCAGGCCGAGGCAGGGGCCGCGGTGGCCGAGGGGGTTATGCGTATCCCCCAGATTACTATGGCTATGAAGATTACTACGATGACTACTACGGTTATGACTATCATGACTACCGTGGTGGCTATGAAGACCCTTACTATGGGTATGAAGATGTGTACAGCATGAGGGGCCGTGGTACCCGTCCTAGCAGGGGGGGGCCTCCTCCACCTCGGGCTCGTGGAGCACCACCAGCAAGAGGCCGGGGGGGTTATGCTCAAAGAGGGCCACCCCTCGGTGGTCCGAGGGGTGGCCGAGGAGGGCGCGGTGCCCCTTTCCAGCCACAGAGGGGCCGCGGTCCTCGTGGGGCCCGGGGCAATCGTGGGGGCAACGTCGGCGGAAAGAGGAAGGCAGACGTGTTTAACCAGCCTGACTCCAAGCGCCGCCAGACCAACAACCAACAGAACTGGGGGTCCCAGCCCATCGCCCAGCAGCCCCTGCAGCAAGGGGCCGACTATTCCGGTAACTATGGTTACAGTAATGACACCATGGAGTTTTCACAGGATTCTTATGGGCAGCAGTGGAAGTAGATGCACCAAAAGGTATTTGGCAACAAAAAAAAGAGAAACAACACAAAAAAAGAGAAAATAACAGGAGATTGGCCACAATTTTTTGATTGACTTTTTATCCTTCATCCCTCATGAAAAAAAAAAAAATCTGTATATATCAGAAAAAATGGACAGACCCCAGAATTGGCTCAAGATGATTGGCTGGAAAGCCTTTTGGCTGAAGAAGTGAACGTAACCGTTGTGGTGAATCATTTCTTACTCCTGCGGTTACATTGGGACATGTCTTTAAAATACACACCAAACATTTTTATTGTTACTTGATGTTCCTGATTCTTTTAAAGCCAACCATGAACATTCACAAAAAGTGGACATTCATTCTCAAAAGTCTGAAAGGACATTAAATAATGGTATTGCCTTGCAGGAAGTTTTTGTCCATGCCCTTTCCTCCTCTCCCCTTCTTGTATTCCCTTTATTTGTGGTTTTTCATAGTTGCTTAGGGACATGCTTGTAAATAAATGCATATGGTTAGAGCTTCTTACTTCATTTTTTTTTTTTTTTTTTTGCGATGGTGGAGAAAAGAATCCACAGAAGGAAGAAATCAAAGTTTTGTATGTTTAAAGTGTATGCCTAGCATTTCTAGAAGTAGACCAGTTGTGTTTTTTTAAAACTGATACCATAACTTCCAATGTTTTCTTTGATCTTGCCCAATAGAATTTGGTTTGGCTTACCTTAAGAGCCATAGCAGTTTGTTCTCTGATGGTCTTTGTATTTATAACTTTTACGTTTGTTCCGTTTCAATAAAACTCAGCTGAGCATCAGTCAATTGTCAGATACTCAAATTCAGTGTTGTCATTCAATATTTGATTTTTAGCTCAATTCCAACATTTGGATGATCATCTGCTTTTCCAAGTCAGATATTTTTCTTCAAAGGATAATTAAGACTGAAATCAGACAACGGGAAAAGAGAACATGAAAGGTGTTTGGGTGATTTAACAGGATTTTAACCCTTTCTTTTCCAGTGCATGTAACACAGACTGCACTGTCATGTAGTAAACATCAAGCACAAATCATGTGATTTGACTGTTTGCCATTACCCCAGATTGCCCCTGTTTGTCTAAGTGTTTTTCTAAATGTAGTTTTTTGTGCCATTCTAAACACATTTACCCATATTTTCCTTTTTGTAATGTACAGAAGAGTAAAAGCACTGAAATTACCTGTATTATGTTTAAGTTGCAGGATGGAAATCTCATGATAGTGGGAATGTAGTAATGTTATCTGCTACAGCAAATGAATTAAACATAAATATCCATGCCTTTTCACTCTACATAATTAATTGCATTATTAGTCCTCATATATGAGTATATGCAAGTTTTTATTTACCCCCCTCCCCATCTTGAGTCAAACTCCACACACTTGTTTCCATCTGCATAAAAAAGGACAATCTTGGATAATGGTAAAATGTCAGCTGCTGTCTTGATACATAAATTAAGGATTAGAGGAACACATTTGATGTTTGACTGAAAAGGTTTAAATAACTGTCTGTTATTCAGAGTTGTTTCCTATTTATTTTACTCTCATCTCAACCATCTCTTTGAAGCAACCATGGATCGCAACTTCCAAAGGGTTAAAATTCTTAAAAATTTTTGTCTCAACATTTCTCATCTGTCAGAATTGTTTCCTCATTAGTGTTATTAGCATCTGCCTTTTTTTATTAATACCATGGTATCATTGTATTTTGTTTCATGTGTCTGTCCTCTTATTCCAACCTGCCTAGGTGGAGAAGCATTGAGACGGCACCACTAGAATGAGGAACTCACCTGAACGGTACTCAAGGGTGAGCTAGCCTTGCACAGAGTACTGTCTCCTCTCCTGTAGCTTATTGTAATCACTGGAGAAACACTAGCCATAATTGTACAGTGTTCTTTTTTTGTTTCATTACTAATAACCTTTGCTGCAAATAATTATTTTCAGTTGAAATCTAACTTTTGCAGGCTTTGAAGAACCCAAGTCACTAAAGTTGACTGAAGAATCATTGTTAAAATTAATAAATTGTTGCACCCACATAATTCAGGAAAAAAATGTGCATATCAATTTTTCTCATAAAACATATTTCCAATAAATGTCTATGTCGACTGGATTTATCCAGCCAGGAGCCAGATGGTCCTCAATTGGATAAGCATATAAACCCCAAAACAGAGTAAACACTTGTCACCTTGTTTCGGCCCTAGTGCAACAATCACCTCAGCTCAGTTTACATTCTGTAAATGGAGCGGGGCGGAAGACATTTCCATTTCTCCACCACTAGAGGTAGCAGTTCCACTGCAGCAGGTCTATATGATCCCATTGTTCCTTTGGCCGACGCTCCATATACGAGTCCCTTTTCAGAGCGGCTGCGGTGTTCAGTCCTAGACAGATAATGCCTATACGCACTGTTTTTCAAATGTACGCAGGCTGCAGGTGGAATGACAGATTAAATGTTGATAAAACAGGCTATTGTTGGAACAATGGGTGTGCCTGAAACTGATGGCTTTACTTATTAATGCCACAAGATGGCAGTAGGTGGCCTGCACTGTTGACACTAAACAGGTAAGATCTGATGCAGGGAGTCTGCCAATAAGCTGTTAGGTGACACGCATACATTATTTCTTTTCACTTCTTCTAGTGCTGGAATGTCCTTAAACAGCTTCTCATGTCAGAACTGTGTCTTTATATGTTGCCTCTTGTCACCAGGCAGTAAGGGAGCTGCCCCATCCATGTGAATGAGTTCACAGATATGGAAGGGATCAGTCGGTAAGATTGTTGCTTATCTAACCTATGTCAGTTTTGATTTTAACATTTTTATAATCCATACCTTATGACCCTGTTTACCTGCCAGAGCCACTAAGAGCTGTAAGTTGTACTTTTGAGTTGTTAAAATGCAAACATTGCCACGTTGCAGATAAATGTCATACACTTCATCAGTGGTACATTTGCTGTCTTTCTATCATGTTGATTCTTGAATCAGGTTTTAATAACATGGTCTTCTTTTGTCTGCCTCTTCTGCAGCTCTAACGCAGGTGGCTGTGATTCAGCCTCCATCACAATGAAAAACCCTGAGGAATGTGGCCTAACATTTTGGCAAATGAAAGGGGTGAGAAATGATGTCAATAATGTATTGCTTAGGGTTTTTTTTAAATAGACTATTTCAATTAAAGTTTCTTAATTTGGTTACAAATTTGTTTCACTAATTTATAAACATTTGTCATGGAAATGAGTATATAATTTTTTTTTGTTTGTTTTTTAATCCAACAGATGCCTAGGAGACAACAACTGGACCTTTTCTTTCAACAATCTACTACCTTCTTGTATCAAGGTGTAAAGTAACAAGTTTCTGTTTGTTCAAGAACCACAAATGTAGAGGGGAAATAAATGACTGTTTCTATCTTTTTTTTTTTCTTTTTTTTTTTAACCTTCCCCGTAAGACTTGATCACAAATACTTTATGGCTGCCTCATGGCTTAATCAGCTGGAATTGGCTTGTGATCGATGGGTCACTGGTTCAATTCCCCAGACAGGCAGATAGTTGGCTGATGTGCCCTTGAGCAAGGCACTTAACCCCCCCCCTTTTTTTTTTTTTTTTTTTTTTTTTTTTTTTCCGGGCTCCTCATATGGCAGCCCAATGCACTTACTCTACATGTGTGATGCATGATCAATTGATGAGTTAAAATCATAGGACACATTTCAGTGTAGTATATGTTAACGTGTGTGAACCTGACAAAAATAAAGATTCTGTTCTATTGTTCCCCAAGGGGTGATTGCTTGTTGCATGTCAGTTCAAGTTTAAGAAAACAGAAAAGTGCAAGCACATGTTGAGAAATAAGTGTAAAAACACACACAATATATATATATATATATATATATATATATATATATATATATATATATATATATATATATATATATATATATATATATATATATATATATATATATATATATATATATATATATATATATATATATATATATATATATATATATATATATATATATATATATATATACGTGTAATGTCTACATAAAAATAAATGTTTGTGTATACATTTGCAGATTTTGGCATTACCTGGAATGTGTGTTATGTCATCTGTGAGGAGGTTCTATAATTGGTAACAATTTTTTTTTTTTACCTCAGTTGGTTTTTCATAGTTTATTATGGAAAATAGCTGACAGTGTTTCTATAGTGAATGATCACATGGTTTGTTTTTGCACAGCCAACACATGCATCTCACCAACACTGCCAGAAAAGAGAAGAACTGGGCTTGTGATCGTACCAGTGGATCTAAAGACTTTAATCCTGTTGCATTGGCATATTATAATTTTGTCTGTAGTCATGGTTTAGAGCTGTAGTAACAAGACCAGTGTTGAAGTTCACAGCTTAAATATAATATGGCTGGCTGACTTTATTTTTTGTCAATTTAATACTAGCAAAATATAATAAAAAAAAAAAAACTTTGTCATTGCACATGCTTCAATGAAATTAACAGTGCACTTTAAAAAATAAAGCAGTTTCTCACAGAGATGTTCTTTTTTTTTTTTCAAGAGCATGAGAAAGTACCTTCTGTGCTGGGCCTTCTTCACCACAGCAGTGGTGTGTGTGCTCCAGGTCAGGTGCTTTATGGTGAAACCCAGAAACTTCGGAGTATGATACTTTTCTGTTTAAATTTTGAGTGTTTTTTTTGTTTGTTTATTATTATTGTGGTTATTGAATAAAATACTGCACAGGTTTTGGGCAAATGGAATATTTTTTAAATTAAATTGTAGACATAAAAACTCCACAATTGGAATGAAGTCTTTAAATACTTAACCCTCCTGTCAACTGCAGATTGTAGATCATTCACATTGATCAATCTACTATTACAACAGGTTTTTTTGGGCTATTCCATTTCAGCGGTGGGCTTAAAAAATATTTTAGCATTTGGTATCTTGTGTGCATATTATTGGACAGAGCTATTGAGACAACTGTGAAAACAGTCATTAAGAGTTTTACTCTACTTTAGGTGGTGGACAAAAAAAAAAAAAGACTTTAACCCCAGTCTTTGATGTCAGCAGATCAGCATGTTACCACCATTAAATATAAACTTGAGCTGACTTTTCAAGATTTTAAGTGCCCACATTGGATGGTAGATTTTTTTTAAAGAGATTTGAATTTGGTTCTTTTACATTCTATGACTTTCATTCATACAAGCTACTGAGCTAGATAATGGAGTGTTGAAGGTACATGTCACTACTGTTTTCTATTAAACATGGGCCTTGAACTCTTATCCTGGGTCTTCTGACACCCTGGGCCACAAACAAAACTGGATAATTATTTGACTGAAACTACATAGTGGATTGACTAAATGTTACTATGTGTTTGAGTTTGAGTTTATTTTAAGCAGTTTACATGTCTTGTAACAGTACAAGTTATAGTGTTTATATAATGATAGCTCAAAAGCATGAAAGCATATAGTTAATTCAAAAGTTATGTCCAAATAGAGATAACAGGAATGCCACACATTTTGAAGAAAAACACTTTAATTTATTCAGATATTTCATAATATATTAGATTGTATGAAATTTTACAGTTTTCAGAGAAGATTTTTCCACTACTGTACAAGATTTGTATGATTTCATTTCATCCAAATTGCACTGCCCACTATTTGAACTTAGGTGACACACACTATAGGCTACATGTTCCCTTACACAGACTTCATGACCAAAAACTTGAACGATACACAACAAATTGTAAGTTGTTGTTCAAATTCAAGGCCCAGATTGCTGTCCACAAAAAGTAAAACCCTACTATATCTTATTAAATATAGATGGTATAGAATAGATAAAAGTATTATATTGAGAGCTGTCAAAACTAACAGATTAATCCATCATGATTAATCTGATTAGAAGTTTGAATTTAATTAAATGGGACAGTTGATTCATTGAAACTGTTAGTGTTAAACATGTTACATATATACAGATTTTTGCATCCGTTTTGTATATTTGACAACATTTTTGGTGTTTTTTTTATCTGTTTTACAAGTGTTTCTGAATGTTATGGATTTTTCATCCCTTTTTTGTTAATTTATTTTTGTCATTTTAAGTGGATTTTAGTATGTTTTACGTCTTTTTTCCCCTCTGCATAACGTGTTTTGTTCATGATTAAACGAAATTAACCCAAAGCGGTAACCCTCTCATTAAACATTTTAATCATTTAACAGTATTATTACATCATCTTATATTAGAACATTAGTATATGAAACTTATAAAATTAACGGAGCTCACTGGTGGATACAATATTTCAAAATAAGAAATTAAAGTACTTAATTTTTGCTTTTAGTATTGGTATAAAATAAATAATTAGGCAAAATAAAATGAATGCTTCTGCAGTCATGAGTGGAACTTAAGTTATGTCAGAAATACAAAATCCGTTGGAGATCTTTAGTGGCATGCTTTTTAATCTCCGCACAGTCAACCTCCACAAGCTTACACAAGCCATATTTTTTCCTCAAATCAATTGTAATCCTGATAAATATACTGCAAGTACTTTAAATGGTCAACACTTTCGTATTTTCATCATTTGAATTTTAATTTAATAGCTCTTTTATTCCTTTTCCTGTTATGTCAAAATAAAAGTATAAGGAGTTCTTTAAAATGGGCATTTTTCAGTTGTCCTATAAAATATGTAGTTTTTGTCGTTGTGGACTTGCATTCCCTCATATAGTGGCTTAATGTTGCATATTTTTCTCGGATTATCTTTGATATATAATTATAATATTGAATTCCTAATCATACTTTTACTTCGTTAAATGCTCCGGAGGGGTCACGTGGTTTACTACGTCATATGTAAACCAGGGTTAAGATGGCGGCTGCCGGAGGAGAGCCCTCTGCTCGCAGTGTGTCGGATGAATTATTTCAAAACTTTTACACGGAGGTACGGTAAAGCCTTTGCTAAAATATCCGCGGTAGAATTCTTTATTATTGTTAAGTTGGCGGAAGTCATTTTATGTAGTAGTCTCACGTTGATCAACCGCGAGGCCTCTTAGACACCAGCATCAGCTAACATTAAGCTAACATTAGCCAAGCTGTTGTGCTTTAATGAATCTGGCGGTACGAAAAAGAGTCCCGAAGATCGGTCACGATTAACTATTTTAACTGAGCCATCCACCTAAAAACCAACTAAATGACACGCCTGTGTTGCCTTATATTGATTAGACGCTTTGGTTCTGTTTCAGCTGCAACGCATACTTGGAAAATGACATCAAACCTTTTATCCATTTATTGTTATAGCAACCAAGGTATACATCTGGCATTAATTTGGGGTAAAATACATAGGGCAAAACAAAACATGGATATACTACGTGAGCATATTTGTATCGCATTCTATATAACAAAGACGTAGTAATTAAACATGTTTAAATTCTTTTTAAAAATGTAGTTTTCACGGTTTTATAATTTTATTCCATCTAATTTTCCAATCTACAGTCTGTAGGTGGCAGTTTATGTATGTTAATATAGAACTGCACAAATAATGTCAAATGTTTTGTTTAAACATGTTTTATGGTTATGGGTTTATGGTGAATGACGTCGGGCTCGTTATGAAGATGCATAGTAACTGCCTCCTATGATCTTGATGACGTTGATTTAATGTTTTTGTTCATCTACTCAACAGGTGAAGCAGATTGAGAAAAGAGACTCAGTGTTAACTTCTAAGCAGCAGATAGACAGACTGCTCAGACCAGGTTCATCGTATTTCAACCTCAACCCTTTCGAGGTAACATGGCTTAATCACATTTGTTTATTGTCAACTTTTAAATTGTATTATTATTTGCTCAGTTAATGACTGATTAAAATGTCTGTGTCAAACTACTGGAGCTGTAACTTATTCACTGCGAGGCATTTTCAGAACAGAAAACCCTGTACCACCAGGCGTTGTAGAGCATTTTGACTAATTTTTTACAAAACTCACAGACTATTGTGTTCTAGGACCATATAAACATGGCACCATCTAACTAAAATTGAGACTTTATTCTTTCATTTAGTCTTGAATGTTAATGTCATAAAGTTATGCAAAGTAAGAAACATATTTGAGAACCAGGACTGTGCTGCCATGCTAAAATACAGTTGGTAGGTAACGTAACTGCCTTTTCTGTGCATTTTACACATTTGCGTAACATAAGCTTAATATTTCATTCATACACAAACAAAACATGATCTTTTCTGCTGTAAATATTAAAACATGAGTAAAAATTACATATCTGCAGTGCCTATTACTGAAAAATATTAGGAAGAAAATTATTGATCTTGTCATGGTCAAGTTGGAAGGTGATGACAATAAAAGTACTGTTGCATTTTGACAATTATCCAAAAATAACTGCAGTTAGTTAAAAAAAATGGTTATTAGCAGAGTTGTGTAATCCCAGCTCTAAAGAGTTAAATTGCTGCCATGCATTGGTTCTTCCTGTTCACTTTGTTCAAGTGATTCCACTAAATATCCATCTACCTGGATGAGGAGTTATGTGGTTGTAACAAATACATGGCAGGACTTTTACTCTTTGGAGCTGGGATTACCCAACTCTGGTTATGTAGTAATCATCATATTAATGCATCTTCGCATGCATTTTCAGGAGACCACTGGGAAGCCGAAATTACATTTAACATGGTCCTTTAGAAGTAAAACACTGTCCACATTTACCGTTGTGTGTTCAGCAAGCAACTTCATTTCCTGTTTTGTGTCCGAAGTCTCATTATGCTTTTATATATTCTACCAAATTTCCAGGTACTGCAAATAGATCCCGATGCAACAGATGATGAACTGAAGAAAAGATTCAGAGCGGTAAGCCAAACAGTCTACAGTGGGTTTCTGGCATAATGCAACTGCAAAAGTCTGAAGACATTTGAAGTTTGCCTTAACCTTTGTGCCCTTACCTTTGCAGTTGTCTATATTGGTCCATCCAGACAAAAATCAGGATGATGTAGACAGAGCACAAAAAGCCTTTGAAGGTGAAAGCATATTTTTATAGCTGTTGTTATTATTGTTTTATGTCACTATC
Source organism: Siphamia tubifer (assembly GCA_020466265.1). Classification (NCBI taxonomy): domain Eukaryota; kingdom Metazoa; phylum Chordata; class Actinopteri; order Kurtiformes; family Apogonidae; genus Siphamia; species Siphamia tubifer. The sequence continues at coordinate 44,947,245 of CM035793.1, forward strand.
AGTAACTACAAAAGGACTCAGAGCGTCAAGGAGGTTAGGTTTTCACTGGAGTTTGTCTGTCTGTCTGTCAGCAACATTACTCAAAAAGTTATGGATGGATTTTGATTAAAATTTTAGGATGTGTTGGGAGTGTCACAAGGAACAAATTATTACATTTTGGTGGTGATCCAGAACCTCTTCCGTATCACCACCAACATTTAATCATTTGTTGCCTGTGACACTCCCCACACATCCTGGAAAATTGAATCAAAACCCATCCATAACTTTTTGAGTAATGTTGCTGACAGACAGACAGACAAACAAACTCCAGCGAAAATCTAACCTCCTCGGTGGATGTAATTATGTACCTATTTATAATGGAGTGTAATGTTGTGGAATGCCTATCCTTCATTAGAACTGCAGAAGTTAATATCGGTCTGTTTGTTTGTTTTAGCTGTTGACAAGGCATACAAACTACTACTGGATCCTGAACAGAAGAAAAGAGCCTTAGACGTCATCCATGCAGGAAAGGAATATGTGGAGCATATGGTCAGTGGTCACCACATCCCCATTGGGAAGCCATTTGGGAATGTTTGTACCATGTTGCTGAACTGTCCACAACTTGGTATTATTCTGTTTTACTATCCTGACAGGTAAAAGAGAAAAAGAAACAGCTGAAGAAAGAAGGGAAATCACAGTATGTGGAGGAGGATGATGAAGAAATGGTAAGAAGGGATTAAAGAATATTATACATTTAACTGTAACAGGATTAATGATAGACCATATATTGGGTTGATATTTCAGTTTTTTTCTTGTGTCAGTATCGGCCTGTTGCGTCGGCTGATATCCTTATTTTTATCCTTTTTTTTTTCCTTCCATGATTTACTGACAGGCAACATTCACAACATCTCCATGTTCTTAGAGATAATGCTGTCCACACTGGAACTTTTTTTTTTGGTGTAGTAGTATTTATTAGGTTAACTGTCAACATTTTTATTTTCAAATTTTCTAAGATTTTCTGACATTGTTGTCTTCTGATTGAGGAGGAAAATCAGTATCTGTTTAGAAATATCAGCAACCAGTATTGGTCATTGCCCAATGCTGATATTTAAAAATATAAATAAATAAGAAATCATTATCCACCCCAAAACAACATCCATATTGGTTGATCAACAAGCAGGGTGCCCTCTGAAGTTAATAAGTAAATGTTTGTTACATAAAGTTGTTTAAAAAAAAAAAAAAAGATAATAATAGTTAAATAAAAACACAGCCGTTTGGCAATTTGGAGCAGAAAAGAAGAGGGGGGGGGGTGTTGCCTGCATTATGCGGGTGGGCTTAACCCCACATGGTTGACGCCAATGTCCATGTTTTCAGCAGAATGATGCCTTTAATCTGAAAATAAATAACTTGCAAAATAATTGAAAATTTATATTTCATTTTAGGGAAAATAATATTTATTCTCATGGTTCCAGTTTATTAATTAACATGCATTTGTTTTTCAGTTTAAGCAGGCTGTGTACAAACAGACAATGAAGCTGTTTGCAGAACTTGAAATCAAGAGGAAGGAAAGGGAAGCAAAAGACATGCATGAAAGGTAAACGAGCTGCTGCATGATGTGGCTCTTTGTTTGAATAAGTCCTGAGATTTTTGAGTAATGAGGGGAAAAAAAGGTCGTATTTTTTTCCCCCTCACTGTTGCATACATCAGAGCATAATTTATTCACATTTAATTTTCTGTTTCATAGAAAAAGGGCGAGAGAGGAAGAAATCGAACAAGCTGAGAAGGCCAAGCGAGAGAGAGAATGGCAGAAGAACTTTGAGGTTTGTCATTGTCATCACTTGCTATAAATGGTCAAATCGAGGCTGTATTGATGTCGTTCTGCTGCTGAATATCGTCAATATTTCTCAGGAAACACGAGATGGCCGCGTGGACAGTTGGAGGAGTTTCCAGGCCAAAGGCAAGAGTAAGGAGAAAAAGAACAGGTCATTTCTGAAACCTCCTAAAGTCAAGATGGAGCAGAGGGAGTGATGCAGTAAAATGGGACTTGGCTAGAAAATAATCCAGTTTATAACAGCCCACCTCAGTGTAACCCCCCCACCCACCACCTTCATTGTCGGCCTCAGCTGTGTAGTCATCATTACACAATCACTTCAGGAAAACGCATCAGAAGACAAACTCCTCTTCATCCCCGACCCTGACGAACGTAGTTTTGTACTAGGTTTTTCTAATGTACATATTTGTGATCTGAATCCTGAGATCAAACCTGCCTCGTGTGAGACAAATTATACATCTTCCACATCTGTAACAGAGGTGTTTTTTTTTTTTTTTGTTTCTTTGTTTGTTTTTCATTTTTTAAAAACAAAATAAAGCGTGGTCTGAACCAGCCTACTTGCTGTGGTGTACAAAGTTTAGAGTACAACTTGTATAAAAAATCAAATATATTGATTATCCTTAGAATCAGGTGAAATGTATGTGGCATTATAGCCATATAAGTGATCTGGTTTACATTGAGAACCTTTAAATGTACAGGGTGTGTGGAATATTCTGGACGGGCTGAGTCAGAAACTGTCTACAGCACAGGTGTGCACTCAAAAAGTATGAATGGAAGTTATCATTTAGTTATCATTAGTTCTGCATGTCTTAATGTATTAATGACTACTGTCAATAAAAACAAATTAAAAAACCAAACCGGTGCTTGGCACATAATTTTCCCAGTGTAAATTAAACATAACTGCTGATGCCAGACACAACAAACACCACCCCTCAAACATTTTAGCCCTTGATGCCTGAATTTAAATATATATATATAAAAACAAACTACGGCTGCAACAACAAAAAACTCCTTTAACTGTTTCACATGGTCCCTCCCTCATTTATTGTATTATGTTTTTATCTTGTTACAGTCCTGTTACATTCCTCCTCATTTTAGTTATTTGTGTATGTAACAGTGACAACACGCATTAATGAACATTGTTGTAAATGTGTCAGTATTAGCAAAAAAAAATTTTTTTTTCAACTGTTGTCCCTGGGCCAGCTGTAGTATGCCAGCATCCACAAAATTAAAATCATTTTAAATTAAAAAAAAAAAAAACATTTTAAAAGGTAAGGTTACACCTTTAGTCCACATACATAAATAACAGTTTGTTCTGTTTTGCAATATAAAAAAAACAAACATATTGGCAAAAGCAAACCAAATTTTATATACCCGCCCAATGAATTTCTCCCTACCGGATGTCATCAAAAGTAGCCAAAACTGGGCAAAAAAAACCCCACCCAATCTGGCAACACTGTCCAGGAGTTATGTAAGATGAAAGACAAAGACATGATTGGGTGGCAGGTTCTGCTTTTGCTGTTGATGTGATGACGAGGGCACGTGTATGAAAAACAACCTGGTGAAGACGTTTATGGCAAAGCTACAGTTTCTTACAAAACAACTGGAGAGCAATAATGTCAGTCACATCAGTAACACCATCAGCTGATCACCTCTGCAGGTACTCATCCATGTTAGGAGCACTGTAGGAGCAGTAGGAGATTTGAAGATCTAACAACAATGGAAGGTGATTTATGTCCTTTTACCTGCACCCAGTGACGTCCAGCTGGAACTCATTGACCTTCAGTCTGATGCAGTACTGTCACTTTAAGTCACTGCTGGATTTTTACACTTCTCTAAACGAGGAGACATTTCCAAACATGAGGAGGTTTGTTCTCTTTGGCTCTACCTACATGTGAGCAAACATTGTCAGTGATGAAGGTCAACACATTTTTTTTGTTACAACTTTCTTCTCTTTCTCTCTCTCACACCTGTTTCTGTCATTTTTATAACCTATCTTTCATACCAAGTCTGTTCATGACTAGTCACCTGGTGTGTGTGTGTCCCCCCCCCTCCCCCCCAGGGGGAGTGGTGGCTCTCCTGACAGTGTCTGCACGGGAGCCATGGACGACAGGATCTGCAGTATCTCGCCTGTGCCGACCTGTGACCCCGGACCCCCGCCCCTGCCTGTCTGGACCAGTCCCCCCCCTCCTTCATTTATAAATGGACGTTCATCTATAGCCTGTCCGTCCATGGGAGTGGATCTGTCCTTCAATGTGGTTCTCCTCAAGATTTCTTCTTTTTCCCTCTGGGTTTGGAAGTTTTTTCTTGCCGAGAAGGAGGGTCTAAGGACAGGGGGAGGGTCTAAGGACAGGGGGAGGGTCTAAGGACAGGGGGAGGGTCTAAGGACAGGGGAGGGTCTAAGGACAGGGGACGCTTGGGACTTTTCATGTATCTCTGTAGTTGATTGTGTTTTTTTAAAGCCCTCTGAGACGACTTTGTTGTGATTTAGGGCTTTATAAATAAAATTGAATTGAATTGAACAAATCCAGGTATAGATCTTCTCTTACTGATGATCATCTGTGCTTCGTGTCTCCATCTCTGACGTTCAACTGGACTTTGATGCACTTGTTAAAGACCAACAGAGAATTGATTTCTGTCACTGAATGAGAAAAAAACCTGAATATCACCAAATGAGGTGATTATACAAAAAATGTAGGCAATGTTTTTTTTTATGTCTGTAGAAAACCAAGAACCTCTTTCCAAGTGAAACTCAAAATGTGCTTTGAAGTGAATGTGACTGAAAATGATCATTAATATAATGAATCACAAATGATATAAATGTTCACGTTTGAATCACAATTTGTAAAATTTTAGTGAATAAATGTAATTTTTCCAAAGACAACCTCTCTTTTTCATTGCTCATAACATGTACTCTTATAAGTCTTAATATATCAAAAACACAATTTAGTGCCTTTTTTTTATTATTATTAAAGAAATTCAATTGATTTTATGTACAATGTTGTTTAGCCTTTAGGTCTGACCCTCCATAATATTTTTTTGGGTTCTCATGTGGCCCCATGAAAAAAATAATTGCCCACCCCTGATTTAAAATCATTGGATCTTGATTTTGACCGTTCTTAGTTACTAAAGGTCAAAGGTCATCACAGCATTTTGAAGCACATGCCAGGTAACATAGTAACTATGTCTTTATCTCCACTCATTTTTACGTTGTAGTCCATTTTACTTTTTAGGAATTGATCCCGTGACCCCTGACCTCTTTGGTCAACAATAGGTTAAAATCTATTCACAAGATGCACAAGTGAAAGACAAGCATTTTGGTGCTCATTGGAAGTATCTAAGATGAATAGTTAAAAAGTTATATCCCAAATTTGATGCTGATTTTTATTGTGACCTTTGACCTAGTCTTCAAATGTGTCCTTCAAGGCTCTGATGTCAAAACACATCAACAGTGAGAGCAAAAAGAAGCTGAGTATACAGGAACCAAAATGATATTCCTGATTTACCCTATCTCTGATCATTGTGAAAACACATTTTTGATTACTGTGACCTTTGACCTACATTCACCAAAATGTAATGGGATCTATTCTGGTTCCCCTCGCACCTGTTCTGAAAATTTAATGAAAATTGGTCTAATAAAATAAAAATAAAAATAAAAAGTTTTGAATAAACTTGCAAAAATTAAAATGATACCCTTTCCTTTCATTTGGGGGGGGTAATAACACAAACATTAACATTATTCCACAGAAAGAAAAACAATCTCATAGTTAGTTTGATGTTTTTAAATACATCTTTTTACTTCATAAAAATGTTCATTGAAAGTTACATTACAGTGCAATAATATAATTGTCAAGTAAACAGCAAAGAATATTGACTTTTCCTAAAAATATATCTTTGAAATAATACAAAGAGTCTCCTTTGCCATTTTATTAGATAAAAAAAAACATCTTCAAGTAATTTTTCCCTCAAATGGAATCTAATAGTAAATGATATGTTTTAATTAAAGGTGCCTTTCAAGGCTCTCAAGGACTTCATACAGAATCAGAACAAGATCAATGAAACAACAATAACAGTAGAGCTGCACAATATTAGAAAAAAAGTGACATTATTATTATTTTTGTATTTAACTCTGGGATATATATGAAAAAATACTCTGGAGTAAATAACAGCTGTGTGTCACTGACGGAAATTAGCTGTCGACACAGAATATACGTTTCAGTGTCATCCTTCTTGTAGCCAAAATAATGAAATAAAATAAATAAAATGTCCCCCACAGGGACAAGTCCTGCCCCCCTGAGAAATGTCCTGTCCACCCAAAGAAGACTGGCCAGAAAAAAGGCCACGATTTATGATCTGTTTGTGTCTTGTATTGATAGAATAAATGCTGATGGTGATTCATTTTTAAAGCATATATCTGCAAAGTTTATAGCTTTAATCATTTTTTGTTATGGTGTTTACCCCCTCCTTAACCTTAAGGGGCAGAACAATTGTCAAAATTGCCTTCAGTTGGTTCGTTTGAATAGGGGGCGTGTCAGTCCTCCTCTATTCAACTAACAAGAACAACACTATGTTTGTGTTCTGGCTCTCCTGTAGTAATCATATGTTGTATAACCTTTCATTTTATTGATTACTTGCTATTGGTTGCATGTATCATACAAGTTGTACATTTCTTAACAAAAAAACTAAAAAAAATTCATGAAAAATTCCACAGTTAATAAAATTGATAGTTTATGCTAGCATGACCATATTTGATTATTATTATTATTATTATTATTATTATTATTATTATTATTATTATTATTATTATTATTATTATTATTATTATTATTATTATTATTATTATTATTAGACAATTAGGTCTCGTAATTGTAGTACTGGTTTTCCTCCGATTGTTTTTTCTGCCCCCCCCACACACACGCCACTCAGGTCACACCCCTGGTCTACCCTATAGGATGTTAAAATAACCAGATAAACGCTAGTTTTAACTTGTTTCCGTCGCTTTGTATACGTCACATTGTTCGTGGTTCTGATTGGTCATAGCGCTGGCCTATTATTACGTGCAGAGCAGTTTGATAGACAGCTGTTGATCCCACCTGTGCGCTTAAGCTCAGTCTATTTTATGGATTCATATCATAGTCAGGTGTGCCAGGCATTACAATGTCGATGCTCAAAACAATATATTGTGCAGCTCTAAATAACAGACACAAGATTATATAGAGACAAGGGGATGGAAAATAAATATTATGTTGGATGGATACCAGTTTGAATAGTTTTGAAAGAGACCGAGGTCATTTTAAGAGTCCAGTTGTCTTTAAAGAGCTCACATCATTTTGCACTGGTCTCCTCCAGTCACAGAAGTAGAGACGGCAGGACCCCCGTTACCCCCTCCCATCAGCCCATCCAGACTCAGACCCTGGAAGGCTCCAAACAGGGACTCATCCTTCACTGCTGCTGGTTTCCTGGCGGAGGTGGTCTGCTGCAGATTAAGGGAAGACCATGAATAATAATAGGGTTTGGAAACAAAAAAAGCAAAAATGTAAATTTGTGTAAAAAAAAAAAAAAAGTGTATTTTTAAAAAATGATTTCTAATCCATATATCTCATCACACTAACCTAGCCACGCTACACCGTCCCTAGTAGTCTAGTTTCGCTCAATGTAACTTTTGGCTAGATTTCACTGAAACTGACTGACGAATCACAGTGAACTATAGAGTCAGAGGGCGGGCCTAACAAAGTGACGCTACGACGATTCAGAGAGAAACAACCAGAAACAACCATAGAAGAAGACAGTCAGAGACAGCAGACCTCCGGCAAGGCTTCATATGTCGTCATGTGATGTTAAAACGTGATGTGATGGAGCCATAGGTGCTGACCCATCTGATGTCTGAAGGTTAGGGGTCAAAGGTCAGGGTTATAGGTGTTGACCCATCTGATGTCTGAAGGTTAGGGGTCAAAGGTCAGGGTTATAGGTGTTGACCCATCTGATGTCTGAAGGTTAGGGGTCAAAGGTCAGGGTTATAGGTGTTGACCCATCTGATGTCTGAAGGTCAGACCATGTGAATGAAAAAAAAACAACAGATTCTATCTTGTCTGAATCCTGAAATATTACCACTGATGTGTTTTAACTGTTGACCTTTAGTGCAACCTTTGACCTTCATTGCTCAAAATTTAATGGGGTCTTCCTTCACCCATTATCTATCATTCCTGAAAGTTTCATCAAAATCTGTTCTGAACTTTTTGCGTAATCCTGCTGACAGACAAAGAGACAGATTTTAATTTTCTTATTTTATTTTCTTTAATTTTTTTCCTGTGGAACTTTTAAATACCTGCTAAAGAGTTAAAGAGTTAAACTGAATCATGTGGAAGAGGGAAATATCTAAAACATGCAGAACACCGGCCCTCCAGGACTGGAGTTTGACACCTGTGTTCTAGAAGGACATTAGTTCCAGTGTAACTTCTTACCTTTGGGAGGCAGTGGTGGCTCCTGAAGTGAGTTCTTCTGACCGTTCTTTGGGCGTTCTTCTTGGCCATTATGGCTTGTTGGCGCTTCCTTTGGAAAAGAGCACATGGTCACATTAGACACAACACATGGTCAAGCAGCTTAGTCACATGAGGAACATCCTTATCCGCATTAATAAGCCTATGATAAGTCTGTTTGGAATAGACAGAGTTCAGATCGTGGTGAACTTTTATTCTGAACTCCATTCAAAGTCAACCATGAAAGAACTGAACAGTAAATAACACTTGAACACAATTCAACTTGTTCAGGACCTGAATGTAATGAACTCCAGGGATAGTAAAAGAAGCATCAAGTCATTAGGGATAAAGATAAAGCAGGTTCACAGGATGGATGGATGTTAAATTTTAAGGGTTTGTGAAAACTTTTTCCACCTGGGTTCATTAGCATAAAAATATTTAATCAGATTAATATTGATGATAGACTAATCTGCATTAACACATTCATTTTAACAGCACTACTTTAATTGCATCTTCTTTTTATTTTTCTTCATTCTAGGAATGTTATCATAATTATTTTTGCTTAATTCAGGCTAAACTATCTTGTATCATATTTTTTCCAGTGTATATTTTCCAGTGTACAAAAAAAACTTGGATAAAGCCAAAAAATGAATTCAATTAAAATGAAATTAGAAAATGTTTAGTCCATTCATCCATAGTTTTTTTTTCCCCAAGTGTACCTAAAAAATCAATACAGCACTTTCTAATATATCAATATTATATCCATTTTTGCCTGAATTTTTTTTAAATAAGCAAATGTTTTACTTTTTCCATTGGCTCTTTTTTGTCTGAGTCAAACAAAAATATCTTATATTAAAACACTTTAAACTATTAACATTTTTCCAGTGTATGTAAAATATCAGTATACTACTTTCTAATATCGATAGCATAAATGTTTGCTTGATTAAAGCAAAACATTTTATTAAATTAAATTGAAATAAGCACATTTTTACTTGTTCCATTGATGGCCGTTTTTTTTTTGCTTAAGTAAAACTACAATATTTTTTAAAATGTATTTCTAGAGGAATATTTTTTTCCTCAGTGAACATAAAAACTACACCAAAAATTACACCATGTTTCATGTTCTAGTATCGATAGCATCGATTTTTGCTTGAATAAAGAAAAAGAAGTAATTAAATTGAAATTAAGGAAATGTTTACTTGTACCATTGGTAGACTTTTTTTTACTTAATTAAAACAAAACTATCTTGTGCTATACATGTATAAATGTTGTTCTACATGTGTCCCAGTGGCTCCTAGAGTTTGGTACCTCTCCCTCTTCAGCTCATCCTGATAAACTCGCAGCCAGGAGTCAGGGACCTTCTGGCTGCTGCAGGGGAGGCTCCTCCTCCTGCCAATGCTCATCCTGCGGCTGAAGCTGCTCCTGCGCACAGACTGGCTCCTCTTAGAGCCTCTTTTGTTGCTGGGTTTGTTGGTTCCAGACATGCAGCTGGTGAACTGCTTCAGGGGTGAACTCAGTGACATGAGGGAATCCATCTGCACAGCTGTTGTCTTTAATTTACACCAGGAATAGGCCTGTCACCTGGACATGAATACACAGGATTAGTGTGGGTAGAAATAACAGTAAGTCATTTATTCAGTTGTTATTTTATCTAAACACCAAACAAAAAAGAAAAAAACCCCAGCATATGCACTGTTAGCCTGGTTTCATATGTAACTACAAAATAAAATAAAAAAAACTGCAATCAGTCTCAAAGGCCCTCACCATCCCTGGCAACCTCCCCATGATTTAAGTTTGATTGTATTATTATAAAATATGAGTGTGTGATTCTTGCTTACTCTAAAAAATATCACTTTATAAAACTTTAGTTTGACAGTAATGCATGTGTCAACAATTTTACATTATACTAGATTTAATTTGTTGAGTATTAAATCTGATGACTTGAATTCGTTCAGTCATGTGGAGCTCCGCCCCTTCCAGGAGGCTCATGGGGCCTGAGATCGGAAAATTAATGAATGGTATTCAATGGGAAATAAAATGTTAAATGGTGTCATGTGACGTGAATCACACACATGTTGTAGCTCATAATAAATAATAATTATTGATGTGTGTTTCAACTGCTTCTGTTAACCAACGGCTGATTCATTTGTGAGTAAAACCCGTTAATAGTTTGGACTACACACCTGGCGCACATGTGACGTCACTAGATGCTTCACACCAACAGCTGAGCGGAGAGTGACGTCACATACGCGACGCATTGTAGTATCTTACTAAACCCACATAAAACATAACGTCACGTTTACTTCCCATAAAAAACAGGTGGTCTGACTATGACACGTCAAATATTTATTATTAAACACTATCATAAGTGAATTTCACAACACTTATCAAATAGAATCAGAATTTAGCTTGACTCTCTTCATTCAGATTTTTTGTGAGCAAAAACCGGAAGTAGAAAGGCGTGACTTAACCTCCCATCTTTTTTAAGTTCTGCATTACATTGTAGGTTATGAGCAGGGGATAATTAGAGTTGTTGAATTTAATGTGCTACTGTTAAAATGTTAGTTTGTTAGTGAGGATGGTAACAATGCATTTCCTGTTATGGTCACAGTCACAGACATTTTTTTCACTTCCTGACAAAATAAAAGTTCAACTTGTGATAATAAATAAAATATACAAATAATTGTGCCCATCCATTGATAATACTCAATATTTGAAGTTAAATCAGCGTGACATTAAAAATATTGTATTTAAAATAACAATTACTATCTATCTATCTATCTATCTATCTATCTATCTATCTATCTATCTATCTATCTATCTATCTATCTATCTATCTATCTATCTATCTATCTATCTATCTATCTATCTATCTATCTATCTATCTATCTATCTATCCAATACAAAGAAAACATATAAACAGTTAAATAACATACCTGCAAGTAGATGAGATGATGAGGTGTATTATTATTATTATTATTATTTTTTTAATCAAAGCTTCAACGTGAACATCTCATTTGCTCCATTGCTTCTGGTCTTTGAATGCATCGTCTGTGACAGTCTGCCCTTATGGAGATGTGACTGATGACCTGTCACATGCTCAAACAGGATTATCTGAAGACGTAAGAGTCGTTTATCTCATTACCAGACAAACTCCATGAGAAGACATGCAAGTGCTTATTTACAGACGTAAGTGTTGGTAACCCTTTCTTTTTTTGTTTGTTTTTTTACAGGTGAAGGTAAGACTGAAAATACAGAACCTGCTCTTATAATTGAACATTTTCTTTCACTCCTGGTACAAAGCTCCTGCGTCATAAATGTGAATATATTTACAGATGAGCTCATCCAGTGATAATGTCCAAAAGTTGGACAACTGGAGTACAGACTGAGTCAAAGGTGGAGGAAGATGACGCTGGATGACGCAGACAGGGTTTCCATCTATTGGTCAATGAGCCTCTTTCATTGACAGACAACACTAAGTATTTAAGATGAATGAGTCACACCATTCATTGGTCCTGCACTGACACAAAAACAAGTGGAAAGTGTTTGAAGTTCATCTACTCTTCAGGTGAAGATGACACAATACATGATGTAAAATGAAATGAAAAATACAGTGTTTTTATGAATACAATTAAAGGATTCAAGGATTTTTTTTTTATTGTCATACCTGTTCACTTCCTAGGTACGAAATTTGTAGTCGGGTCTGGGATTGAGTCATAAATAATTATAGTCAAAGTTTAACCCACAGGTGTCAAACTCTGGTCCTTGAGGGCCAATGTCCTACATCTTTTACATATTTCCCTCTTCCACATGATTCAGTTTAACCTTTTAACTCCGGAAACTTTAGCAGTTCCACAGTAAAAAGAATTAAAATAAGATACAAAGTGACCAAAAATTGATAATAAACTGACAAAAAAATTAGGAACATGAAGAAAGTAAGACACAAATGGAGCAAAATAAAAGAAAAAAATAATGAAATAAAAAGAAAACTGTAGAAAAATAAACAAAATGAGCAACAAAATGAAGAAAAACTAATACATATTTACAAAATTATAACATGGGGAAATTTGCTTAAAAAAATTACTGAAAAAAGAACTAGTATTGAAATTTGATCCCAACAGTTTTAATCATTTGCCTTTTGTCCCATGAAGAAAACTCAGTAAAAACACTGTTGTTTTGAGCCTTTTTTCCAAAACTCATTAGCGCCCCCTGGTTTTCAAATGGTAGGGCTATAGTATGTGCTCTAAAAAGGGTCATTTTGGACCATCACACACACAGCTCTACCAAGGAGCCCCTTAGTAGGCGGGGCTTCAACCAGCTGCCTGTCCTGCATGAGACTGGGTTTAACTGTTCAAGGTAATTCAAGGTCAAAGGTCATTTCCTAAAATCTATTCATACAAGATGTAGAATTGGAAGATGAGCACCTTGTTGCTCATTGGAAATCCATAAGATGAATCGTTTAAAAGTATATATCTATAATTCGATTGTGACCTTTGACCTCGAGTCTTCAAATTTGTCCTTTGAAGTTCTGATGTCAATACACATCAAGATTGAGAACAAAACTAAGCTAAATGCAAAACTGAGTACAGAGGAATGAAAAGGAAATGGTTGTGAAAAAATGACTGTGACCTTTGACCTACATATTTCAAAATGTAATAGGATTTACACCTTTCCTGGCAATTTCATAGAAAGTGGTCCAGTAGTTTTGTGTAAAGTTGTTGACACTGACAAAAGCAACACCCCTCTCCCCTTTTGTAATAATTATGACTAAATGGTCAAAGTTTTGTTGGTTCAGTCTTTAGTCTAATGTCACAGGATACTTTAACATCCTACAAGGAATTCAAGGATCTTCCTGCTAAAGATCCTACAAGAAAATCTGAAGGAATTAGGAAAGAAAGAATAGTGTGGTGAGAGCGACATGTGGTGAGAGCGACAGATGGGGAAGTTTCCATGACGATGTGCGTTCCACCTGTTGGAGCAGATCTCACTCACACACAAATAGGTTTTCAGGTCAAGGCTTTTTTTTTTAAGGTATTAACAAAATTAGATTTTAACAGATGTTCATTCCCATGTTAACAGAAAGCATATGGTATGTGTGAGTTTCCTAAACACTGAGGTAGAGTCTGTGTCTGAACAGGTATTTATCATGTCACAGTGAAATGTAAGATGAAGATGAAACTTACTGTTGGAGATACTTATCAAAAATGAGGCTCAAATCACTAAATGAACATTGTTTGTGATGGTGCAGTTCATGTGGCCTTTTTTGTTTCCCAGTTGGGCGGGTCATGTGGGTCCATGTACATAAAAGAATAAAAGAAAACACTGGGCGCCGCTCATCATCATTAAAACTCTGCCAACGTGTCCCAAACCTTAGGTTTTTTTTGTTTGTACTCCCAATCACCTAAAATATTAGTTAAACTTATTTTTACTCTGGATAATCCCTTTAAGTAGTAACAGGATTAAAAGACATAATACACCCCTTTAATCACCAGAGGCCAAATGTGACACTGAATGCACCGTACACCTTTGGCAAGGAGGACTTAACTTTAATTCTACACAATCATACATATATACAGTTTTATACGCTTTCATTTCATACAAAAAATAAATCATGTACAGGTGGGGGCCAAAACTAAAAATAAATACAGGTGTGTGTGTGTGTCTATATGTGTGTCTCGCTGGCTATGACCAGGAGCTGTGTGCTTCACATTAATGGACAGACCACGGGTCAGACCATAATACACACACATGGAAAAAAGGCAGTTTATGTTATTTTATGTCTGAAAGTATCGCTGTGTTGTCATGACCGACGCTGAAGAACTATTAAGAAAGTCACATAGCAAAATATTAACATGTCACCAACACGATCCAAACCCCTACATACACCCACTCACACCCAGAAAGTATTGCATAACATAACAAATATATCAATCAATAGGACAGGCTGCCGTGGCCTGTGTGTGTGTGTGTGTGTGTGTGTGTGTGTGTGTGTGTGGAGTGTCCATCAACATAATCATCTTTTTGGTGAACAGTAACAGACCTAGCAATCGGCTAATACAGGAAACAGTCTCCATATAAGGGATAATTCTTTTGTACATAAAAAAAAAAAAAAAATGAAACATGGAAAAATAACAAGCAATGCAAGTGCTCACTGAACATAAATGTAAACAAAAAAATTGAGACGTTTTTGTCTCTGCTGGAGATACTTGCAATTTGCATTTCTGTAACTTTGGACATTTAATTTATTTAATATTTATTCATCTGCACCCCCCCCCAAAAAAAACCCCCACATTTGCCCTCTTGTGTCTTCCGTGTAAAAAAGGAAATACACTACATGTCATTAGTCGCTTTTCCATTGCATATAGGTGCAAAACTTTACCGATATTTATTAAAGGTCGAAAAAGCACAACTACATAATGTCAGTTTCTCCATTAAAAATCACAAATGCCATTATTTGTTTATTATTGTGAGAGAACTCAATCCAGGAAAATGGTGATGAATGTAAATATGTTGTTTTACAGATACATTCATGATTATTATTATTATTTATAACACTTCTGTATTTGACTAAATTAAAAGTGATGTTGTTTCCTGGTGTGTCCACGCACACACTGCACCGTCCTTCTGTTAAATGTCTTTTCTTTGTTTGTTAGAACGTCAGTAAACATCTGCTTTTTTAATCCGACTGTAGTTGTGGAAAAAAGGTCTTTTCATTGCAGTTTTATATAATATACTATTTGTGCTATGCCTGAAAAAACATGAAAAACAATCAAAAAAACAAAGGTTTTGTCAAAATTGTTGTTTTTCCCTTAGGTACATTTTTATGCACAAGTTAAATTTGTGCAATTTGAGAGTCAATGGAAAAGCGACTATTGATTTAATGGTTGGCATAAAAAAAATATAATCGTAATAAAATAAAAAATAAAAAAAAAACTTACAAAAATAATAAAATCCAACAATTTGCTGATGACATGTTCTTCCACGATTTAGGATCATGAGAATGAGGACTTGATGCGTACACAGCTCTATCTCCTTTTCAGCCTTTCCTTAAACTTCCGAATTTGTCCTCCAAAACGGAGCGTCTGCTTTACTACAGTAGTGCTTAATTACTTTAAAACGTGACTTATTTTTTCCTTACATGCTGATAACAAAAACGTTTTGCTTTTTTTAAAATAGCCCAACGGACGGTAAGGGAAAGTTGGTCGAGAAGTCAAAAGGAAGACAGGAGCTGCATATAGAGGGCTACTTTTGGTACAAAAAAATCCTGTTACAGATTTTTTTCTCCTCTGTTGCAGCAGGGGTCACCGGAAAAGAGAACAGAGGCTGGTTTGACTCTTCTCAATTCAAGACTATATTCGTCTCTCCTCTGCAAAAACAGGCCTGATGTGGCTGCAGAGGCTGACCTTAAGAGGAGCAGGGTGGAAGAAAGTGTCCATGCTTCAAATGACAGAACGGCTGGGGGGGTGGGGGAGGGGTGGGGGTGACCCAGAGCTCCAACTCTCTCAACAGTTCACCTGCTCCACATAGAAAAGACTTGAACTTCTGTCATTTAGTCTTTAGAAGCCCGCGGGTCACCGGCTGATGTCCCGGTTGCCCTCCCAGTTCTTGCTACCTGCCGCCTCACCAATCCCTGCGTTTGCAAAGAAAGGGTGTTTGAGGGAGTCGGCTAACGCCAGCCTCTTGGAGGGCTCGTATTCCAACATGCTCTCGATGAGGTCAAACAGCTGGTGGTGCTCCTCGGACTCGGACAGCAGGTATCGCTGTGAGGGGAAGAAATGAAGTCGGGTTCAAGTGAGGTGAAAAACTACAATATGTTCAGAGTATATACACTAACCTTTAAGTTACATTTATTACCATCTAATAACTTTTTTTTTTTTTTTACAACCATCACGACACTAAATTGCAAGTGTTAGTCCCCAAACTTTTGTGACGTGTCCGCAGAGTTTGACATCCAACATTACATTACACTTAACATTAGGCCTGTGTTAAAAAAAATTTAAAAATTCCGATTCTGGATCAAGTCGCATATTAATTACTTAGGATCAATTTGTATGTGCAAAGATCGATTTTTTTTTAGTACATTTTTCCACCAGTGACCCGAATCAGATCAATTCTTGAAATTTGACTCGATACCCAGCTCTACTTTGCATTACTTAATAACATACAGGCACTAAATGTAAACTGGAACATTCCTGTTATGCATTTGCACTTCCTCTAAAAACATATGTACTATATTTTCAATGAATGACTGAAAAACTATTTCCTTTGTTTCAGTCAGAAGGCAGGGTGAGGATAAATAATTCTCCAGGATAACTTTTCCATTTGCAGGGCATTTTCCACAACTGTAATATTGGTCATTTTTGCAGGTTTTCCAGGATGCATGGGAAACCTGAAAACATTTAATTGACATCGGTCCGTAGTAGTCGTCATATTTTGTTCCTCTCTTACCCTCAGAGGTTTGCAGTTTTCTCTGACATATTTCCCCGCTGACGAACTCTCATCCCAGTCCAGACGGCCACGATAGAAATATTTCTGCTTCCTGTGGGGGCAGAGATATCAAAGTGAGGAAAGTGTGTTTGAGGAACAGCTCTGAAACCAAGAGCTGGACTATTTAAAACTTCAATCATTTATTCTAGCCCATCTGCTTTTAGTGTTCATTAGTGTTCTTGAGATCCTCAATTGAAGTTGATCGACTGAAACCTGAGAACGTCACCTCAAAAAAAAGAAAAAAAAGAAAAAAAAAAGGAACTAGGCTTGCGTCGTCAGATGGGATGACTAGTTGTATATCCCAAAAACATCCCTGGTCCTTAATGATGCCATAACGTGAGGCTTGATTGATTTGAAGTCAATCAGACAAATAGTTACAGATATGATCAAAAGTGTTTAGTGATTAGAATCTAAAAACTGAAAATCATCCAAAATTAAACCAGTTCTTCCTCTGCATTCATCCATATGGAAAATATGGAATTTCTAAACTATTTTACAGGTTCTCACATTTGCACCAAGGATATCCAGCGGAGGGCAGACCAAAAATATACCTTTGAACAGAAAACCTATGGTATGAACCAATCTATGGCTGAAAAATCTAAATCTCCTCTAACTTGAGGATTAACAGAATCATTCCACCTCTACTAGACTCTTGTGTTTGTCACCTTGTTTTGCGAATCATCCTTGAAGGAACTGGTCCCAGGATTCTCTCCATCATGGCTAAATGTTCCCTGTTGTCATGAGTCTGAAAGAAACACATAACAGATGACAGTGAAGCTTCAACTACTGCCATGTACAATGTTAAGACTAGAGGTCAACTCATCAACTGGCCGGATGATTTCATTGGCTGATTTTAGATATTTTTTAATCATTCGGTATCGGCCGATTTTCTTATTTGCTCACGCCAATTTTAAGTCGGGCACATCTGCGGCGCTTCATAAGTCTTCAATTCTTACATTCCAATGTCCTAAAGTCGTACATTTATTGTGATGACGGGTTGTAATCTGTGACGTGTTGCTTCATTAAGTGAAAGGAAAAACCAACAGCAGTTGTAAAACTCCTCTGGAAATGAAACGTTGTTCTGCTTAGCGCTGTGGTCATGAGTGCGTTGGGAATGCATGGACTATGAAAGCTCCCTCAATGCTGGTGATCGCTATGTTACGATCTAAACTACCTGTATAGTAACGGACAATCTTAGTGAAAAGTTAACAAAAAGGGACGCAAAACTAACATTTTATATAACAATGTCATCCAACGTCCATTTGTTTTGGCGATGTTTACATGTTTACTTTGATCGTGAACCAAAGACAGATCACATGGAAGCTCTCTAGTTCCTATTTCCAGGTTCCTGCACAGCATGCTGGGAGACAGAGTTTTATTTTGTTGAAACTGTAATGTGAAAGTTGAAGGCATAGAAGTTTGACAGTGGAACTGTACAGGTCGAACCTGAACATATATTTAGCTGTTTTGAATGAACTATCTGAAGTTGTCACATCATTGCAGTCTTCGTGTACTCTGGTAGTCTGTTAATTATTCATTTTAATACATCATTAATTTGATCATTGTTATTGTTGATGACTAGGTCACTACAGTCATTTTATACAAGTCTAATACATAATATTTATACTTTATATTATGTTATTTATAATGAATAAAATAATGTTATGAATAATGAAATCTAAATAAAATGAATCATTTCTTTCATTAACATATAGTAACATTGAAGGCACTATTAAATGCTAACTTTGAATGTTTGAAATTATATTTAATCATGCCAATTAAAGACAATACCATAGCATATTGGCTCAAAAATCTGCTGTTCATGTTACCATCAGCCGACTCTGACCTCTAAAATCGGCTTCAAAAAAATCCACATGGGTCGACCTCTAGTTAAGACCAACAGACAAAGCTCAGAAATGACACAGGTAGTTAATAAGTCACCGCTGCAGGATGAGGCTGAATATTTCAATAATGGGATCCTCAGCAGTGATGAAACTGGGCCACGTCAGAATGTTTTTGGTTTCATACACAACATGACACCCAGTGGACTTACCCATGAGTTCCACTATAAATCTCTAAAGTTAATAATGTTCCCCTTTGAAACCCAATTCATTTCCACCATCCTGAGTTTCAGCCTGATGTTCCTCTGTTGCCATCTAGTGTATGGTTTTAATAGTTTACCAAGGATGATCAGATACAAAAAAGTGGGATAGGACATGTCTCATCCATACTGCAGTGCATCTGTGCAAATGTCAAATCAAGTCTATTCTATTCAGTTCAATTCTATACTAGTCTGATAAAGACTGTGTTGCCCCCTGTTCCTGAAATTACAATGTGGTAAGTGATAAAAAATGGGGTAAGAATCATCAAACTACATGTCAAAACAGAAAGTATTTTAATAGAATATTAAGATATGAGCCTAATGGGAGCTGCATTTAGTCTTTTTCCAAGCCAGGAAGCTCAGTGTAATCGTTGACTCAGACCTGAAATTTAACAACCATTTAACATCTCTTACCCAGTCTGTCTATTATCACCTGAAGAATGTCACTAGAATCAAGGGTTTTCTGTCCAAACAGACACAGAAAAACTCATCCATGCATTTATTTTCAGTAAGTTAGATTATTGTAATGGTGTCTTCACTGGTCTAAACAAAAAAATCAATCAGGCAGCTACAGCTGATCCAAAAGTCCTGACCAGTACCAGGAAACTGGACCACATCACACCGGTCCTCAAATCCTTACATTTTCTTCTTGTGGGTCAAAGGTCACAGTTCTAAATCTTACTCCTGGTCTATAAAACACTAAATGACCTTGGACCCAAATCCATCCTAGACCTGCTGGTTCCATATGAAGCCCTGAGGTCATAGGTCATCAGGGACAGGTTTACTGTGTGTTCCCAAAATCAGAACCAAACAAAGTTTGTCATCATTCAGTGGTTCTGCTCCTCACCTGTGGAACAAACTACCTGAATACCTGAGGTCTGAGAAAAACTGTCACTTCATTTAAATCAGACTGAAAACATTAGTGTTCACTGGAGCTTTTACTGACAATTATTAATTGCCTTTTAAATGTTTTTACGTCTCTTATTTTAATTCTTTTCCATTTTAAATTTCTTATATGTTTTCTGTAAAACACCTTGAATTGTCCTGTACATGAAATGTGCTATACAAATAAATGTGCCTTTGCCTTCTTGGATATCAAATGTTAAAATCTGTCAACTTGTTGTGACCACATTAACATCAGCACAAACATACTGCTGTCACTACAGTGTATGTTTCATGTATAAATGTATGCTACACTGTTCTGTCCAAAAGTATTATTTTCCTGGAGGAACTAATTCATTCAGGTGTCGCCAGCAGGGTCATAACGTACCTGAAACAAAGTAAAGCCCAGGTAGTACTCAAACAGGATACAGCCAATGCTCCAGACATCACAGGGGTGGCTCCAGCCCAGCTCTAGAGCATAAAGACGCACAATGAAAAAAACATTATACTCCTCAGACCTATGAGGCAAACACTAGTCACTTTTCCATTGGACAGAAGCACAAAATGTTACTGATGTTTAATAAATGTTGAAAAAATATAAGTAATGTGACGATGTGTTTATTATCACGAGAAGTTATTCCATAAACACAGCGATGGACGTAAATATTATGTTTCACAGATATATTCATTATTATTATTATATATTATCCCTCTATCCTGAACTAAATTAAAAACATGATGTGGTTTCCTGTGTCCACACATACCTCAAAAACCCTTCTTTGCTTGTTGTTATGTCTGTCAATATCTGTTTTTTTTGCTTTTAATTCACCGGACTGTAGCTCTAAAAAAAAATTTTTTTAATTCTTTTGATTGCAATTCTGCATTTTATATACCATTTGCACTACGCTTAAAAACCCACCTTTAGCCAGCACAAAAACCTTGAATCGAAAAAAAGGAGGGTATGGATGAAATTGTGAATTTCTCAATAGGTTAAATTTTATGACCAAGTTAACGTATTTTCCACACTAGATTATAAGGCGCACTGTCAATGAATAGTTTATTTTTCATATAAAAGATGCACTGGAATATAAGGTGCATTAAGTGAAGTTAAACAGTCACAATAACTCCCAACCTTGTTGAGTTGTAACATGGAAAAAAAAATAACACTCTCTCATTCTGCTAAATCAGACTTTAAAAAAGTCAAAATTCTGAGACAAAAACTCAAAACCATGAAATTAAAAAAAAAAATCCAAATTATGAGATTTAAAAAGTCAAAATTATGCGATAAAAAGGTCAAAATTCTAAGATACTAAACACAACCAGAATTAATCCACATATAAGGCACTTTGGATGTTAAGGTGCACTGTCATTTTGGGAGAAAATTAAAGTAAGTGCACCTTTTAGTCTGGAAAACATGGTACATTTGCACAAACTGAGGGTCAATAGAAAAACGACTATTGTCATCACATGTGAGTAAATGTTTCTGATAATTATCCAGTGTAAATAATAACTGTCGTGAAAGATGTGTCGCCTCAACAGTTCTGTGTAGAACGGGCTGAAATTGAGAGGCGTTCAGCAAGAGGTGTGCATGTTTCAACTAGTAGACCATAGAATGTTCGCACTGAAGCAACATTTTTGGCAAGTAAGAGAGGCCGAGATGAAACACGCACCAAAGTCTAGCTGTTCTGATGAAACCTGTTTTAGCTCTTGTACACGTGGACATTTTTGTTGTTGCCTAGGGCTGATATAGTTCCTCACCCAGTATGACCTCAGGCGCCCGGTAATGCCGCGTGGACACAATGGTGCTGTGATGCTCATGGTCGAATGTGGCACTGCCAAAGTCCACCACACGAACGGCCGTGCTTTTAACCGTCCGCTCTTCTCGTTTCTACAAGGGTAAAAAAAAAAAACAACAACAACAAAACACGTGCTTCTTAGAACTGCTGTGCTTCATTTGACTTTTTCTAGGAGGCATTAGGCAGTACATGCCTCACAGTGCCAGGTGTGCAATGGAATATTTGAGTCCGGCTTTACTTCATCAGCTGTTTATTTAGTGCAGCTGCATGCAGGTATTTCAGATATTTATGAAACAGACCAGAGACACAGTGTAATGAAACACTTCCTTCCACTTAAAGTTAAGCCAGACGTAATGATCAACGGTCACAGTGATCAGAGAAGTAGCGTTCAGTTCACTTAAATTTTGGAACCAATACAATAATAAAAACAGATTTTATTCATAACACTTTTTCAGAGAATTTCAGAGTGTGATGAAAGTGGTAATTTTTTTAAAATATCAAATCATCAACAATTATTGTCGTTCTTGAATACACACGTTTTTAATTGAGCTTTAAAAGAGCAGGTTGTTTTCAGTGTTCTTCTGCTGCTTACCTTTTCTACATTATAGGACATTGTGAAGTCGGAGTTGACAAACAGAATGTTCTCTGGTTTTAGGTCAGTGTGTGTCAGCTTATTGTCATGGAGAACTACAAAAGGAGAAAATATAAAAAATACATTTTTCAGATATTGAGTAAATCCACCCTAATCCATCTTTTCATGATTTATCATCACAAGTTCATTTGAGTACAGATAAAATTAAAAACTTGATCTACAGATAAAAATATATATCCTTTGTTCAAGATCATCAAAATAATATTAGAGTAACAGTTTGTAAAGATTAGACATTTCTTTTGGCGTTTGAGTTTCCTGAAGTATCGCTAAACTACTCCTTAACCAAACTAATTCCATCCTACAGAAAAAGCTGGCATTTCAGATTCTTCACAGGTCTAGTTAAGATTAATGTGCAACTGTAAATGTGTTCTTTAAATAAATATATTCATTGCACAAGTCATTTTGATTGTCATCATCTGAACCTTTCGGAGCATGTTAATCATGAGCAATACTTAAAATCAACTACTTACACTTCACAGACAGGCAGATTTGGTAGGCCATGTGTCTGACCTGACCGATGGAGTAGGGCAGGTAGTTGTTCTCTTTAAGAAAGTCAAAGGTGCTGAGAGCCAGGAGCTCAAATGAGATACACATGTGTCCGTGATAGTCAAACCAGTCATACATCTGTACACACAAGCTGGAAAAAAAAAAGATGCAACTAGTTTAACAATGTTCTACTGCATTACTTACGCCGATAAAGAAGCCACAAACTCAAATGATTCATATTTGATGATGTAGCAAAAATATTTCTTGGTCAACATTGGGGCTCACAATTTGTTATCAGGGTCCTTTTCATTGATCTTCTCGAGTACGTTGATCTCGAGGCGAGCAGCTTCCTTGTATTTTTCCACATTCTTGATAATTTTCAGAGCCACATGAGACCCTCCCCTATGAATGACATTAGAGGAGAGAAAACACAAAACCTTCATCACATGACACAGTAACACCCCGCTCAGGGAAATGGGATCCCCTTGAGTAGAGCAACCATTTTAAATAACACAAGCAGCACAGTTTCTTTATCTGATCATTTTAATCTTGCACTGCACTATTTATTCATTATTTATAATTATGTTTTATTATTATTCTAAGGTCTTACTCCTACCGCTTTACCATAGGACTAATTTTATGACATACATTGTTGGTCCCGAGTACGGATTCTGTTTCATATATATACATATTATGACAATATATTGAACCATGAACCTTCTGCAAACCATTCAGAATTTTTTATTTCATCATTTTGAAATAACTGCAAAAAAGTGATTCTGTATTGAAGTGTACACAGGCATTGACCCTGAAATTTAAGTTGTTTTATGGATATTTTTTAGGCTTGTCACAGGATAAACTTCCATAAACTATCCACAGTGCTGTACCAGATGCAGGAAGGTCAATTTTTTTTTTCCAAGATTGACAATGGACAAAAATGCTTACAGATGTATGTTTTTTTTTTTTTTATTCTTATGAAGAAGAGGAAAAATAAGATGTTCAGGGTCACAGAAATACAACCCCAAAGGGTAAGAGACGTCGTTATCTAGTTATTGCAACATTTACACACCTGCGATGGTCAATACACTGCATCACCCTCCCAAAGGTGCCTTCACCCAGAGTACTGACAATCTCATCTGCAACACAGCACACAGAGAAAAGGAAAAGAGAAAGAGAGTGGGGGAACAAAGGAGAGGAGAATTAGACACACAGACTCAAGCAGAAGCACAGAACACAAAAGTATAGACAGGCGTATCAATGCTAGCGCCCATCCCCTTTTCAAATGGCTGCCTATTCAATCTGACAGACTTGAAAAACCCTGGGCTAATCTATGATAATCGGATGCATTGAACTATCATACAGGTGGTGAATAGAGGGGAAATGTAAAGCACGCCTTTCCTTTGAAGACCAAATTGCAGCCATTGAAAATAAGGGTAGATCGTTTCAAGACATTACTGTCTCTTTCTAATAACGCAGGATAATGTATAAGAAAAAAAAGTTAATGTTGCTGTCAAGAAACATGGCCCTAAAAATGAACAAGTGGTAACAAAAGCTTATGTGTGTGTGCTGGTTCAAATAGTCTTAGAGAACAAGATTAAAATAAGGTAATGCTCATTTGAAATGAAACCCTCATGGATGAAAATAACTAATGAAAATAACTAATGTAAACTGACGAATTGGAACTGTAACTGTGTTTTAAACTTGAACGCAACAGGAACAACAAGCTGAAAATGAGATTCTAGGTTTGGGTAAGTCATGTAACCTGTGAAACATTAGAAAATGTTCCACAGCTTTAAAATCCTAGAACAACAAAAACAGGAGGTATCTAAATCCCCCCTCAAATCTTCAACATTCTTGCAATCCACCCTGCTATTTCAGCTAGAGCGAAGAGCATTCTAGCAAGGAATCATCATCATCAGAATCATCAGGCACTCCCCATGTCATGTAAATGCTCTATGCTTTTATACTCATATGGAGAAGGGTTACGATAGAGTAGTGGCAGTGAGTACATCTCTCTTGCAGGACGTCCCCACTCCGACAGATCAGGTGCCCTTCCTCGTCGTCCCTCACACTCAGTGCCCGCGTCCGGCTGTCGCTCCGCTGTTTTCAGACCCAAACCGCCATCAGCAGGTTACGACACGGCCAAAGGGAACAGGGGGTTTTCAGGGACAGCCGCAGCCATGGCGTCAGGCGGCACAGGTAGACGAGGAGGGAGGAGGAGGGTGGTGGTGGTGGTGGTTGATGTAGTTGTGGTTGTTGGTGGGTTTGGTGGTCATGGGGCGATTCACGCATGACACCACGTGAAGGAAATATATAACGATAGGGATATAGTGCAAGGGAACAAGTCAAAGATCACATGTTGTCCTCTGCTCCTCTTCCCCCCTCTACCTTTAAACCATAGCTGCTTACAAACAAGGAAGCAACTGGCATATCCATTCATCTACGCAAAAAACCAATTAACACAGAAATAAAACTAATTCAAATGCATCAGGTTGAAGAATAAACAGGATGAGAAATAAATTGAGAGGCCCTTATGTAATCAAGGTGCAAATAGTTACAGGTCACCTAAGCAAACATTCTACGTCATATTCAACCCCCTTCTCACTTCCAAATATACTACTTTAAGCCCACATGTGGATTTTTACAACCCACACACAAATGTATTTTTTTGCATTTTAAATTCCAATTAATATTAACAAAAATATAGTCAACTGAAGTAAAAAATATTCTTGGTCTCTGGCACAACATTTTCACTTTCAAAAGTCAGACTTCACTGTCAATAGGATTCAATTATTACATTTTTAAAAGTACAGAGACAGAAATTAATATGATGCATTACTACTGCTTTAAAAGGATAAGATTAATCAGGTTATATTGAGTCTGCAAATGGAAAGCAACAAAATTAAGGCTGATCTTTAATGCACCTGCTTATATAAAAAATGAAAATGCTCTGCCAGATATAAGTGCCAAATAAACTAATCCTATGTCAATAAAGAAAATTAAACAAAATCCCACTGATAGAACAAAAACAAATCATAAAGATTGTACTACTTACCAAATCCTGGAGCTGTGAAAAAGAAATGGTTAGAGAAAGAAAGAGACAGAAAGAGCTGAGCAAAAGAAACAAGAGATGGAATGAGACAGAATGAGAAGAGTTAAAGCGTAATCTCAGATGTGGATGTACTCACCGAGGAAGATGGGCTATAGGACCTGGTTCTACGCCGCCTTCGTTTGTGCTTACGCCTGCTGCCTTTCCGCCGGTAAGACTCGTCCCGTTCGCGCTCCCTCTCACGGCCTCGTCTGTAGTCATACATGGTGGGGGTGAAGTCACGCGGATAGTAACTTTCGGCGGCTGCATGCAGCTCCCGTTCTCTGTCGCGATCTCGGCTCTGGTCCAAACGTCTGTATCCTTCGCAATATCGCCGATCAAATGGTCGATGTTCAGCTGAGCGATTGTCATAACTACGACTGAAACAAAAAACAGAGACATATGTTGAAATCTTAATACAGATAATAAAAAATAACTTTGAATTTATTTACCAAACTGTTTCTGGTTAACTACAGCCTGCAGAGATGACATCACAAATATCCCTTTATCCTTTTTCAAGCAGTACATATTGAACTTATTTTATTAATAGTGTATATGGTAATGGTTATAAAATCTTGATTATCTTCATTTGTTAATGTATTTGCTCTGCTATTACTTTCTTGCACACAAAAAGTACTTAATTTCTTTCTGCTCAAAACAAATTCAATGAAAACCTAAATATACCTCCTTGTTCGTGCATAGCTTCCCTCCTGCCTGTGCCCTCGTCCTCTTCGTTCTCTTTCTCTGTCTCTGTCCCGGTCTCTGTCACTGCTGGAGGAATAGGTGGGCGACCTTCGATGTCGATGCCGTCGCCCTCTGTCTCTATCTCTATCTCTGTCTCTGTAACGATCTTGGTAGCTGTTTCGACTGTCTCTGTCCGAAGACGAGTACCGTCTGTTGTGAGGCATCTAGTGAATTTTAATGAAGATAAGCAAAAAGATTAACGAGCATACAAAACCAGAAAATGCATGTCAGGGGTTAGTGGTGCTCTGTAAAATTGACAAAATCTCAAATGAATGCAAAACCAACTGAACCTACTGCTCAGATAGATTTAATTTGTCACATGGAACGGTAAAGCCAAGGTTAAAAGTGTGCAGTGAAATGTTAGACCATGCTCTCAACTCTACAAATATGGCATATAAAATAATATGAAAGATAAAACTATATATACACACACAGACACGCATGTCATAAAAACTCCTCTCTCATCTTTAGGAAAATCACAACCTTCTTTTTCCAAAATACGTCAAGTTAGTCTGCAGGATTGTGTTTGTTGCATGTGTATGTCACATTGTTCCTGACAATAGCATTAGTTCTGACTATAGCTTACTCAAAATACCAGACTGCTCATAAAATTTTAAACCGCAGCAGCTGAATGACGGCAACAGCTTGGTAAACATTTGAAGAAAGCCAGGTCTAGTTGTGGGCCTACATTTCATTCCTCTACCAAATCTTGATTCGTGTTAAAACTTGTATTATTTTCTTGTTAGTCGTCTGCAACATTGTGTGTAGGTGTGCAAATATGTCACAGCTATCCGGACAATTGTTGATTAGTACATGAAAACATTTGATCGCAGAATATTAATGCATTACAAATATGGACACATAATCCCCGTTGCACGATCGGTTCTAGCCTGAACTAATTATGTGCTACACAACTGTAAACAATGAATCCAATCGGAATTCTAGATGATCGTTAAGTTTAGTTACATTTGTCACAACATTCGTTTCGTATTAGGTGTCTACTGCCGTCGCTAATGTTTTCCTAGTATTGAAACGATGCGTTAATTTTAGCTAGCGCCTAACGTGTACTTAACATAATCTACGATCATTTTCCTCGTAGAATGATCATTCATGATCGGTAAAGCCAGGATTTAAAGTCGAACTTCAAAACTACTGACCACCGACCACCGATCAATGTAGTGGCAGTTAGCAACATTCACTAGCATCATCAGCTAGCTAAATGTAAATAATTTGACCGCCATCTTAACTTGGCTACTTTCGCTAGCTAAACCGCTAATGACGTTAGCTGCCCGAACAGACGTTTGTTTTGGATTAAATGGCCTGTTGGTGATATTTACCGTTTTAGCAGCGAGGCCTGTACGCTTGTCCCACAAGAAATCCGTGGTGGCGTTGCAGTTGTTCCTTCTAAGTTAATGTTACCCTGACGTGCAAGGCTCCGTTGCTAGCAATCGGCCAGCTATTTTCCGTCTGTCCGTCCAGTACAGCTAGTTCTGGTTCAGACTAGTGGAGTGAACGCCTCCCTGCGTCCAAATGTATTTCCAGTTTGATGTGCATACACATACCACTGGTTGTTCAACTCACAACATGAAGCAGTTGTAAATGTCGTTGAAGTCAAAATATTACGTTCTCTCGTTTCAACGGTGACTCGAAAACGTCACAACGTATCCGTTTCTTGTGTAAACTGTTCACTTGAGCTATAAAAGTTTGACACATCTGGACTAATATGGTCCCAAGTGGGCCAGACCAGTACTATAATAACATAATATTAATGTACAAATAAATCCAACTCCAAAACTTATTTTAAAAGTAAAGTTCATATGAAAATATTTACATTGACAAATATTTTTTAAAATGTGAATACCAAACAGTCAGACATTTTTAATGAAAAACAAGATCAATTTTAATGATATTTTGCCTCAAATATCTAATCTAAAATCCATTTTGATCATGAAATGATATTTTGAAAACAGAAATGAAAATGAGTCAACCAAATTAAAAAAAAAATAAAATGTTATAAAAAAGTTTATTTTAAATATGTTTATAACAAACAGTCTGATAAAATATTTTTTACGATATGAAGCCTCAAATTATATTTGACTTATTTGTTCTTTATTTCGATCATGTAATGGCAACTTGAAAACAGAAATTAAAAAATCAGTTTAAAAAAAGTATTCAGAAAATGTCTAATCTCGCCCCTATTTTGTGCCAATTTCTAGGACAACCCATTCTTGTATTAGAGCCAATAATGTGATTTTTTTTTTTACCTTTCTGCTGAATGTGAACTTAACCTTTTGCAATATTGATAATTTTGTTATATGTATTATTACATGTATGTATTTATTAAGTATGCATCACTGTATATTATGATAATATATCCAGTATTAAGTTATAGCGTGATATGTCTATGTTTGACACACAGTGTTACAAAGTTAAGTTTATGACATGTCACCTTTGACCTCCAGGGATCTAAAAAACTATTGGTCGTAGGAGATAACACTAATTATGAGAATTGTAGAAATATTAATTCCGCATCGTTTGGTACCAATCTGAAAGTTCTGTGACCCTCCATTCTTGAGTTATAACCAATGATGTGATTTTGACCTTTTATTCGACGGCCCTCTAGAACGTCCCGTTTATTTTGAATGACGTCAGCGGGCGGATTTATTCCATAACCGCCCGCTGCCCAAGGCAACGGGTTTTGTCACTTCAGATTCACTGTACCATATCACTCCGCAGGTAGTTCGGCCACTTTTAAAGTAAATATTAGCTTCGTTGTAACTGCTAGCTTATCCAATGTTAACCTACCCTTATGTTACCCTTACCGTAGTCAGGAATTCAGGGGAAATTGCCGTCCTCATCTCGGACAGATCTCCAGGGCCGTAGTCTGTATTTTACCCCGGGGTTAACTCCTCTATGCTGGTTTTTATAAAACAAGGAGCGGGTTCAGTGAGCTTCGTTTTCAGTATTTATTTGAACGGGACAACACCTGCTCCGGTCGCCGACCTGACTGTGTACATCCGTCTCTCTTTTCTTTACCTAAACTCTCTGCACCCCCCTTCTGTCTGCCCCGCCTATTTCACAACACTAGTCTGTTAGAGTAGAGACAGTAATAAACTGTAATAACCCGTAGAATAAGCGGGATAATCGCCCCGTCGGGGAATATTTTTCGATAGTAACTCGTGTTCCATGTATTATCCCTTGCTTAGTTAATTGGGACCTTTGACCTTTACTCAAATGGATCATTGCATCTGATGCCCATTAGCTATATGTATATGCCCATGTAATGTCATGGTGGTACCTCAAGTATTCATTGAGTTATAGCATATGTCTCTGTGCACACACACACACACACACACACACACACACACAGTGATTACAATAATCTCTCCCAACATTAAAATAGTAACAATAACCTGCAGCAGTTATAAATGCCAGTGAATTCAAATGATCAAGAACTCCCATTTCAACGGTGACTCAAAAACGTAACGTTCTTGTGCAAACGGTCGAAAAGAGCTTTAAAAATGTGCAGCCTTCATGCATCTGGACCAGGGACCACATGAGAACCAGTATGATCTCAAATGGGCCAGACTCCAAGCTTTCGGTTTTGAAAGTGAAATTTAAATGAAAATGTTTACATTTCTAAACTATCTTTTAAAAATATTAATAACAAACAGCCTGATATTTCTGAGGAAAAATACGTGCAATTTTAATGATATTATGCCTCAAATGATTATATTTATTTATTCTATATATTGATCATGTGATGACAATTTGAAAATACAAATGAAAATAAAAAATTAAATGGTAACTTAAAACTGCCATGCCTCAAATCTTACATGAACGAAAAGGAGCAGGGGAAAGTATAAACTGATTAATTCTACCTTTTTATACAAACATTTTCCCAATTTTATCAGCAACTCTGAATCATATACATTTACTTACACATCCATATCCATATTACAACACATTCACAAACACAAAGGAAAACTGATCTCCAAACAGTGATGCAAAAGCTTTTAAATGTTGTAAGCATATCAACTTAAAGATCACTGAATCTACATACAAACAAAATCTTTATTAATAGGTAAATTAATGTTCGTAAATGTTAAATTGCATTTTTTTCCCCCAAAATATAAGTTGTTCTTTTTTGTGTATAATTTAAAAAATTTTACACAAAAGAAGAGAAATATATAGCATTTCCATGTATATTATTTTACTGGTCTGACTAACTTGAGCTCAGGTTGGGCTGCATGTGACCCCAGAACTGAAATTAGTTTCATACCCTTTTTATTTAATTTTTGAACTTTACAAAAGTTGAAAGCTGCTGCTGTATATTTTTGGTTGCTTTAGGCACGAGCCACATAATTATTATATTTTCTTGTTTCCATGTAAAAGCCAATGAAAAATGTTTTTGTTCTGCACATTATCCATCTTTGCATGGTGTCTGAAGAGACAATAGTGAATCGTGCAAACTCACCCCATAGGCTGAATTGGAACCTTTGGCTGACCAGTTTTGGCTCATGGACCACAGGTTTAACATCATTCGTTTACACGCTACTTGTTAATATTCCAAAGTAAACACATTTTTAAAAAGCCTCGAGTAAACAAAGTGATTTATTAAATCAAATAAGACTTAATTCCATTTTAAAAATACAAGTCATACACAAATAAAAATGTTAAGATTATGTTGAAGATCAGGACCTGCAGTGTCGTGAACAAATTGTAATTTACAACAGTCGCCACACGAAATGAGTCCAACTATCCATGCGGGTTGCTAAGAACCTGTGTATTTTTGGGTCCCTGTCATCACAGGTCACACTAATTGAAGCTTAAGTGATGTATCCACTTCCGTCACAATCTTCCAAAACAGTCCAGGTACTTCCACTACCTACATGCTTCCATCAATGTTCAGAATTCTGGAAACAGGGAAACAAAGAAGATAGATGTTACAAATAATGTATTTCCACAGTTTGATAGTCCTATTTATTTAATTCAAGTGGAATGAATTGGTGAAATCTTATGTGTATTACACATTAAAACATTACAATAAACACATTGAAGTTTACGTAATGTTTAAAATGAAAAAATAATGGTTGTCATTTTAGTCGACTAAAATGATTTTAGTCGACTAAAATGATTTTAGATTTCGTAGACTAAAATGTTATGAATTTTGGTCAACTGAAACTAGACTAACACTAAAATGATTTAGATGACTAAATTGTGACTAAAACAAATATTACATTTTCGTCATGAGACTAAAACTAAACATAACTTTTCTGACAAAATGAACACTGGATGATTCTTTATGGACAGAATCCTGACGCAGTTTCGCTTCACTTCATTATGAGTATTTTTACATGTACGTTCATTCGATCAGTGGTCTTCAGCCCTGGTCCTTAGGGTCCACTGTCCTGCATGTTTTAGATGTCACCCTCCTCCAACACACCTGATTCAAAAGATCAGCTCATCAGCAAGCTCTGCTGTTGAGCTCTTGAGCAAGACACTAAAGTGGTATTTTTTTTATTTTGTGATTTTGAATCTTAACAGTTAATATAATAAAGGTATTTGACTTGATGCATCTCTGGCTTTTGTTCTTTGATTATACACTGCTACTTTAACAGAATAGTCTCTTACTAAAACCATAGCTGTTAATTGAACTGGAATGAATTGACGAAATCTTGTGTTTTACGCATTAGAACATTACAATAAGCACATTGAGTTTTATACAATTTTTCACAAAATGAAACATTTTAGTCGACTAAAATTGTATGACTTTTGGTCAACTGAAACTATACTAACACTAAAATAATTAGGCCTTCGCCGTGTACCACGTCAGGCTCAAGGCCTATTGATACTGCTTGCAGTTTGATCTCATTCTGCTCTTTGACCTCAAATTTGACCCCCTGACCATGCATGAAAACTCACCAAATTTTGCACACACTTCAGAAGTGTGAAACACTGCGAGTATTTATAGGTCTTGTGAAAGTCGGTAAAGAAATGTGTCTACAGTGCCCCCTAGAAAAGGTGAAATAGTTTGTATTAGCCCAGATCACGCCCTAGTGAAGTTATTAAAATGGGTAGAAACGTTCACCATATGATGATGAAAAAAAAACCTTATAATGGCCACGCCCATAAACCAACAGGAAGTCCACCATCTTGTATTGAAATTTTAAAAACGTTGAGTTGTGGATTTTTGCTGTCATTGGAATTTAACAAACTCCTCCTTGGCCGTTGGGCCAATTGAGCTCAAAATCAGTGAACACGATCTAGACAAGTGGGACATCAAAAGTTGCATCGTTTTTGTGTTACGCTGTCACAAATTTTGCAAAGCTTTCAGGAAAAATGACCACTATATAAATTGCTTCAGATTGGACATACGAACACAGATTTGGCTGAAATTTGACTCGGGCGTCGTGTGGGGGAGGTGGTCACGAGGGATGGCAAAGGCCTTTGAGACTGCTTGCAGTTTTAATTTTTTTTTTTTTTAAATCATCATGATACTGAGTTGCAAGTGTTAATCAGAAACCATTTGTGATATGTACAGATATTTTGACATCCACCATTACATTAAACTTATTACTTTGTAAAACACGGTAGCTACATTTAAACTTTAAACTTCCTCTTATGTATCGTTTTAAAAGTTAATGAATAGCTTTCTTGAGTGAAGATTAACTAACTGTGAGAAGTGAAAGAAAGATATGTGAAAACATGATTAGTTTAATTGAGTACACACTGTGCAAGCTAAAGTTGAAGACACATTTGAGTTATGTCCTGGTTTGAACCTGAAGTTACTGTAGAAAATATTGACAATGCACATATTTGACCTGATTTGCCCTTTTTTCTTATCAATGCAAAAACACATTTTTGATGACTGTGACCTTTGACCTACAGTCACCAAAATTTAATAGGATCTATTCTGGACGATCTTGCAACTTTCCTGAAAATAGGTCCTGTAGTTTTTGTGTAAACGTTCTGAGACAAAGAGAAGATAGGAGGTGAGGTGAGGTATGGACTGGAATGAGAGACAGAGAGAAAACGAGAGATAGAGAATGAGAGAGAGACCAAATTCAAGAATTTTAATAGCCATTAAAATTCATGTTCTCAATTTGTCACTTTTTAAAACCCCGTAGTTTAAGAAATGAAAAGCTACTCATTGCATCACCTGATTTAAACCATTTGTTTCTACCTTTAACATATTAGTCACTGCAGTAATTATCCAATGGAAGGATCTTACATTTATCTTTAGTTAAATCCAGGTGGAGACTTTTGGTCACAGTATATAATTATTAAAATACACAAATAAAATTACAATACCATGAAAAGACCAACATCACAGGTAAATCAGCACATAGTCGTTCAAATATTGTTGCACAGATGATAAAAATCAAAATTCATTTTAGAATCAAAATCGAGCTCACCTGTAAAAGAGCTACATGTTATTTTTTGTCATCCATTTTTGTGTCACTTGACAGCAGATACTTGGTCATATTAATGATGTGTTCCAAGCGCGGAGAGCCTCTGTAGATCCATTCTTTACGTTCATCTTCCTGAACAAATAAAACACATTCCATGTCAAAATAAAACTGGAAAAACAGCAACATTTCTTGTCAAAGAAATACTTTCAGTTCCACTAACCTCAAAGAGCACTTCGATCAGGTTAAAGTCGACCTGTACGACACTACATTTCCGCAGCTCGTCTTTGACCTTCACTTTCATTGTCTGTCCCAGCATGCATTGGGTCAGAGGAGGGTTGGGTAACCACTTTGTGTGCTGTTCAACAAAATTCTTGTGCATTCCTTCTGGAATGTCATCCCATGGATTTGGCACTGTCAAGAAAACCAGAAAATAAAATAAAACTTAAGTGCACAATTTAAGGTTTGATTCACTTTGAATTACACTGTACAGCAATTTTTTTCACATATCATGTGACACATGTAACTGAAGCAGCATTTGATGAGGATTTAAAAAATGCAGATATTTATTAGCTTCATACAGTTAGATTTTAAGAACATTTTGAATTTGTGAATTTTATTTATTTATGTATTTAATCTTTATTACCGACATCTATCCTATATCTTTTATCAACAAATAAACATCTTTTCTATTGTTGTTTAGGGCTAGGATATCTGATGTGTGAGATGAACATGGTTTTAGATTCCACCAGAATATAAGTGAGATGGAGAAACATTCCAAAGGAAAGCTACGCTACTGGAGCCTTCCAACCATCGAAGATCCAGAAAAATTTAATATTTATCAACTAATATTGGATTCCCTTCTGTTTGTTTCCACTTATTACTCACTATTGTATGCTGTATTTTAGCAGATATATATTATATCATTGTAAAATCTACATTTGAATTCTACACATCGGTATTGACTAAAACCCATCTGTTCAAAATATTTCATAGAATTTAGTTGTGCAGTGAGTGATCAATCTGTAATGAATTTTTGGGACCAATACAGATTAAAAAAAAAAAATTATTATTAATATTAAAAACATGAGCTAACCAGCACTAAAGTCATTTGTTTACTGATTGATCTTTTTAAAGTATCTCTCTCTCTGTCTCCAAAGTTAAGGGGCTTAAAATGCAAAAAAAAAAGAAAAACAGAACAGAGCAGAATATAAAAGGTCTGTATTATCACTGTTACAGGAACAATGAAAATCAGTTCAGCAGCTCTGTTCTGTTCAGCAGAAGATTCTTAACCCTCTTGTTACCCTCAAACATCGATTATCCTTGGGGTTAATTTGACCCCAGCTGTTTGTATCTCAAGAAAAATGACTATAATTCAAAATATTTCCCAACTTTTTGTGTCAGATTCATAAAAAATACCTTTAGGTCACACAACTCCCCTGTATCCAAAACACTTAGGCTATGTATATACAAAAATGTGAAAATAGCCATAAAATCTCACTGGCTGATTTAAAACTACAAAGATATTGATTTTGCTTAAATACCTTCTTAGTATCTCTCATTACAACTTCATGTTATTTCCTGACAGGGATCTGATAAGGCTGATGAACAGCCTATTTCAATTTGCTTTTACATTGTGATTCAAATGTGCAAAAGGTCAATTCTAGCCATTTTTCCACCTGCTCTTAAGATTTTGATCAGGAGTGTTTATAAAAGTATCACACAAAATTTCACTGACAAAATACAGACAATATATAAACCTACAAGAAATACTGAAATATACAAAAGGTCATAACACACACACACACACACACACACATTAATTAGAAATATAAATAAAGTGGACATTAGGCTGCATGATATTAAAACTAATATCATGATGCAGCTAATGGAAAAAATACTCAGGAGTAAATAACAGCTGTGTGGTGTTGACACAAATGGTCAAGCTGATGATTAGTGGTCGACACAGAACATACGTTTCAGTGTCATCCTTCTTGCAGCCTAAATAATAAAATAAAATCAATTAATTTAAACAATGGATTTTTAAAAATTACAATAAATAAATAGCCGTTGGTTAAGTGTTTACAGATAAGCCAAACGATAATGACCTTTGCGTTCATGATTCACAAAAATTCCCCAGATGTAAAAAAAATAATAAAATAAAATAAAATGCTGTGAGCTGAACTGAAAACATTTCTAATCACATTCACAAAAATAAATGAAAGACTTCATGATACCATATACAGGTTTAAATATTAAGAGCTGCCTAATCTTCGTCCCAACATTTTATTTTATTTTTTTAGAACATTTCGAATTCTATTCAAATGTTATAATTATATTCAAATGTCAAAATTCAAAGTCAAAGCTCTAGTACAGACCAAGGTTTTCAAAGCCACCAAAGACTTCTGCATAAAAATAATGGTCCAATCAAATTGTTCCTCGTGTTTTAACACCTGTACTTACATGGTTTGCACACCAGTCGAAGCAAAGGCAAGCTAACATAGATTGGTGTGTGATCATCCAAAAAAACCAGAAACCTGTGAGAAAAAACAAACACGTTTTTAGTCCAACTGTACATTAGAAAACGAAGCTACATTTTATTCAGAAAGAGCATCAAGTACACACCTCATGCGGTTTTTTCTTCCTGGGCGCTCTACTAAGATACCAGGACAGAACCAGGTCTCATTAGGGTTTCTGACCAGCACACGCGCCAGCTCCGGCAGTTGATCCAGTTTGTGCATAAAGTCAAAGGCAATATGGTGACCAGACACGAGGACCTTTCCCAGATCATTTTCAAAAGCAACCTTGTATTTCACAGAACCATTTTCTGAAAAAAAAAAAGAAATTAAAAAAAGAAATAAGAAATTTTGCTTGAATGTTGGCCGAGGCCTCAGGAGTTGCTTCAAACTGCACAAATATAACTTGTACATAACAAAACCTACCTCATGGAAAAACGATAATTTGGATAAAAGCTTTGTTTTTCACGTTAGCATAAGGTGGGGTTTTTTCGGGTTCAGCGCAAATGGTGTATTACGAAAAACTGCAATGGAAAGATCTTTTTCCACAACTACAGTCAGGTGAATTAAAAAAAATAATGTTGACGGATGTTACAAGCCACTGAAAGAAGAGGCTTAAAAGTAATATGGTGTGCTTTGTGTGGACAACCCAGGAAACCACATAACTATTACATTTAATACAGGATAGAGGGGTAATATAATAATAATAATAATAATAATGTCTGTTGCCATGTTCATGGAATGTCTATTTGTGTCATCTCGTGCTAATTAATAAACAAATCATTGCATTTGTGATCTAATGTAAAAAAGTGACATTACACACTTCTCTTTTTTTGAGATTTAATAAATATCACTAAAGTTTTGCTCATATATCTAATTAATAAGCGATTACTATTGTGGTAAGACCAGGTCTGCAATGGAAATATTCTCCAGGAATACCAAGTCAAGCCGAGCCAGTACCAGTAGAAATGCAGAATAATTGTACTGATGTGAACATGGCTTCAGTCTGAGCTTAAACACAACTGTTATCATAAGAATTGTGATGTAAAAATCTACTTGAGGAAAATTCTGCACACATTTCTTTTTTTTTTTTTTTTTTTGATCAGCACCCTCAATAGATTTCTGCTTACCTTTTCTAACAATTTCTACGACGTTCCCGCGGTACCATCGCATTGCTTTCTTCCTGGCCAATACAGTCAAGCCCTCAGTGATTTCTGGAAGTACAACAGGAGCCTTGGCGGGCCGATCATGCGGAGGCGTCTTTTCTACAACGTGCAACATTCCAAAATTACAACAGTTAAGTTGCAAGGCATTAGAATTGGCTTATATAGCATTGACATTATGACATTGATTCTTATGTCATTTTAAAAGATGCCACATTTCTCAAAAGCAATAGGGTAAGACCAGGCAGTTTCAATGGGAGGATGGTGCGTCACATTTTTTAATATGGATGGGCTGTATTTTTGCTGAACTTTTACAGTAAAATAGGTATCCACAATACATTTCAGGTCAATATCTGTCTTAGATATTAATTTATAGGTCTTGCCATGATGAGGTTCATAGCAAATAATGACAAAAACAGCATTTTTCTAATTTTTGAACCACCATAGTTTAATAACGGCTTCACCTGCATAGTTGCTGCTTGCCGATATAAGAGTTTGGGTGCCAAAGATGCTATGGTTTTAAGAAAACATATACCAGTCATCTCTAGGTTGTAATAGGAACTTCAGAAAATGTTTATTTTTACCCATACCCCCCATCCCTGCCTGTGGTTTTGTGTTTTTAATATGCTCTACATCATTAATAAAGATGTTGTAGATGTTCTGAACTACTTGTTTTTCCAACTCTGGGCAGATAACAATTATCACAAAAAGATTTTAGAGCCAGGATAGATTCTAAGAAAAAAACTGGAAGAACATAAGGTGTATTTCCACTATTGGACGTTCCAGGCCATTTTACAGGAACTTCACGGTATGTGCGTGTTTCCCATGACCGGGCCGTTCCGACAGGGTCGCCTTCCGGAAATTTTACAGGGACCAACAGAGTTCCTGTTCTAAGGTAGGTACTCTAGAGTGGCCCGGTAGATTCGCTGGGCAGAAGTCGTGCAGATTGGTTGTCGGAAATGACATCATTAGTTTGCGACAAACAAGTCAAGAGTAGTTGCTGGAGGAAGTTTACCACACGACGAAGCAGAAGAACAGCGAAAAGAAGAAGATAGAATGGACAAGTAGAGCGTCCATGTCTAGTCTTGTGATTTCCTCCTCTGCTGCTTTGTTTTGAGACTTTTTTTTAGTAATGACGTTACCATAGCAACTGACATGATATGAAGAGGTCTTCACAAAGTTCTGACAGGGTTAAGGTTAGGGCCATTCTGTATGGAGACAACGCCTGAGAGGACAGCACTAACTCATGGCCCGGTCAAAGTACGTCTCCCAAAAAAGTCCCGGAACTTACGATAGTGGAAACACACCTATTGAAACTTTCTACACACCACAGCCAAGGATGAATGTGTTGTGTTAAAAAAAAATGCAGCTCTG
Organism: Siphamia tubifer; assembly: GCA_020466265.1. Lineage (NCBI taxonomy): Eukaryota > Metazoa > Chordata > Actinopteri > Kurtiformes > Apogonidae > Siphamia > Siphamia tubifer. The sequence continues at coordinate 44,986,232 of CM035793.1, forward strand.
AAAACAAGCATTATTATACCAGAGAGAAACAGAGAGATGTAGCTCTGATGAATTATATGCATAACTGTACAAAAGAGTGCAAATGTACAAACGCTTGTGACTATGCTATTTCAACCCTCATACACTCAAAGACATTAGAAGAGCATTGAAACTTTCTACACACCACACCCAAGGATGAACGTCATACGTGTAAAAACTGCAACTCTCTTCCACCTATCCCACAATGGGTTCCAGGGTGCTAAAGTTAAGGTACATTTTTCGATGGTCAGTTTTTGAGAACCTAAATCTTACAAACTACAAGCCCCATAATTTTGCTAATTTCTTTTTCCTAACACGAACCATGGTATATATAATTGAAATATAGAGGTTTTATAAAGTTACAAATATAGGTGTACGTTTTCAAGACCCTTAAAATCAATTCACAAGTAGAAATTTACAAAAAAAAAAAACAATTTAAAAAAGGGGTTTTTTTTGGAAGGCTTTTGCATCATAATCCTGGCTCCAAAATCTTCTGGAAGACTGATATTTTTTATCTACCCAGAGTTGAAAAACAAATCCATAACATCTTTATCAGAGGTGCACAGATGAGGTTGGGGGTAGAGGTAAAAACGAGCATGTTCTGAAGTTCCTATTATACCCTACAGTTGACTTGTATATGTTTTCTTAAAAACATAGCTCATCTTTGGCACCCAAACTCTTCTATCAGCTAGCAGCAACTATGCAGATGAAGCACTTATTAAACTGTAGTGGTTCAAAAATGAGAAAACAAAGGGCAAATTTTGTTATAATTTTTGCGAAAGTCTAATATTTCTGAGGCAAGTAAATGAGAAACTCAAAAATGTATTTATCTGAAATGTTTGCAGATCCTCGTTATTCATGTTGAATACTGAAACAACCTTCCCACTAACTCGCTGAAACCGCCTGGTCTTACCCAATAACGCAAGCAGTTGATTGCATACAATTTGATTTAAACGTTGATATGATTTTGGATGTTACCAGTACTCTTGGTCCCCAATGGCGAGGGTTTTGTTGCTGTCGTTGAAGAATTGCTTGATGGGGTCAAGGATTTTGTTGCCGTCACAGAAGAACTGGTTGATGGCGTTGAGGGTTTCGCTGCCGTCGTTGAGGGTTTCGCTGCCGTCGTTGAGGGTTTCGCTGCCGTCGTTGAGGGTTTCGCTGCCTGCGTTGAGGGTTTCGCTGCCGGCGTTGAGGGTTTCGCTGCCGGCGTTGAGGGTTTCGCTGCCGGCGTTGAGGGTTTCGCTGCCGGCGTTGAGGGTTTCGCTGTCGGCGTTGAGGATTTCGCTGCCGGCGTTGAGGATTTCGCTGCCGGCGTTGAGGATTTCGCTGCCGGCGTTGAGGATTTCGCTGCCGGCGTTGAGGATTTCGCTGCCGGCGTTGAGGATTTCGCTGCCGGCGTTGAGGATTTCGCTGCCGGCGTTGAGGATTTCGCTGCCGGCATTGAGGATTTTGCTGCCGGCGTTGAGGGTTTTGTTGCTGTCACTGAAGAACTGACTGATGGTGTTGAGGATTTTACTCCCGATGTTGAGGGTTGCGCTTCTGACGTTGAGGGTTTTGCTTCAGATTTTGAAGGTTTTGCTCTGGACGTTGAGGGCTTTGCAGATGCTGTTGAGGATTTTGAAGATGACCTTGAGGATCTTGATGTTGTTGGGGATGCTCCTGCTTTTGTCTTCTTGCCTTTTCCATTCAGTTGATTTTTTTTTTTCCTCTTTTTTCCTCCATTCTCAGAACCCGATGGAGAGCAACGTAAAAAAAAGTCATCTGGAACTGAACATTCTGAAAAGTCAGAATCATTCGAGAAATGCTCTTCTGGTTCCCAAACATCAGAATCACATGAAATACTTGATGCCTCATCGTCACTATATGTATGTTGTATGGGCAGACCAATTAAAGCCCTGATCTTATGCTCAGGAAGTCTCATTAAAACCACAACTGGTTTTAGATAGTGAGTCTGTGTTTTACTCTGGCTTTCATTCCGGCTCTCACATGATGATTCTGTTGCAACTCCTACAAAGGGCAAAAAAAAACATGTTGATTCTGCGATAGAAGATGACATCTGCAGTAAAAAGGCGTAAACCAGGGGTGTCCAAATCCAGTCCTCGAGGGCCGGTGTCCTACATGTTTTAGATATTTCCCTCTTCCACATGATTCAGTTTAACCCTTTAACTCCTGAAACTTCAGCAGTTCCACAATAAAAAGAATTTAAATAAGCAACAAAATGCACAAAGTCATCAATAAAATGAACAAAAATAACATAAATAATTAGTAATATGAAGAAAGTAAGACACAAAGTTTTTGTTTATTTTGTTGCTCATTGTTTATTTGTCTACATTTTATTTTTTTTATTTTATTCTTTTTTTCTTCATAGTTTCTTCACGTTACTAATTATTTTGTCAGTTTATTGTTAATTTTTGTTCATTTTATTCATGACTTTGGCCCTTTTTGTTCATTTTGTTGCTTATTTTAATTCTTTTTACTGTGTAACTGCTCAAGTTTCAGGAGTTAAAGGGTTAAACTGAATCATGTGGAAGAGGGAACTATCTAAAACATGTAGGACACCGGCCCTCGAGGACTGGATTTGGACACCCCTGGCGTAAACTTTTTTTGCATTGACGTTACCATTATCTGTGATATCTTCATCTGCCTCGGAGTCAGTATCTCTGTATTCCCACCCAAGCAGGGCGTACTGTTTCTTCACGATTGCTTCATATTTTGCCACAGACCTAAAATGACAATACCAAAGACAAATTTAGGTTGAATCTTTTGTTGTGATAATTATTGCCTTTTTTAATACAGAAAAATACTAACCATACAAAACATCTAATCACACAAATGACATTTGAATAGGGTTGGATACCGAAAGTCGGTATAGGTATGGAACTGGGGCAAACATTAACAGTAATCAGACCGAAATCTTTCAGAATTTCGGTACCACACATATATGCAGCTGTTGTTTAATTATGCCCTCTGTGCAGTGTAATCACCACAATAAACAAGATATTTTCCCTCAGATTACAACACCATGGTTTTACCGTATTATTTATCTACAACACAGTCACTCTCGTACAGACACTCTCGTACAGACACTCTCGTACAGACACTCTCGTACAGACACTCTCGTACAGACACTCTCGTACAGACACTCTAGTACAGACACTCTAGTACAGACACTCTCGTACAGACACTCTCGTACAGACACTCTCGTACAGACACTCTCGTACAGACACTCTCGTACAGACACTCTCGTACAGACACTCTCGTACAGACACTCTCGTACAGACACTCTCGTACAGACACTCTAGTACAGACACTCTAGTACAGACACTCTCGTACAGACACTCTCGTACAGACACTCTAGTACAGACACTCTCGTACAGACACTCTCGTACAGACACTCTCGTACAGACACTCTCGTACAATCAGATTAATGTGATCAGCTGTTGTTGTGTGGTTTTGTTCTTTGTATTGTCTGGGCTTATTCTTCTGTTCTGATTATGTTTCTTTTCTGTTTTTCAACTAATATGTCTAATTTTACTTCTTCATGTTAACATTATTATTAATAATTTCAGTCTGAATGACCATGTCACATTTATCCAACTTTTTCAGTTACTCCTGTGATTGACACAAAAAATTTAAAGACCCAGAGGTACAATACTATTAATTTAATACTATTAGTTTAATGTATTTACAATTCACACACACACACACACACAAACATGTCAGTATCCCCAAGTTTACCTTTAGTACTAAAAGTATTTTCATAATCAGGATGTAGATGCTAAACCTTGAACCAGTAAAACTATTCATAGTTGTTAAAAGACTGTGTAGAAACTTATGCCCAAAACCAGATAGTGAACTGACTTTCAGTACCCAATTCTCTCGCTTGTTTTCTGTGTGTGAGCGAGAATAACAGAAATGCGTTTGAGTGTGTGTGTGTGTGTGGTGGGTGGGCTTCATTCTGTGGTACTGCGCCACAAATTACTCTATGTATGGGAAACACTGGACCTTATGAAAGTCCATTAACAGTAATGAGTTGTCATTGGTAACGGTGCAGCTGTAGCCAAATCAGGGGGCGGGACTTTGCAATGCTCAGAGCGGCAAAGTTAGAAAGAGCAATGAAAGTTTAATATCGTAGTCGTATGTCGTAATGGCGTCAAACTTTGCACTGCAATCCACCATAGTACTGGAAAGTCACCCTCCAAATTTTGGATCAGTTGGTGGAGTTGTGCAGGTGTTCAGCATTCCACAGACAAACAGGACACACTACAGACAGAGGTTTGTTGAATTATAGATAGATGTGTCCTTGTAACATCCCAGTGCTCATGGGTGATGGGACAAACACATTGCAGTCTTTCACTATACTGATGTACAGTCCCCAACACCATCCCTGTCTCATGCTCTCACTCACACCTTATCTTTTTGTTTTTACCCGATGTGATCATTCTGTGTATTTGGGAAAAAAACATCTCCTGGACTGGAGTACTGTGACCTGTTCTAGTGGGAATTATCTGTGCTTGCCATTTGTGCACTTGCTTGTTTTTCTTTTTACATTCATTTTTTGATTACTAAACGATATTACTGATTGGTAATCGATATCAAAAGTAGCGCCTCATGGACTGCAAGACCTGGCTGGCCTGGAAGGGTCAGGCATACTTCATTTCATTTTTATGTGTCCTCAGATATGCAAAATGACAACCTATTCTATTCTCCATCGGCCATTTGTCTGATAGAGTCCCACAGCTTCTTTGCGTTACATTCCGTTAAATCCTGTTCAACACGTTCCTTGTGTTACCACCGCGATGCGCTTATTGCCAAGTTCAAATCCTTTTGGTTTGGGCCCGTCTCATCCCACACCTTAAAAGCAGCTCTTTTTCTCTTTATACACTCGTTAATGTCATTCTTCAAATAAGGTTTAATGTCGGGATACCATTTAACAGTTTTGAAAGGGTGTGACAGCATCAATACTAAAGTTGATATAATCTGTGATGGATTCGGTCGCACCATCTATGTTCACGTCATTAAGGAAAACGTCCCAGTCAGTGGTGAGAAAGCATCCCTTTAATTCCATAACTTAACTGTATGTATTTGGGGTTATTTGATTTGAAAACAGAGCATTATGTGGCGGAGCAGGTGAATTCCATTGTGATCCGAGTCCTTAAGTGGTGGTCCGGCTTTGGCAGTGCATGCCAAATTTGAATTTTAATAAAATTATCAGGTAGAACATTTGTGAACCAAGGCTCTGTAAAAGCCATAACGTCAGATTCACAGTACTCATAGTATGCTCCCACCTGTGGACGCAGGTCATCTAACTTATTTTTAAGGGAACAGGGATTGCATAGGAGTATAGGCAACAACAGTAACTGACCAAATGCACCGCCTGATGCTGCCTCTTCTCCCTCTCATCCTGACCCTGACTAGCCAGGTACCGTACTGCAGACCAAGTAGTTCTGTGCAGCTGTACATTTTCAGGCTGCTGTTGTTGGAGCCCACAGCCAAACATTACATGGTTAGGACAAACATAGTTAGCCACACCAACACTATTGCCTTTATTCTTCACAATTTTCTGCCACATATGCACAACATAATTCACAGGGCATGAGATCTGTGCCCTTAGTTCACTGATGAAAGACAGAAAAACAACAGAAAAACAAAAGATGCGCAACTGGAGCATTTCTCCATGTCACCAACAGAGCAGTACCATGCCACCTGTCAGGTTAATAATAATAATAATAATAATAAGTAGTAGTAGTAGAGACATGTCTTACAGTGTGCATTTGTCAGACAGACTGGTTCGGTAAGTCATCAGTTACATTTTGAAGTTACGGTTCAGTCGTATATGCCTCTGGTTGTATTTTAATTTTATTCTTTTTAATGTACCAGTTTAAATCCCGTTTAGGAACCAGTACCGCTTTGGTATTGGTATTGAATTAAACCCTTTCGGTACCCGACCCTATATTTGAATACTGTACAAGACTGACTTTTGTTACATGAGGCAAGAACAAAAGTAGAATAGATGCAGTACTTACTCACAGAGCCTTAGGATCCTGGTTCCTTCTTGCGCCTTCTTTTCCAACACTGTCGATAACATGCGACATTTTTCTAATAACTCTTGGGAGACACAGTTATTGTCCTTTATCTGTTTAGCGATCCACATCTGGAGCTCATCTCCAGTCATCTCGAGCTCATCTCCTTCCATAGTCACTGCAACATCAACATTTTTAACTGGATTTAATCATATGTTGCAGTGAATAATTGTAGTGTGCAGAAAAAAAACACACTGATTAATGGGGTCCGGTGATAGACCCAGATTGATTTTCTGGGGCTGATTCCTTCTTTTTATTTATTTATTTTTTTTTACCATCAGCCTTAGCTAATGACCGATACAGGCCGTCGATATTTCTATGCCAATATTTGGAGCTGATACTGATTTTTTTTCCTCTGTCAAATGATAAGAAATGTCAGAAAATCTTTACTTACAATTAGAACATAAAAATGGTGACAGTTAACCTAACCTAACCTTTTATTCCTGATGTAGTATTTTATTTTTAAAATATCTAAGGTCAAGGTCAGGACAAATCCCCTTAATAACAATGATATAGTTTAGAGCACACATGTCAAACATGTGGCCCAGGGGACAAATCAGGACCACCAAAAGGTCCAATCCAGCCCCTGAGATGAATTTGTCAAATGCATAAATTACACTGAAGCAGTGTGTCAGACCATCACAAACTATAAATAATGAAAGTGCATTTTCATCTTTGCTTTAGAGTAAAAAAAAAGGTCAATTACAGAAAAAATGTTAGACATTTATAGACTAGCCTTTGTCGTCGTTTGTCTCCTCGGTGCTGGGTTTCCCCGTTGAGACGACTCAAAAATATCAAAATCGGATATGAAAGGTTAACCATTTATTATACAAATATAACCAAATGAATCAATAATCAATCATTGAGCTAGAAACCTTCCAATTCCCAGAGGGGGTGACCTCAGGCAATTGTCTGATAGAGTTTTAGAAGCTGAAGAAGGAGGAAGTAGCAGGAAGTAGAAAGAAGTAGAAGTGCCCCAACCTCCTCAGAATCAGGCTTTATACGCCTGATTCTGACGTGACTCTTGGGATTTCCTTTGGCCATCTCACAGCTCGTGATGTAATGGCCCAGGAATTGTTCTTACACGTTTCAGGAAGCATTTGCTCTGAGGCCAGCCCACAGACTAGTTATTTAACCCTTAACAAAAATATGATAATTATACCAAATCTATATTCAATACCATGTCAAATATAAAATCCACATCCTTCTGACGTCTGGAATTCTCATCACCTTTTATAATTAAAAAAAAATAATTAAAAGTGAATAACCTTAAACAGGAACAACATAAAATGTCTTAAGAGAAGAATGTGAAATTTTACCAATACCCTGCCTGTTATTAAATGTTTTGTGTATTTGTAGATCCACAGTGATCTGTAAGTTGTGATACACACATGCAAATAATAAACTAAAATATACTATTGTTATAATGACACAGATTTTTCTTAAGACAAAAATATAGAGAAAACTACTTGGGATATTATTTTACTGGACTGGTCCACTTTATATGATATTAGACTGTATGTGGCTGCTGAATGAAAGGGAGTTTGACGACCCTGATGTAAAGTTTATAGTTACACATTTAGTGTCAGTGTTTGTGCTATACCTTTCAGAACCAATAACATCTTTTAAATCACTTCTTTTAAAACACATTTTTTTGCAGAGTGGATTTTATGCAACGCCTCTTAACCTTTTACAGTTTTAAATGTTTTTAATATTTGAATTTCACCATTTCCACTGATCCTATCAATATGTATAAATAATTGGTTTAAAATGCAGTTTCTCCTCTTTTCCAGGTCATCAGATAATGACTCACTTGAACAGTCAGAGGTTATGTAGTTACCATGGGAACACAATCACATTCTACAACGTTGATACACCAGTAAAACCCAAGCAGTTTGATAAATGAGAGTACATGGAGACACTTGGTTTATGTTCAGTTAATGATATATTTTGATGAGAAAGTCTAACATTTTCCTCTGGTTATGATATTGTAACGATTAACTTCAATCTGAGCTTTTATGAACATCTACATGAATTTTGTTGAATAAATGCAAAAATAGAGATGATAATATACTAATAAATGGTGATACATTGTTGAAGAAACGTTAACTAGACAGAAATATTCATTTAGGAACTGACAGAAAAGTAACATTGACTCTTTATGGGTTAGTTAAACGTCTCACAAGGACTATTTAATTGCTGGTGATGGTATGTTTTGGTTAAAGACAAAATATTAAGGCACATGCAGGGTGCTGTAAGACATACAACTAATATGTAGACAAACCATTACATTGCGATCAATTGGTGTGGGTTAAAATTGAGGTATTTTCTCTGTATATTTTTGTAAACACCAAAGGGATAACATCTACATTACAACAGTTCAGAGTGTGTGTGTCTCAGGATTCACATAAAAACCGTACAGAGATGACTGTTGCAGATAAGCATACTCGTGTATTTTTGGTCGAGGAACAGACCAGCAGAAACATCAAGTTGATAGGACCCATACTTTAAGAGATATTAGTCATTTGATTTAATTTTAAGCGGCTGCTGTACCCAGAATGATTTGGCGGTATAGTTCCATGGGTGATTCGGTCTTCCACATAAAACATTAGCCTAGCAAACGTCAGGTGAATAAAGTTAATAAAATGTAACACGTGGGATAAATGTAATATTTTTTTCTGTTAGAATAGCTAACATTTTGATAAGCTTTGGATAGATCTACTGCTGGAAAACCATAAATCATGCCGTGCTTTACTTTGTGGTTCTACTCCATGCTTTGTCTATGCTAGCTAAATGTATGCAGATGTAAATATACCAACCTCAGTTTACTAAAACGACTCCTATTTTTCTTGTTGAGCTTCTGACAAAGGTTATCCAGATTAACAAAAATATAGATCCCAGCCACACACAAACTTCTTTCTTCTCAAATGATTTAAAATACTATCTAAAACTTGTGTGTATCGCGTTCGGTCAACCGTCCAAGCTCTTCTTCTGTTACCAAGACATGGTAGTGATGACGCTACAGTGGGTTATCTGCGCCCCCTACTGGCTCTGACTGTTTTTACATTTAACTGGCTTTGGCTGGGATGCAGTCCAAATGTGCATGAATATAATAATAATAATAATAATAATAATAATAATAATAATAATAATAATAATAATAATAATAATAATAATAATAATAATAATAATAATAATAATAATAATAATAATAATAATAATAATAATAATAATAATAATAATAAAAATACATGTATAAATAAAATAAAATAATTATTGAATAATTTGTTTTAAACCTATTTAAAATTGGTTTTATTTCATTAACTTGAGCTTTAAATAAAAAAAATACCTACCAATAATTCTAATATACAGTAGGCTATATATTTTTATGCTGATGTTTGCACCCTTGCATATATCAATGATGAACAGCAATATTTGTTCATTTGCATTATTACTTTTGGAGATACATCAGATGTTCACAAATACAACTACAGCAACACTGGGTCCAAGCTGCTCTGAACAGAGTTAATATCAGGAAGGCATTGGGGCCAGAGTCTCTGAACGTATCCTGAAGGGCCTGTGCTGACCACCTGGTAGGAGTGTTCATTATATTTAACCTCTCACTGCTGCAGTGGTGGCTGCCATATCTAAGGGTTAAAAATATAAACACCGTATAAATGATGTATATATAACAAAAAAGATAAAATCAAATAGAACTGTAATTATTGATGTGTGTTTCAACGGTTCTGTTAACCAACAGCTGATTCATTTGCATTGTAGTCTCTTACCAAACCCACATAAAACCTAACGTCACGTTTGCTTTCCATTAAAAAACAGGTGGTCTACCTATGGCACATTAAATATTTCTTATTAACCGCTATCATATGTAAATTTCATAGCACTTGTCAAAAAGAATCAGAATTTAGCTTGTCTCGCTCCTTTCACTCCCATTCAAATTGTTTTACGAGCTAAGCATCCATGGACCGGACGTAGAAGGGCGTGACTAAGCCTCTCAATGGGGATCTTAAGGCTCCGCCTCTTCCGGGAGGCTCATGGTGTCTGAGATCGGGAAATCAATGAATGGTATTCAATGGGAAATAAAATGTTAAATGGTATCTGGTTTGTCATGTGACCCGAATCACACACATGTTGTAGCTCATAATAAATGATAATTACTGATGTGTTTCAACTGCTTCTGTTAACCAACAGCTGATTCATTTGTAAGTAAAACCCGTTAATAATTTGGACTACACACCTGGTGCATATATGATGTCACTACAGGCTCCACACCACAGCTGAGCGGAGTGTGACGTCACATACGCGACACATTGTTGTCTCTTACTAAACCCACATAAAACCTAATGTCACATTTGCTTCCCATCAAAAACAGGTGGTCTGCCCATGACACAAACATTATTAACCGTTGTCATGTGTGAATTTCAGAGCATTTGTCAAATGGAATCAGAATTTAGCTTGGCTCGCTCCATTCACTCCAATTTTTGCAGCTAAGCACCCTTGGACCGGAAATAGAAGGGCGTGATTTAGCCTCCCCATGAAGTTAGTTCAGGTCGTGGTATTTGTAAATAAATCCATCGCCTCGGTTTTGGGTGAAAAATCTTGCCGATCGCATTGAGTAACCAGCTGATTAGTTTCAAACTTTTATATTTCATGAGTTTAGTAGGAAGGGGATAAGAAGTTAAAAGTAGATGAGAAACAGAAAACAGAAAAGCAACAGTTCAGAAACTCGTCTGCTCTCCTCCAATGATTGGAAGGAAATAAAAAAAAAATACAATGTGCCATTCGTACTCCCAAGAAAAACAACGTTGCATTTTTGTTCTAAATTTATTTTTGGAAGATATTGATTCACGGAAGAGTAAAGTATTAATCAGACACAAAAAAACAGGATTAAAAAGGGAAAAAAAACTGCAGGTTGCTAAGATTCTCAGTTAAACTGTTTGGATATACTTGTACTTCAAGTCCTTTTTATTTTTGACAAAAAATGATGAACATTCAATGACGTACAAGGAAGGACATAACAAAAGCCAAAGCAGAAATAAAAAAAGAACATACAGTATTAATGAAAGCACCTCTGTACATACGATTGAGAAAAATATGCAACAGAAAAGAAATGTAACAAGACTGAACTAACCGAATGTCAAAGAATTTATTTGAATAAATGTTGAGAATAAAAGAAAAAAAAATCTGTACACAACCACTAGCAAGACTGGATAAACCAGAACATGCATTTAGCTTTTCAATATGAACAGGGAAAACAGCTGAGTGGAGTGGTCAATTCAAGTTTGAAATCTTATATTTTTGTTTCCTGTAATTAAATTCAGACTGACTTTTTCCTAATCACTGGAATACGATTGACAGCTGTAATGACCAATCAGATTCTGTCAGGTTCTGGGTTTTTTTTTTTATATATATATTTGTGACCCTCCAGCACAAAACCAGTCACTTGGGTCAAATTTCAGAAATTAAAGATTTTATATTCATCTTAAAGTTTATTAAAAATGTTTGCGTGACACTGATTCAACCAATCACAGGCCATTTTTCAACATCGCCATAGCAACAAGGGATTTAGTTTACTGGAGAAGGCTTTGTTCTGAGGCCTCCCATTGGTTCAAATATATCATTATGTAGATTTCTATTTAAGGGTTGTCTAGAGGGAATCTGATCTTTCCAACGGTACCAAACATGACAGGGAAATACCTAATGTAAGCCTGAAGGAAAATTGTGTTTGGAGTCAAATTTTCTTTGTTTTAGACTTAATTACTGTCAGAGTCAGTTGTTGTTCTTCCTAAAAAGGTATGATTTGAAGAACTTACGCTAGGAATTTAACAAAAACTCAGTTAGAAGTGTTCAGGAGACATTTTGCTGGGATTTTATGTATAAACTTCAAATTTCATAATTTTGACTCGTATAACGTATTTCAGGCTATAGCTAGAAATACTGCTGTGACACTGAACCACTGGTTTTATGCTGGAGGGTAACATTCACTGTCGATGTGGATTGAAAACAGAGTCGCAAAAAAAAAATCCTCATATTCCTATGTTTTTTTTTCTCCATCAATTTCAGTTCTGGAGCCTTAAAATACAAGTCGCACTTGAATGAAGTTGAAGTAGTCAGTCTAGTGTCGCATCACTTGGGGCAATAATGACAGATATTATTAACAATTTCCCCCTTTAGGGCGACTGCTATGTGAGAAAAACTCAAATTCTTCAGTTACTCCATCGCTTTCATCTCCAAAAACCTTGCCATGTGTTCCAGTCTCGTCGAGCCTCTGTGGATCCACTCCTTTTGTTGGCTATTCTACAGTATTGAAAGAAAACAATGTATTAGTATGACACTCATAAAGGAACATAATGCAGAGTGCTTGCCCTTAACACACACATAATTTACTGTGAATAAATAATTCACAGTAAATTATGTTTTATCGATAAAAGTTTTAAAAACATGAAATTTCACTACAATCATTCGAGTACTGACCAATTAGTGAAAACAAAGTTTTTTATTTTCATTTCGTATGTTACTAGATTATAATCTTTGAACATGAGGAGTAAGTGGGTTTTTGTTTTGATTTATCTATTCTTTTTGTGGGAATACCTGTGTATTCAGTATTTTTTTTCCCCCAATAGTGAGAGCAGCGCACCAGAGAAATTCATATTAAGACTGAAAAGTGTGTGACTTGATAGTTCTGTGTACAGTAGCCTATGTTAGCCTATCGCTATCACACAAAAAAATACACATGTGGGGATGGACCTGAAAACCTCAGTTCAGTCTAAATCAGGGATGGGCAAACCATTCCTAAAGGGCCGGTGTGGCTGCAGGTTTTTGTTCCAACCAAGCAGCAGCACACCAGACTTGATTCAATTAATCAACTTGATCTGGATTTTCAGAGAGTTGATTGTTCAAACTGTGAACTCTTGGTTGGTTGGAACAAAAACCTGCAGCCACACTGGCCCTTTGTGGAATAGTTTGCCCATGCCTGGTCTAAATCATGAACCAACACACAACACCTTGACAAGCCAGAGTATGGGGAGGTTAAGTCTCCGCCCCTTCCAGGAGGCTCATGGGGCCTGAGATCGAAAAATGAATGAATGGTATTCAATGGGAAATAAAATGCTAAAATGGTATCTGGTTTGTCATGTGCCCTGAATCACACACATGTTATACCTCATAATAAATGATAATTATTGATGTGTGTTTCAACTGCACTTATCAAACGGAATCAGAAGTTAGCTTGACTCTCTCCATTTACTCCCATTCAAACTTTTTGCGAGCCAAGCACCCATGGACCAGAAGTAGAAAGATGTGACTTGGCCTCTCCATACTCTAAAATTCAACAACGAGACACCTTTTTCCATACTTTATTAAGACTAAGACAAAAATTCTACACTTTTCAAGGTCTGGAAAACACGTTCTTAAAACCCCATACTTTTTAAGACATTCCAGACCCGCACAAGCACCCTGTAATAATTAAATAAACAAAAATATTAAAAATAAGAAGAGTTACTGACCTGAAAAGCGACCTGGATCAAGCTGCAGTCCACCTGCACCACCTCACAGGGATGCTGCGCTCCATTTAATTCTACACAAAGGGTCTGTCCAGGTCTGTACTGGGTCAAATGAGGGTATGGCCAGTCCTTCAAGTACTGACTCATGAAATTCTTGTGAGGGGTGTCGGGAAGGTCATCCAGTGCATTTTCCACTGTCAGAAAACAAAAAGTACAATATTCATACAAACTGGTCAAACTCCTATAGACGGTGAAATCTCCTCTGCTGTGGGACGTCTGACTTTATTTGGGGAAAAAGTTAGACATGATAATAATGATTCACTGTTCTCTCTCTTTATTAATTTATCTCAATCTCTTAGCTGCCTGGACTCTCTTTTTTAAATAATGTGTTGTAACACACAAAAACACCACCATGGTCTGCTGTGGAGGTTGAAACATTTCTGTCTTTGGTGGCCCTTTTGGCCTTTACTCAGATGTGCATTTATTTATAAGCATGTAGCTTTGGAGTATGTTGTGCTCCATGTTCCTGGATGCACATACATACATACATACATACATACATACATATATATATATATATATATATATATATATATATATATATATATATATATATATATATATATTATATACATACTCAGATGTTATTTTCAATTATATTAATTCATAATATTTATAGTCATCATGGCCTCTTGTACTGTGCAGGTTAATAACCTACAGAAATTGGGGAACATAACATGAACTCAAAAGAAATAAGGAACTACAAAATAGTTATTATAAGTCTGCTGCTTCTTGATGACCTTTCAGTGGGATAACCGAACACTCACATTTAAAATATATATATATATATATATATATATATATATATATATATTCTTGTGCATACTTGAATGACAAAGTTCTATCTATAAAGAAAAAAAAAACTATATTGCATAAAAACATTCAAACTTACATGGTCTGCAGATGAGATGTAGTAAAGGTAACCCGACATAGACCGGCGTGTGGTCATCAGTAAAAACCAAGAAGCTGGGGGTGGGGGGGTGCATTCAGTTAATAAGAAACCCAAACTAAATCATTCATATAAATACAAAGTTCAGGATAAATTCATACCGTAAGCGGTTGTTTCTGCTCGGCAGCTCTGCCAAAATGCCAGGTAAGAACCTGAACTTGTTCACTTGGCACCGAACTAATATCCTTGCACCAATGAACAGCTGCTCCAGCTTTGGTGTGGTGTCGAAGGCGACGTGGTGACCAGACACAAGGCTTTTCCCCTTTTCATCAAAACAGATCTTGTATTTCAGACGTCCATCTTCTACAAAGCGTCAGTGGATAAAATTGGTCAAATTAAAAAATATGCAACTAGTCTGTGCACTTGAACATTATTTTACAAAATATCCCTTTACACACCATCACAATCTCTGCTGCTTTGACTCTGAACAGTCACCTAAACAGACTGATCACCACAGACATGTTCTGCAAACTGGACTCACTGTCTTGTGCGTGTGTGCAGTTTTACGCAACTGATTTTCCCCATTCTTTGTTTAATCAGGAAAGCAAATCATACAAAACGTTCCTTTCGGGTATAATTCAAAGTACAAACATCAAATGTGAATGAGATAGTGATTGACCCTTTTTTATACTTACAATCTTTTATTTGACAGTGTTATACATTTTATTGACTGTATAACTGAAGTGTGTATTTTTCCTGAGTAACTTATTACAGTAAATGTAAAACCAAAATGCATTGCACTGTACAACATTATTTAGCAATAAAAATAAAGCTTGTTCCATTTTATAACAAACTAATAGAAATGCTTTGACAAGCCATTGCTTGCAGATACAGTCTTTAATCTATCATGAAGTTGAACAATAACAGGAACACACTAGCTTACCTTGTCAGGTCTTGGTGCACTATACAGATGTCATAACATGGGTACATGTTGGCCCTTTATGTGTGTAGATGTTTGAACAAAAAAAAACAAAAAAGTTCCCCTTCCAACACACCTGACTGTTATTATCAGTCTTCCGCAGAGAGGTTTATCATTTGAATTAGGTGTTGGAAGAGGGATACATCTAAAACATGCAGGATCTTCGCTCTTGAGGACAAGGATTGACGTAGAACATAGTAAGGAGTTTCTCAACCCTGGTCTTCAAGGCACACTATCCTGCATGTTTTAGATGTTTCCCTCTTTGAACACATCTGACGGTCATTATCAGTCTTCTGCAGAACTGGATGATAGGCTGATCATTTGAATCAGGTGTGACTGGAGAGAGAAACATCTAAAACATATGGGATAGTGTGACTCGAGGACCAGGGTCGGGAAACACTGGTTTAACTCATTCACTGCCAGGTGAATGAGTTACAATGACAAGAGAATATTGACTCAGAATATAGTCAAAATTATATATATTATACTATAATAAAAGACTAAGACTACATAAGTATGGCACCCATCAAAATAAAGTGTAGACTGTTCATTTGGATTTTAATTGATGCCAAAACATGTCAATTGCGGTGAATGAGTTAATGTCTTGACCACTCATAAGTTTTCTTTTTTTTCCCTCTCTTTACCTCTTTGTATTATCTCCACTACTTTTCCTCTTTGCCATCGCATACACCTTTTCCTGGCAAGAACCATCATGTCCAGATTGATTTCCTGATGCGGCATCTCAGCACTGGTCCTGGTGATCTCATTCGAGTATGTGGCAAGAGATGATGTTATGATCACAGGGGCTGCATCTGGCTCTGTGGAGGAAATCAGATTTTCTGTAACACAAGGTGACAACAAGCACCTCATAGGAAAAAGACCTCAGTAATGTAATAATATTAACATTACCTGAGTTGTTATTAGTAGTAGTACTTGTCTTTGCACATTTTTTCGGATTTTGTCTAGTTTTTGAGCGAATAGATTCTGAATCACTGGAATTTTCTCCTGGGCCCTGATGGTTGTCTGAATCAGAGCTGCTCTGGGATTCAACCTCACTGTAGAACTGCTCAGGAGTCGGTGGTCGCAGAGCGCTGATCTTACACGTAGGGAGCTTATTTAAAACCACTACTGCTTGTTTTGGTGCTACGGATATTTCATTTGTAGGGGATTCAGATGTGCTTCCTACTAAGAGAAAAAGCTAGGTTAACGATTCACTTACCAACAATAATTTCCTTTCTAGTGCATAACATGTACAAACCACGATGTTCTTTTTTTTTTTTTTTTTTTTTTAAAGTTTTAAACCGATTTGTGTGCATCTTACCATCATCGTTTTTTCGTTTCCTGCTTTGTAGTGTTCTTTCAAAATTCTCTCCAATCTCATTCAGGTGTTGTGATGTGATCTCTATTTGACGTACTTCCATAACTGGTGCAAAATGGGAAGACAACAGTACACAATTATTCTAACCAATTACAATTAGGCATGTAAAGAAATAAATACAAATGAATACAAAACATACACGTTATACAGGTTACTAGAAAAGTGCATCTCTATTTCGAATAAACCATGCAAGAATATGTTTTTTTTTCTGATTGAATGAATGATTTATGATAATTGAAACTAGAGATCAGATAGAATAAGCGGTGTAACAGCAAACACACATGAGAATGTCCAGAATTTGAGTGAGTGGAAAAACACACAGAAGTGAACGAGAGCAGCACAATTCCCAACCCATTCCATAAGTAAATCTACACCAAATCGTAATTATTTTTATAATATACCTTCAGATAGGATACTTCTACAACCATATAATTGTATCTAGCGAAACATCTCTTATTGATATTTGGCATAAATAACATTATTAGAGTAATAAAACTTCCGTGTGTATGGGGTTCACTGCTCAGAAAATGAAACACGACTTCAACTCCCTCCTTTATTTATGGATATGCTGCAAAATTACAAGCTCCGTCTGTTATTTGCCCAACCCCTACATCAGGACATATGAAAATCAGATCCAAATGCTGTTATAGTCAAACTAGCTCCAAATTCAGCGGACGTTTGCCTGACTATAAATGCTAAAGTGTGTGGAAGTACAGCTAGCTTAGCCTGCACAAAAAGACTGTCCTACATCCCGTGTTTATGGAAGAAGAGCTTAGAGTTAAGACTAAACTCCGCATGCAAGGAGTGTGAACCAAGATTTGTAGTTTACCTGTGCTTTAGACGCTTCGATGAGACAGAAGTATGATCATATCACAATAGCAGCAAGAGTCCGACTATTGTTTAGCCAAATAGCACTACAGTAGACCCGCGCGAGCTCTAAGGCCTAGCTAGTTAATGCTACTTAGTTAACACATACAAGTGAATGCGTTCACAACGGAGATTTACAATTCACACAACTGTAAATCCGAGTTGAAAACTATTTTTTACACCTAACAGCGAGTTTGTGTTCAGCTACAAAGGTGCATCAGCATTTGTGATCCTGTTTGTTCTTATTCACCGATTCCTCCGCGAGTTTTCTTCTTCGGCGTTTGTAATGGTGTTTTGTGTGGCATATGTTGCTCTGCTGCCATCTGGTGAAAATACGCGGCTCTACTTCTTCGTCCTTTACTGCTAATGGCGGTTGGCAACCACCTAATGGGCATATATCGCCACCTACTGGAGTGTGGAGGGAAATGAAGTGACCTCTCCAGGGCGCAGGCCTGGGCAGTGTGTGAAGATCCTGGGTTGCTCATTCGTCAGGATTACCCCTCTTGGTTTTGTTGACGAGATCCAAAGGAAAGCAGAGCAATACATTTGGCACCAGGAGCTAGTCAAATTGACAACTAACCGCCTTCGGGTCTCCACTTCGGTGTTCTGTCAAGTTACCCTGCCCCTCAGATTCATCCTGTCAAGGTTACTGCGCATGCGTATTAGTCATTGCGTCATGTTGTATCAGTTTCGTCCTACCGATAGAAAAGCGGTGAAATCGGTGACACCCACATACCTGCACACATTTTAAGCATTTTTTTCAGTAGTTGTTAAGTGTAGCGTTTAAACACGTATTGTGTACTTTTCATTATGTTAAATCATAGAATTGAACGATATGTCATTGTCAATAAACATGACGAGCTTAGGCTAACTATCAGGCTATTACAAATGGTTAGCCACTGTCATATTAGCCTACATGTCGTTAGCGAATAACATAGAAATAACGAAGTACTCGTTATATGAGTGAACAATAACTAGGCAAACATAATGGCTGTTATAGGCCTATTTCAGTTCCAGTAACAGAAAGAATCTGTCATCAACACGCAATGTAACGTTCGCCTAAAAATAGTGAACATAAGGTAAATAAAATTAGTGTTATACATTTTAAATTCCAATAACACAAAAATAATCTGTTGTCAACACATGTAGCCAGCATTTAAACAGCGAACAGAGACAGAACCGCTGCACGTGTGAGGTAGGATTTTCTGACAAAGCAGCACGAGTTGACAGACTATGTGTGCGCCCCCCACTTAAATTCACCCCCCTTGTCCAGACACGTTCCGCGGTCCATGCTAGATGGATTGTTTGCCAAGGCTCTCGAGCTCCATCTACCTAGAATGCGACAGAAAATACAGGGAATCAAAGGGCATACCAAATCAAATGTACGACTGAATACATTCTGCATCCTTTACCTTTATTTAGGAAGAATTGTGCAAAATCATGCCCCTGCTGCAAACACTCAAAGTTGATGTACACTTGTATACAGTGACATTTAAAATCGTATAATTATAAGTATGTGGGTGCTGGAAGTTCAGTAGCAGGTTGATGTCAGTGTACTAGTTCTTATGCTTATAGTTATCTAGCCCTTTGATTCGCTGTATTTTTCCTCGTACCGTGTCTTTGCGGTTGGATTCAGTTTTAATCATGATTGTTCACTGTCGTTTTCATTAGCTCGCTGCATTGTCGATGTTAATTTTGGCTTTTAATGAACTTACGTGATTATTTACGAAGCATATCGACAGGCGCCATGATGGATTCTGTTAATTCCGTCTCTCGTGCCGACTGTACTTATCTACACGGAGAGGCTAAGCCACGCCTTCTACTTCCGGTCCATTGGTGCTTAGCTCGCAAAAAATGAATGTGAGTGAATGAAGCGAGTCAAGCTAAATTCTGATTCTGTTTGACAAGTGCTCTGAAATTCACACATTATAGCGGTTAATAAGAAATATTTGATGTGTCATCGACAGACCATCCGTTTTTGATAGGAAGCAAACGTGACGTTAGGTGAGCTTAGTAAGAGACTACAATGCGTCGCGTAGGTGACGTCACACTCTGCTCACCACTCTGTGGTGTGGCGCCTGTGGTGACGTCACATGTGCGCCTGGTGTGTAGTCCAAATTATAAACAGGTTTTACTCGCAAATGAATCAGCCGTTGGTTAACAGGAGCAGTAGAAACACATATCAATAATTGTCATTTATTATGAGGTACAACATGTGTGTGATTCAGGTCACATGACAAAGCACATACGATTTTAGCATTTTATTTCCAATTTGAATACCATTCAATACTTTTCCGATCACAGGCCCCATGAGCCTCCCGGAAAGGGCGGAGCCGTAAGCTCCCGTTTTTACCAGTAGAGGGCGAAGTGGCTCTGCACGAGCCAGCCAGGTATCCATATACATACCCCCCCTTATGAGTCACCGATCCCAACCCACCTGACAGCATGGAGGGAAATAAACAGTGAAAAAGACAGATCAGTTCCCCCTCATCACCACTAAAATAAAATAATAAATAATCATAATCATAATAAAGAAAAAATGATAAACTGGGAAAAACTGTGCACGCCTTTTCCAAGGCAGATCAGGGACACCAATTAATAAGTTCATTTTCACTGTCATTCTTCTTCTTCATGTTTAAATGGAGCATCAAATGAATTTTAATATGTAATAACTACACACAACAGAGCAGTTACTTCAAAAAGTTTATTGTACAAGTAAAAAAGCATAATCATGTGTAAAATGTTCAGTAAATAACAGATTATTTTATTTATTTTATTTTTATTTTTTTTCTGTTGTATAATAGCAGCAGTGGTGGGAGAAAAATTCACATCCTTTAAGTGAAAATAACAACCACTCTGTAAAAATATTCCACTAGAGATAAAAGTTGTGCAGAACCTTTTTTCCAGTGGAAGTGTGCTCATATTACCATCAGTAAAACGTAAGTACGAAAAGTAAACTAAAAATTCTATAAAAAGGTACATATAAATGATGACGTTCAAGCCTCAGTTGCAGTCGTTCATTTACTGTAGGTAGAGTACTGTACTGTAGTACTCTAGGTAGCACTGTGTCACATTCTATTCCAACCATGTATCTCTAATTTAATAGAAGGAAATTTTCAGTTTTGTGAAATTAAATTTTCAGCGACTCCATTACGACTTTGATTACTTTAGTTAGTTTAAAAGTGATGACATTTGCCATTTAAATCAGGAAACCAAAACCATTAAAAGTTTTCCCTGGAAAAAATGCCTCTCTACATTTATTACCAATACTACTACTACTACTACTACTACTAACAATAATAATAATAATAATAATAAGACAAACAGTGAGGGGTACACTTGTTGCTACACACAACACTTCCCGACAGCAATGGCATCTCACTGCTGCATCCCGAAATGTACATCCTCAAAGAGGAAAAAATCATAGCGTGGGCAGACCTTACATTGTTTCCCCAAAGATAAGGCACTTTGGTGTGAATGGATCAGAAACATAAAGAGGATCCTGGTCCATATTTCACAGTAAGATAAGGATAATTATGTCCACTGAAATGCATTAGCTAACACGTTAAGCCTAGCTTACTAGACTAGCATCAATGATAAACAGCGCTAACAGCATCTAATCAACCTAATGTCACGATGAAATAAGAAAATATAAATGTGTAATTACATAACACTACATTCTATTTCAACATTATGTTTTCCATTTTGTAGTTAGGGTGCTGATAGCTGTCAGTTCTGATGATATGCTAGTGGTGCCATTAGCATACTTAAACTTTATGCAGCCTTCAACCCAGTTACTGTAGCCTTTCAGCAAGGCAGCCTGGGGAATATCACAGTCCTTACATTCCCATTTAAAAAAAAATATTGATCATTAACTCCTGCATGATGGAAAGTTTGGTGGTCTAAACTGCTGGTATGTTGGGAACCCAAACATTCACTGTAGCTAGTGATTGACAACGAATGGAACCATGTACTTCTGTTTAACGTCTGTACCCCTCAAAGGTAAAAATGGCCGCCAGGTGAATGAGGTGAATTGTTTGCTCAAATATCATTGTACGTTGTTGTATGATGACAATAAAGGCTGAAATAAAGCCCTTAAAGGTGACTTATTGTATAGACAATGTGTTTAATCACAGTTAGGGTTGGATTGTGGATCTGATGTCCATATGTAAGAGTGGATATGAGTTTGGAAAACTGGACATACTTGGGAATTGTCGGCTTTTCCCACACACAAAGACTTTTCGTCATACTGCATGTGTAATATAGTTCCATATTCCATTCCATAGTTCCATATTTTCATCCCTGAGTCGTCTTCTTCTTTATAATGTCCAATAGTCTTCATCTCGTGGTGTTTTTCCAAGACCTGTGGATCAGTTTGAAGGCCTCAGGTGATCTGTTCCTCCTGGTAGGTGGAGGTGGAGATGGAGCCGTAAGGATCCATGACAGTCTGTGCACAGCGGACCACCGTCACCAGCAGGAAGAAGCACAGGAGGAAGAGGAAGAAGAGCGCGAAGCCCAGGTCCACGTCCACCTCAAACGGTGGTGGAGGTAGAGACGTCTGGTCCATGACGAGGTGTGATCTGTGTCTGACTCACCAGCGTCCTCGTCTTCTTTTTCTTGTCAGATCAGCAGCATTAATGCAGACAGTTCACACACACACTCCTAAATGAAGACAATGAGGAAAAAAAGGTTAAACTGAAAAAAAAAATAAATATATATATATATATATATATATATATATATATATATATATATATATATATATATATATATATATATATAGTATTAGTAATGCACTGATCAACATTTTTTGTAACGATCACCGAAAAACTTGATCTGCCGATTGCTGATCACTGCAGGAATTTTAAATGGCTGCAAATATTTTTGTAATCGAGTATTCTGTCGATTTTTTTCATCAATTAATTGAGTAATTAGATGAATTCCATTTTTTTTAAAAACACTTTAACTTCTGATGCATCATTGATGAGTTTTCTATATGTATGAGTTATTCTAAATATTCATCATTCTGAACATATAATGGAGCAAAACAAAGCAGTGAGTGAAAATAAACAGTTTGGGATTTGTTTGTTTTTACTGTAGTTTACACTTTTGTTGTAATTTTCCTCCACAGCAGCTTTTAGGACACATTCACAGCAGAAGATTTACCTGAAATAATGTCTCAGCAGTTAAAGGGTTAATCTAGATCAATCAATAAACAGGGACAATCGAAGACTGAAGGGTTTTCAGTTGTGTGTGTGTGTGTGTGCATCTGTGCACAGACGCATGTGTTTGGATGTGTGAAGCAGTTGTAGCCTAATAATTACACTACCTACATACATTTGTTAAAAATAATTACAACACATGAGGCTACATGCTAACAGATGCTAATACTCATCAGTTAGCAAAACATATTTGCTGTCCACTGTGACGAAGTGCTCTTGAAGTGTGATTGGTGCAACTATATATATATATATATATATATATATATATATATATATATATATATAAATTGAGCATATATAAAGATAATATATCTAAAAAGCTAATAAGTGTGATTTATTAACCCTTGTGCGGTCCTTTGGGTCAAAGAGACCCAGTGGTTCACAAATGTACCTTTTTATACGTACTGTAGGATGCCATTGCTTACTACTGAAAACAGTAATATATCCTTGGGGGATGGGGTGATGAGTCTATGGAACTGAACTTTGGAATCTGGGTTTTTAAGACCCGATTGTGGGACACAGCCAGTGTGCCTTTTACGAAGGACCACACAAGGGTTAAAGTAGTGACACCTTTAATAACCTTGAGTTTGACCTTTCACCTACATTCACCTAAATCTAATGGGCTCTACTCTGGACCACATATGCCATGGAAATGTGTGCAAAGTTGCTGATAAAAAAAGAATGAAATAAAGAATAAGCTAAGAGTTTCAAATTATACAATGTGGGCAGAATGAATGGGTTTGTATGACGTCATTATTGAGTTATTTTCTGTTTTATATGAGTCTTATTTTAAGGTTCAGCAGAGACGTGTTATTACATTTGGTTCATGCTCTAAAAATAACTGTGTGTGCAATGAATTATTAAAGAGTTCTTACTTGATCAATGTGAAAATGATTATGTATTTGATCTGAATGATGTCACTTATCAAAGTTATCTGTACTTTACTTGAGTTACATTACTATAAATATCTGTACTTGATAAAAAAAATTAATCTCAGAATTTCAACTCTTTTTCTCATAATTATGCATTTCTTATCTTATATTTATGAGTTTTTATCTCACAATTTACACTTTTTGTCTAACAATTTTGACTTTTAATCTCATAATTATGCTGTTCTTAAATTTCATAATGATGATTTTATCTCAATTGTGAATTTTTTCTCCAGTTTTTCCTAAATGTCCATAACCCACAAAACTGAGTAACTGTGACCCAAACACATTGTCTACACATTAACTCGCTTTTAAAGACTTTATTTCTGGATATTTGTAAAACTTTTCAGATTTTTCCTGGTTAAATAAGTATTTAATTCACAGGAAAAAAATGCAGTTTTACTTTTTAACTTTATTACATTTGGAAAATTATACTTTTTACTTTTACTTAAGTAAATGAGTTGAATCAGTACTTCTACTTTTACCAGAGTTTTTTCCCCACACAATTAAATAAAAAAAAACATTTATTTTCCCAAAATATTCAATTCAATTTTTTTTTCTAAAGCCCCAAATCATGACAGGGCTTTACAAAAACACAATCAACTACAGAGATATATGAAAAGTCCCAGGCATCCCCTGTCCTTAAACCCTCCTTCTCTGCAAGAAAAAACTTCAAAACCCAGTGAGAAAAAGAAGAAATCTTGAGGAGAACCACATTGAAGGACAGATCCACTCCCATGGACGGACAGACTATAGATGAACGTCCATTTATAAATGTCCATATATAGATATATGTACCGTATGTTATAGTTGTCCCAGGTGTTGTCTTTCAATGCTGTTGAAATACAATTTCTTAGGTTTAACATTTTTAACATTTTTGTCATGTGTACTGGACAAGCCTGGGGTTTTGTCAACACCATAAGACACACAGAAATCTAAAAAAAAAATAAAAAATTGAATAACCTTATTGCAGTTATTTGTAATCTGTGTTGATCTATTCATGCTTTCAAACTACTACTATTACTTAAAATAAATAATTTATGAAGCTATCTATTATTATTGGGAAAATACACATTACAACCATTACAATGAGTTACATCTCTCTGACATATTCTGCCCCTTATCTCAAGAATCCCTGATTATATATATATATATATATATATATATATATATATATATATATATATATATATATATATATATATATATATATATATATATATATATAAACCCCTTGAGAACTGCAGAACAGATTAAATACAGTAAAATAAAATACTAAATTAATTGCAAAGTAACTTGTACACATCTTTGTTTCCTGCTTTAATTTTTTTTGTCATGTTGTAAAATGAAGCTGCTGTGATACAACAGTTACAGCAGAAGCACCATCGTTGGTTTTTACACACCATCCTTGAACGCATCATGGGACAGAAGATATTATTTTAAAGATTTAACCAGAAACACGACACTTTTAATTAAAAAGGTCAAACGGTGACTTTATGGAAGGTAACAGTAACAGTTCTTTTACATATTTGAAGAACCTGCGTGTAAATTTAAAACACTGACTAAATGTGCACGAGACTCACCATTCCTCCGTCTTCTTCTTCTTCCTCCACTCATCCAAAACCTTTGACAAACCTTCATATCATCTCAGCTCTGGTTCATCCTCAGGTTCCTTCACACTCAAATTACATAAGACTGTCATCGGTTTCCACAGGCTTTACTGTCCTCTACTCATGATGGGAAAAATGAGCAGCCCACAAATTAGCTGACACACACTCACGCACACGCACACACACACTCACGCACACGCACACGCACACACACACACACACACACAGGCGCACGCGCACGCGCACGCACACACACACACACACGTTTCCATGTCTCATGAGGACCAAGTTTGTAATTAAATAGCCTTTGGGTAGTGAATGTAAACATATCTTCCTCTTTTTAAAAACATAATATGAAAATGAAATTTAAAAACGAATCGCTAAATAACAAAATAAAGTACAAAATGAAAATATAAAATAAAAAAAAGTAAAAAGAAAAAAAAGGAAACTTCTTTAAACCTTTGAAAAATACATGTTTCACTTTGCACCTGTTTCCTCCATGCTTTATGAGGACTGCGGGAAAAAAATAACAACAGGGGACAAATAATTTCTATTGTACAAATGGGGACCGATATTACCTCCGCCAAGGAAGTTATGTTTTTGCCATAGACGGAGTTTGGTGATATTTTCAGGGTAGGTTGGTAATGGGTAGATGGGGTGGTAATGGGGGGGGGGGGGGGGGTCTACCTTGGTGGAGGTCTGCACTCTCAGAGTGTTTTTCTAGTTTATATTTAACCGTCGTGGGGA
>CM035793.1:45017533-45085033 GCA_020466265.1 Siphamia tubifer
CAGAACTGTCCTGTAAGAACCTTGTGATGCCGTCATCATATCGCGTCAGTTACTATGGTAACGTCACTCATAAAAAAAAGCGCCAAAACAAAGCAGCAGCAGAGGAGGAAATCACAACCAGACTAGACATGGACACTTCTGGTCCCTTCTATCTTCTGCTAAACTTCCCCCAACAACTACTCTGGATTCATTTATAGCGATCGGATGATGTCATTTGCGACAACCAATCTGTGCGACTCTACCGGGCCGCTCTCGAGTACCTACCCTCGAGCAGGAACTCCGTTGGTTCCTGTAAAAGTTCCAGAAGGCGGTCCTGTGGGAACGGCCCGGTCAGCGGAAACACGCGCATATCATGAAGTAAAATGTCCCGGAAGTTCTGACAGTGGAAACACACCTTTACTCTGGACTTTTGAGTTATGGGATTACTTAAATCAGGTTATGGTCCATACAAAGATGGCATTTTAGTGCTTCTTAAGTCACTGGTTTATGGTTAAATTTAGCCAAAAAAAACCAAAACAAAAACAAACAAACAAACAAAAAAAAAAAACAGTCAGTCAAGTTTGAGGGCTTTAATACTATGAAGGGTGTTAAAAGGCTGTGCAGGAGGAGGGGCCGCCGTCCTGGTCACAGCGTCTCTTAAAACACTTCCAGTAAGAAGACGTAAAGCTACAATGCAGGCAGATTTTTGGCGTGTGGCAACTTGGTCAACAGCACAAAATCCTGGCAAATACTCAAAGACACTGGAGAGGAAAGAGAAGTGGGTGTGGCTTCAGGAGAAACCCACTGGGCGTGTGAGCAGAGGACGTTGGTCTTACATCTCTGCGGCAGGCTCCTCTTTGCTCCTCCTCTCCTCCACTGACTTCGTGTAAATCCACAGAACAGTGACACGGTCCGTGCAGGTGGGGCTTCAGTTACAGACGTGTGTGGGTGCAGAGGTGTTTGGTGCCGTTCGCTGGTCCTGTCCTCGTGCCACATTCCAACTCTTTGGCTTCCAGGCGAGGGCCGGCGCTCCGCTCGCCGCCCCCATCAGTCCGTCTTTCTGTGGTTGTTGTTGAGGGGGGTGTGGCCGTTCTGCACGTGGCCGTTTTTGGATTTTTCCCTCCACTCACGTTCGTCGTCTTCATCTTCGGAATCTGTCTCCTCTTTATCGCTTCTCTCATCTTCAACAATGTCCTGGAAGGAAACAAGACAGAAGTTACTTTTTTCCCCCTTTTTAACAGAGTTAATCCGTGTTTTTCAAAATAAAACTAAAAATAAGACAATGGAAGAACAAGTCGTTTCTTCATTATTTCTTTTTTCATTTTAGGTTTGGAAACAAATCATGCTGTTTTTCAGTTTTCCTTTTTGCATTTAAATGAACAACAACAATTTTGAACTGAAGAAACTGGAAATGACCTTTGACCTGCAGTGACAAAGATGGGGAAACTAAGAGGGTCACCCCAAAGACCTGAAGAAATGACCACAGAGAATATTGGTGTCATATCAGACCATAATGATGTTCAGTCCAGTGGACATGTTTGTTTCTGTTGTTAAGATTCATTTCCAGTTTACTCAATTTTCCTTCAGTTCAAAATGGGATAAAACGGGAAACGGTTGTTAACTGTTTTTTGTATTATTCACACAAAAACACAAAAAGGAAAACTAAGAAAATGCATTACTATCATTTTTTTCAGTTTTGTTTTGGTAATAAAAAAAATGAACAAAATTATTTTTCTTTGTCTTATTTTCAGTTTTATTTTGAAATGATACATGGATTAGAGTGAAATGTCCCTGAAGTATTTAATAGTCTTTTCTTCCATACATGGCACCTGAGCTGTTCCAGTTCTGAACCACCAGGAGCATATAAACCAAAAATAAAATGATTCAGTCCTCGGTTGTTTAGCAGCTGGAAATAAAAATAGTCCATTTTCCCAGAAATGAAGTTCAGAGTGTTGTATGGGACATTATTTCCTTCCTCTTTCAGGTCGAAAACCCAAGAAACTGTTCTTGCAAACTGCTTCACATGGTGGTGGTGATTTAATCAAGAATTTAATACTATTTACAAAGAGAAAAGAGGGAGATTCTAGTTCAAACAAGAACATAAAGAAGCCTTGTGTGGAAGATTTATGAGGATTTAAATGCAGACAGAAAATAATTTATACATATAATTATTAGTGCTGGCAAAAGATTAAAAACTTTAATCAGATTATTCAATGATTGCTGTGGATTAATTTCTATTAATAGTGATGAAATGGAATTTGTTTGAATCTGTATTAATTGTGTTTTAATTTGCATGTGCAGACTCAAGAAAGAATGTGTTTATTAAACACCTTCAACAGTTTCAACAAACCAACTTGAAACAACTGTTGCATCTTGGGATTTTTTTGTCCTCATCTTTCCATCAGGGACCAATGTGCTGTTCAGTGTCTTCTATCTTTATGGCCTGGTTCTGCTGCCTGTCACTACTGGATCAAATGCCCTTTTGTACATGTGTGACGGTAACTCTGCTCCATATGCATTGTCAAAGACATTCATTCTGTGCTGCAGATGGGTGAACTGCGTTCAATTTATTCATTAGATTAATCATGATGATGGATTAATCTGCATTAACGTATTCATTTTAACAGCCCTAATAATTATATGTCTATGTAATGACATAAAAATGACACTCGTTTTTTTTAGAATGAGCCGTTTATGTCTTTATAACTTGAAATTAAAGTTCAGCTGTTCAATATTTGTGTCCGTTGTGAACAACTCGCCGATTAAATCTCTACTCGACAATGAGCGAAGTAAGAAAAAAAAAAAAACTAACTTTTGTGCATCATATCGACCCACAGTTATATTTCATGGAGCAGTAATGAGGTGCAGATGCTCCTTTGTATAGTCGGCCAGGACGAAGTCCAGAGGGAGCTGGATGACGTCATGAGGCTACGTAGCTGCCGCGGTGGCATTTACCGCGCCTATAACGTAAGAGTACTGTAGGCAGTGGAAACTATACTGACACGATCTGAACGGTACCAAACCGTCCCAGTCTGTTTGGTGGAAACAGGCCGTAAGTGGCAGCTTCATAAGAGATGAATGTCACATTTTAATACCTAAAAATATCCCTAAAATAGCTAAAAAGGGAAGGTGCTTCAGTTCTTCCTTTAACTTACAACACACTGTGACATGATGGACAAACGGCTGGTATTGTAATGTGTAATGAGGGTCTGCATATAAATGTCAGTACTTTGTGTGTGTGTGTGTAAATGTTATCTGTGCATTGTGGAGGGTGCAAAAACTGGCAGCTAAAGTCCATACGTTGCCTGGCAGAAACTTGATGACCATTCGTATGATGAGCGCCGCCCAGAAGATGTGCAGGAACTGCAGCACGAGCAGCAGCCCATTGAAGAAGTAGAAGCCGAAGAAGGGAGGGTAGAGGGTCAGGGGGTACACCCACGTTGTATGTATGATCCTGCACAGGGGACAAAAGGCAGAACAGAGAGCCCAGTCAGAGCCACCTACAGTCACCATCAAAAGCCCATTGACAGGGGCCAGGATCCCAGACACTGTGTCTATTGTTGTGTTTCCATCTAACTGTTGGGACACATTTTGGAGAATTTCAACAAAATCAAATGTCCATCAGTCCATAAAATGACACAGCTGATATATGATACTGGAAAATCAAGTAAAAAAATAAATAAATAAAAGTTAAAGAAGGCAATAGTAACTCATAGATTATGACATTTAAGCTCTACTTCATATTTCAGTTGGTATTTCTGTATTTTAAGGAACGACAGACAGATATGCCTGCGGTGATATAAACTGTATAATTATAACAGAGGAAGTGCAAAATCAGTCTGTATCTTCTCTGACAAGCAGACTTTCTACCTCAGCCTGGCATGAAAACCCTTTACAACACTCCCTGAACATTATTCCCACAAAAAGTGCAAAGTAAGCGGAAGTTTTAAACCAAATGTTGCACACAAATGCACTGACTATTCACTGACTCATAACACTTACAACAAGCCTAATGATTTTATTTTATTTTTTTACCAGAAAGGGAGGATTACGAGGCGGGTTACGATGAAAACTGCAGCGAACACAGTGAAGATGAAGTTGCAAGTTCTCCT
The DNA here is from genome assembly GCA_020466265.1 of Siphamia tubifer. NCBI lineage: Eukaryota > Metazoa > Chordata > Actinopteri > Kurtiformes > Apogonidae > Siphamia > Siphamia tubifer. The sequence goes on from CM035793.1 coordinate 45,021,625, forward strand.
CCAACCTGCATAGTTGAACATTTTGGCCGACTGGAATAAACAAACAAACAAACAAAAAAACCAGACAGCATTACCTTTTCGATGTCTGTCCTCTAGAGGGCAGACAGTGAACTGTATGAGGACATTTACTGACATACAAGGTTACATTTAAAACTTCTTAAGACCCATTTCAGACCCCACTGGCTTGAAAGTGATGCAAATGATTGTAAATAGAGAACAAGGACAGGTGTTTTTTAAAATGGCTTCATGACTTTCTATCTGACTTCTACTGTTTCACTACTAGTCTAATTCTTATGGGAATAATCAACTTCAGAGGTAAAATGTGTTATATATTACAAATATGATGACAAAAGTGTTGGTTGGCACATGTTTTCAAGTTATGATACATATATATGATACAGTATAATTACACATATATTCATATTTATGCACAAGAATCTGAAAAGGAATGTAATAAAGAACAGAACAGGCCAATAATTATCTAACTAATTCACAATACTTCCCATGTCAACCCAATTTTAGGTCTTTATAGCAAAACTAGTACTTTTGACTTAATGTTTTTCTTCATTAGTCAGCCATATTTAGTAAAGATCCACTACTTTTGTTCTGGAAGCTTTCTGCTTGTAGACCAGTGTGTTTATTATAGCCCCAACCAAGCAAACAATCTAATCAATATAGGCCAATTTGACTTAGATTAAACCTACAATGATTAAATCGGTTGGTTGACAGCCATAACATAAATGATTAAACCGTTTAAATCATTTCATGAAGAAGAAGAAGAAACAGAAAAGTTACGTTTTTCCTCTTCTGGCTTCATAAATTTCAACATTTCCTGTTTTCTTCACACTTAAAACAGAATAGGCCTGGGCTGCAGTCCAAACCAAACATTTGAAGGAATCATCTTTCACTTCACTTTAGAAACATCAGATTATATTTTTCACCATTTTCAGGTATTTTATTGACCAAACAATAGATTAATTTAAAAAAAAACCTACTCATTAGTTGACTTGTTCTGATCTATATTTATCAATATTTTAGACAAAATAATCTATTAAGTGGATTAGAAAATAAATAACTGTATTATTAATCAATAGTGAAAATTAAAAAAAAGCTGTAGCTCTATTTGAGATTTAATTTTACTCATATATTGTTTAATTGATTCATCTATCTATCTATCTGGGACAATGCAGTGAAGCAGTGGACATAAAGAATATCAGATGTTGTTCACCAACAGTGTAGAGCATCTAATTATTATTAGTTTGTATCTCCTGTTCTTATAAAACAAATGCATCATGTTAGGTACTTTATTCATCCCCTCAGGGAAATTAGGTTGTCACATACCTCACCACCTTCACAGCACATATATACAATAAATGTGTATGAATAAGTAAATAAATAAATAAGTAATTGATAAGAAGTGAGCTACAGTGTTGTAAACAGCATAACAATAGCCAGTTAAAAACACTATTTTATTGACAATGACAAAAACGATGTTTGAGCTGAATTATTAATTTATAAATGAAATAATTACAAACAAATAAACTACAGGCTTTCAGGGTTAACACCTACATGGTTTACATTTACATTACTCCTAAAAACATATTCTTAATCAGTGAGACCTTTTTTTAAATTGGCATCATACCTCCATTAGATAATCAGAGGCATCATGCGCCAACATGATCAAAGTCCCAGCTCGGATGTAGTTGACGAGCCAAGAGAAACCAATGAGCGAAATAGTGGCCACATGGTGGACTATCTGCTCTTTGAAATCCTGTAGAGAAGGAAACAAACAAGATTCAACTAAAAAAATGCAGTGCAGTGTTGTGTAGTCACTTATTGATTAAGCTGTAAAAAATTGGCTAGTAATCAACAGCATGTGTCTGACGGACATTGGTTTTTATAAATGATTAACTCTCCACATTTCAGCTTATACAGCTTTGTGGTTCGAAAACAAAAGATTAAACCTATCTATGAAAGGGGGAACAAGGAAACTCAAAGCAACTCAACCAGAACGTTTCGAAACAAATCCACAAATCGGGGGTTGATTTCAACAGAGCAAGTCTCAGGAAGAAGCCCAGAAATCTGCTGCTGAGGTTTAAAAGATTAGTAAAACTGGGCTATAAACCAGTGCTGGCACAGAGGCTGAGAAATGTGCTGACAGGCCTGAAGGTCTGCTTTATAGAAGGTTTAAACCCAAGGACACAATGGTCAATCCATCTCTGTGGTAAGAGTCTCCACAGTCACACATTAACTCCAGGGCAAGAAGTGTGACTTTACCAAACTGGGAATCTACCGACTGATCTATTGCTATACTATTTCTTTGAAAAAGGATTAATAAAGTATCCATCGATCTACTCCATGCAATGCAAAACATCAAGACAAGTTAATGGATGCAACAACTCAGCTTCATTATATTACAGATTTTATTCCCTCACTAAAGTAGCATTAATGGAGAGTTTCTGAAGGGTTTCATTTATATGGGGCAGAAAACGGGCCACTCTGTATCACTTACCTTACGTTTGACATCTGATGCTACACTAAAAAGCAGGGAGATATAAAATCCCAGTTCAATCATGTAGTACCAGTATTGAGAAGGCACCAGTGGCTGGAAAAAAAAAAGGAGAGAAAAACTGCTCTGAGCACAAACGACTGCCAGTGATTTCACCTTTTATTCATTTGGACAGACATCTTTAACCTCGCAAAAGTAAGGAAGGGAAAGGTGCTTTCAACTGAGCAAAGGTTATCGTTAATGAAAACTGATGAAGACATGAAAAATTAGAATTGAACAAAAAAGTATTTTCGTTACTTGAAATAAATAAAAACTGATAAAAAAAAAGACACCTTACTGAAACTGCATTGTGTGCTTTAAAAATTTACGAAAATGTATAAAATGTATGCGTGAAATTCAATCTGCTTTCATCTTCGTTAATGTAGCTAAAGGTGGGAGAAAGCAGCAGAGTCCTGTTTGGGATTTATTTGAATATGATGGTGAGGAAGATAAAAGAGGTGGAAAAAAACTTAAAAAGATATAGTGTATAGTCAAGTCAACCACCTTAAAATAGGGTCATCAGTACCACTTGGGGGAGGGGGGCAAATTGCCACTGCATTTTTCTGAAAGATATGCTTCTCTGGGTTATATTTCAGTACGATAGTTGGATCGAGTAGCTTCTTGATTTTACAGCCTGATGAATCAACTGTATCAAACTTTTTTCTTTCAAATATTGGAATTCCATGAAAGTCAGTTTCTTTTATTAATACCACTGATAGTTTGTCTATATATGATAAAATTATCATCAGACTACAATGTTTGGTCAATGGTTTGAAATGTACAGACGTGTCGCTTGAGGTATTGTTTGGACCCAGATCATCCACAGAAGACAGCGAGCTAAAACAGGACAGGACAAAAAGCTGCGACCTGAGAACCATCAACATTTTAAATAAGCTGATATAAAACTTCATTACCCCTAGATATGCTCTTTGGACATTCCCCACAAATGCTCTCCAGCCTGGAGCATTATTCTTATTTCTCTTATCATCTCAGACTCTGATTTTTATGGCGCAATAATTTTTATTTATATCAAACCTGTTTAATTTTAACCTGTGCAATTTCACCGTCATCACTCACTGTGATTTTTACTGTAGAATTTTTTTATTTAAGCCTGTGTAAATTAATCGTGCAATATTGACACAACATTCACTTTAACATTATATACTGTGACCCTTTTATGTGCATTATTTTATCTTTTATTTTTTTATATCTATGAAAATGTGGAAGTGTCCATTTCAAATTTCATTGTGAAACCATTGACAACAAGTCGGTCAGAGGTGGCAGACCTCCACCAAGGAATTTTTCCAGTCATTTTTGATGAAACTCAATATTATAAAAAACAAACAAACAAATGGTACAATGTACGGTGCTTGATTACTCAGAAAACAGATTAAACATTGTTCAAATGGGATTTCCCATGTTAAATAAAAACAGGATATTATTTTTCGAAACATAATTTCCATGTTTGTTCGAGATTTTATTATATGGATCAATAGGAGTCCTTTGGATGGTCCAAAAAAATCCTTGGTTCAGTTCATGTACTATGGCCATTTCAATATTCGATCGCGTAGCAACTGTGTCGCATATTTTTGATCCGATATCTAAGCACAGTCATTGTAACATTAATCTATACAGATTGAAATTGTTCATTCTTGGTCATTTTGGTCGGCCATTTTGAATTTGGCAGCCATATTTGACTTAATTGATCAACATTATTTTATAGTAGCATTACAGTTTTATATTTTACTTCATTTGCATGATCATTTGACCATATATAGACAACATATCAGTGGTATTATGAAAATAAACCGACTTTCATGAAATTCCAAATTTGCAAAAAAAAAAGTTCGTTAGGTGCTCTATTCATCAAGCTGTAAAATCAAGAAGCTACTCGATCTCACAGGCTATCATACTGAAATATAACCCAGAGATACACATCTTTCAGAAAAACATAGTGGCAATTTACCCCCCTACCTCCAAGTGGTATCGATGACCCCGTTTGGCTCATACACTAATACAAAAACTAAGCCTTTAGAAATAAAACAAGGAAAATTAATAATAAAAACTAGCAAATCTGCGATCAAAACTAAGTTAAACTAGCAGAATTAAGAGGAAAAAAATTAAAAGTAAATAAAACTACAGAATTTAAAAAAAAATTTACATTAAAAACAATTATAATCTCGAACCTCCAAGCACAGTGACCTGCTGCATAAATGAGTGACATTGTGATGTAACTGAAGAAGAGATGTTGACAGGAGATGCATACCATTTTGGGGAAGTCTTCCCACATCTGCTTCATGTCATAGAACCATGGTTTCTGAGGGCGGATAGACGTTAAATATTAATGAAAGTAGGGGCATTTAGCTGTTGTGCAAAGAGACAAAGCATGAAGAAAGAGAGAAGAAATGTTTGGAGTGAAAACGTTCGACACTACATTTTATGAACACATCGAACGGTTTCACAACCGACTTAAGGAGGAAATAAACTTCAGTAAAAATGATGCAAGCTGTAGTGACAAGAGTACTCACATCAATGAGGACTGCCAGGCCAGCAAAGAAAGCAAGAAGGTAAAATGTAAATCTCCAACTGTAAGAGAACGCACAGAGATCTGTACTGAGGCGGGACTTTGAACAAAGGACAAACAATGGCATAAAGTCAACCCTGAAAATGCATGTTTCTTCTCTGTCTGCTTCTGCCACAGTTACTCCATGACTCCTGAGGCTGCTACTGTGTTTTTATTTTGGGTGTTTTATTGCAGATGGCATCGCGCAATGAGAATTAAATTAAATTTGACAAAAACAAAAAAATGATGTAAACATCTGATTCGTTTTATGATTCAAAGCACAAAAAAATGATGGATATGGTTCAGGGTCAATTTGATGTTGCGCTGAAGGATTTTAAGCTACCTGGCTTCCCGGAACTTCTTCACCTTGCTGGGTCGGTCCTGGTTTCTCCGCCGCCTGAACCACCTCTGGATCTGTCGTACTGAGCAGCCCGTGTGTTTGCTTAAACTCTCTATGGAGCTCTAAAAACAAAAATGCAGGTCAAGAAAAATGGGCGCAAGCACCAACTGTAATATAAATAATAAAATAAAAACTTAATGGCAGTCAATCAATGGAATAAAATAATTTCCATTATGTTTTCAATCTCAATCACTTACACCTAAAACATCAATATCTCTGTAAGACATAAAGTGTAAACATCAGGTTATATTTAGTAAAAGCATAAGAATAGAAGGAGAACTTTACTGTATTAGATTTGGAGGCATCAATTGAGGAATAAAATAATCAAAGGTCTATTGTATTCTATTAATGATTAACCTACAGTGATTTTTGGGAGCCAATACTGATCTAATTATTTTTTTTAAACATGAGCCTCAGCTGATGAACAATACAAACCACCGATATTTGGTAACGAAACTGATTTTATCCCCCCTCTAGAAAAGCCCTCAGAGTGCAGACCTCCACCTCGTAGACCACCCCCCCAGATCTCCACCAAAATCTAACCATTTCCAGTTCTCTCCATTACCAGCCTACCCTGAAAATGTCATCAAAATCCATCCATACGTTTTTGAGTCATCTTGCAAACTAACAGACAAACAAACAAAGAAACTAACTCTGGCAAAAACATAATGTCCTCAGTGAAGGTAAATATTCTTTCTACCCAGTTCATTCAGCTCCTCTGTCCTATAGGCAGAACATGAGTGAACAGAGAGAACAACTCACGTTTCATAAATATTTACAACTTGTAAAGTAGCTCACATCTAGGTTCATGTGTAATGACTATGAAACCATTAATATGAAGTAAAAATACAGAATACAACCAACTCTTCCCACACAGTTTGTTCATTACACCAATTATATATTTACCTTTACTTGAATAATTCCAGTTCTCAGTGATAGAAAATAAAAGTTGACTCTGGTGAAACCTTTTGCCAGTTAAACTAATGCATATTACTACAAAAAAAATTAAGTGTGGCCAGCAGTATCTCCAAGAACATAAACTTCACCTGTCAGGAAATCATTGTAGGGAAAAAAAAAAGCATACAGACCAATATATACATGGGAACATTTTAAATATTGGCCTGATAAATCAGCCTATCATTAGTAATATCTGTAAGCTTCCACAAAATCACAATGTCCAAAGAGAAAGAACAGACTGAACACCCTGGCTGAGGACACGCTGACATGAAGGCCAAAACCTTTGGTGCAAAGGGTATAATGTGGTTTATTCTAGTTTGGGTTGAAATCCTCTTAGATTTCTTCACACAAATTAGGAATAATGTACTTTAGAAATCAATATTCTCTGGTAATTCTTTCCTTCCTTCCTCTCTGTGGTTCTCAAAATACATTAACATTAGTGGATAAAACTCCCTTTTTTTCCTACCACATGCTTTTTGTTCTAAGTGACGCACACTCATACTGCCGCCATCACAGCTAAGAGGATACAGACATTGTTTTCTTTCTCCTGTTAAATAATACCACAATCAGGGATGTAGATTTGCATAAAGACTGAATATGTTTAGAATTTCCCAAACTTGTTATCTTATTAATAGAACTCTATGCACATGCAGTATACTCCTCTAAAGCATGACGCTGCACATCATAAGTTAGTCATCAAGTCATGTTGTAAACACACATGTAAACACATTAGAAGGGACATCAGGAGCTTTTTCACTGAATAATCAGATGCCACATTGTTGTTGGTTTTTTTTTATGAAAACCTGCTAGCTAACACCAACACGTGTAAATGTGAAGTAATGTTATGTAAAGGGATTATTATAGTAAAAATAAGTTTATAGAATTTTTTTTTAGATGATTAGGAGTACATACATATAGTTGACATAAAAATCACACCATTTGGATGAACATTGAGAAATTTTGATTTTGCCATTTTGGCTTGAGATAAGTCATTCTGGACACACTATCCGATGACATGAAGACCTCTGGACACTTGGGTTTGTCTTTAGAGAAACTCTACTCACTACCACATAAGTGTGATGTTGTTCAGAACTTTAGAAGACTTAGTCTAAAAATAGAGTTTCATATCAGTGAAAAAGACATGCCCGAATCACGTCCATGCTCACACATTTTTGCTCAGAAGGGCAAAATTGAAATTTCTTAATGTTCGTCCAAATAGTGTGATTTTAATCTCAATATATGTACGTACTCCCAATCATCTAAAAATGAGCTAAACATATTTTTACTCTGGATAATCCCTTTAACCAGGTTAGCTAGCATTAACTAGCAGTATCCTGTAGCTCTGGTTTCAGTTGTGTAGTTTCGCAGTTAACAGGAGAACACATAAAACAGCAGGATGTATTAAACAGTGAGAAGAAATTCAGTGAACAAAATCTACTAAATATGTCCACATTAATGAACTCATTTGTATGCAGGGAACACAGCAGCAGCAGGTTACAGAAGTAAAACAGGGCAATGAGGAAACAAGTGAGTATTCAGGACTTAAGGTGAGCTCCTAATTATGAAATACGGCCGAGTTTATGAATTATGAGGAGACCGTATTAGCATTCATGTTCAGCAGGTACAATCTTTGAAAGTCAATGTATTTGGTCTTGGGGTCAAGGATCCCAACCCCTGAATATTTCATACTGCCGTCAAAAACAAACCATTTTAACCGTATGTAAACAGATTATTTGCGAGTGGTGGTTGTGTCTGTAGATGTTCAGTTAAACCAAAGGTTCCTTCTGGTTACATGATCAGGGCTGAGTATCATGGCCAATTTCCTTAATCGATCTGATTTCGATTCATATGGTTCTGAATCGATTAATCATGATTTTATCCGATTCAGATTCATTTAGTGATACCAAGGCACAATTTTGAGCTGTAACCAGATTATTTTACTACGACAGACATACAACACATCAATACTGGTATCAATATTGATATTAGAAAGAAAATATATATGACATTTCAGCAGTAAATGGATGAATCTGCTCATAGATAATGAATAGGATGTAGAACATGTCTGTTTCTACGGTGGCTGAGAACAGACCTCTGCATTAGCTTTATTACCTTTGCAAAGGAAGGACAGAGATTATGTTTTCATCAGTCTTTGTCTGTCCTTTTACCTGAATGTTAGCAAGGCAAGTTAAAAAGTTAGGCATGAATTTAGATGACATTTTCAGCAATGTGCGTGTCCTACAGTCAGTAAGTGAGGGCGGAAGTAAAACCTACCATTTAAGTTATCTAGGGGAGGGGGGGCTGCTCTGCCTTGGTGGAGGTCTGTGCTCTCAGAGTGCTTTTCTAGTCACTTTATGGCTTAATACTGGCTTACATATTACTATCACCATGGGTCACTGTGACCAATTTTGACCCCTCTGAAACATAATCATGTAGGGCCCTCTGTAAAATAAACTCACTAGGGCAGGGGGATAAGCAGTCTGTGATTGACACTTTACTATTCTTCCAACTCCACCCTCAGTCGTAGATAATAGTATCACCTATAGGTAATCAAAGTTAATATTCCTAGAATGACCTGCCTCCACCAACCAGCTACTCTGCATTGTTCCAGTTTGAGGACGAGACAACCCTTTGACCTCAAACAGGTGTTTTCATCACCCTTTCTCTGTGCCCATCCCACTTAATGGGGTTTTGAGCCCCTACCAAGCCTCCAAGGCAGCTGTGCGTGGAAGACTCTCCCCGCCTCGAGCGACTCTAGCCAATCACAGCACTCGAGGTAGATTGTTGTATATTTCCCTGAGGAGGACTCAGGGAATTGTACACTTGAGCCAAGGTGAGTCATATGTACCTTCATAAATATAGTTATCTGTAACCTGTACCCCCCCCCCCCACCACCAGAACCATTGCAAGTGAGCTCGACATGCCCAGTCTCTCCTAGGGGTTCAAAAGGTAGAGCTGGCTGCACCTCTGTGGTACCCAAGTTAGGTACTCATGGTCCTGGTCTGAAAAATTCACCCCATCTACTATTAATGCATTATGCAAAATTAAAATGAAATCAATTAAATAAAATGTACCTAGCACTACACAGGATGAATGATTAGTTTAAATATTCTTCACCAAAATTTTGCAGTCTAAAAGGAAGACTACTATGCATACACATGCAATCAGAATAGTCACAAACTGAAGACGTCAATGCTTTTCTAACAGTAACTCACGCTGCACATCTTCAGTAAATCCAGACAGTTTTTAATGCCAAGAAAGGATTTGCATTGGCAGGAACCATTAGCAAATCTGCCTGAATTTTTATATATATATATATATATATATATATATATATATATATATATATATATATATATATATATATATATATATATATATATATCTCTCTCAAGGCAATTTTCTGATTAATTCACAATGGATACCTGCGTGGGATACTTTGATGTACTGCAGAAATAGGACTCCAGAGTGGAATTTGGAGCTGCAAAAACCCGTTTCTTGTCCCTCACTCCCAGTAGAGAGGCTAGAGGAATCGCCACCATCCTGAAAAGAGGACAAACTGGGCTGAAAAGCTGCTCACAATGAACTTTTGTTAGAAGAAAGATGCGCAACAGGCTGGCAGGTAGGTGGGTTAGATGAACAGGTAACTTAAACAATAACAGGACACAAAGCGAGGCCGAAAAAGGGTGACTCACCTCTCAAATATCTGCCTGACAACCAGAAAGCACAGGGCGATAGGAATAGTTGCCCAGAGATCTGATGTTTTGGGAAAGACTTTGCCATCGTGGTCGGTCAGGTCAGCCCACCCGTGGCCTTCAGGAAACCAGATCCAGTCGGCCCAAATCTGCTCCCTCAGTTCAGACAACATCCTACAAGCCAAACGGAGAGAAAATGTTGTTGTAGGAAATGTAACACAAGTGTCAACCGGAGGGATTTGTCTGCTCTGTGATCTCCATTCAGAGTTTCCATTAAACAAATCGAGCCACTCGCTCAGCCAGAACGATATCCTGAGAGGAAGGAGAGGAAACGGAGCGGGCTGAGAGGAATGAGTATTGATCAGAGGCGATTAATCTCTCAGGGCATCTGTGACAGACAGTGTACCTGGGCGCTTCCTGTTCCAGATCGAGAATGACACAGGGAGGATCTGCTAGACTTCACACAACAGTCAGAAAAACCTGCAAAAACTCATCTACACCAACTTCAACTGCAGCTGGGCAATCACTTTCACTCTTTGAAAAACATTTACCACTTCTGCAGATGAATAACGCATATATGTACACTAGTTTCAAACATTTAACATTTTCCATTACCAGCCCTTCTGATCCATGGACGCTGAAAGACGCTTCTGAGCAGCAGTGATGTGTAATAGCCTCTTACACAGCTTTTAACCCACTGTATGTCTGAATTGAGCAACGACAATGACGCAATGAACCCATCATGTGCCAAGTGAGATAACTCATGATAACACGCCATTCCTGACCATGTGGCACAATCAATAAAACCACATTAAAAAATAGTCAGGAAGATAAGTGAGTAAGCTCACAACTAAATCATGCTGTGTAATGCTACAGATATTCAATGAAAAGTCATGGTCGGAAAGACAAATCAACTCTTAATTAGTTCTACTTTACTCACACACACACACACACACGCACACACACACAAGACAATGATATGAACTACTGAGATACTGTTGAAGGCATCATTATTATTTGATACAAAATTTCCGAACCAAAGGAGTAATTATTTTGGGTGATTTATCAGTGCACAATGGATGTGGACAATAAAAAGATGTTTACATCCATAATTATTGAGCAGTAACATTCAGTTTGCTCAGTACATCGTGTTTATTCATTTAAAGCTCTAATACCCAACATTAGGGAGAAAAAAAAACAAGAATTTGGAAATGCACGCCTTCACTCTGCAGCTCTCTCCTCTAAAATCAAAAGACTAAATGTACAGACAAACGAACTGACAGGGTTCATGTCACTGTGGAAAACAGCCAATACCTTTCCAAGCTTCTGTGTCAAGTCACAGCTGATTAAATCTGAGCAGCGATCAGTTAATTACAGCTGTCATCAGGTATTTACACCCCTGCCTGGCTGGAAACATGTGGAGTTAAAGCCAAAGTCTATTTCACAGAGTAGATTTCATGTTGTACAACTCCTGACTTTAGAGTATGTGGGTAGAATTCTTATCTACTCTTGAACCACTTGAATTGCAGTATGGCCAAAAGGCAATTATGAAAGTTTTGTTTTATAACACTAAAAACTAAAAGCACTTTATGTGTTTCTGGCTTCGGGTTGCATGCCAAACTATCACCATACCAGCCTTTACAAATCCACTACCATTTATTATGCTTAGAGACATTTTCAAGTGTATTTTTATGCTGCAAAACTTCTCTTAGAACTGTAACTACAAATAATTAGTTGAAATATAATACTAAAGCTCTGTATTGAAATGAGTACTGTTAATTTGACTTGGAAAATAATAGGAAGTTATCATCTACTTTCAATGATACTCTGGCCTAGTAAAAGCTAACGAGAGAGATTGACCTCTGACCTACAGCAATTAATTCAGTTCACTTTGACGCCAACTGAACCGAAGTAAGATTAAATACACAGGCAGGTAGGTTTTTACTGCTTTGTTGTGTTGACTACATAGACCAGAACAAAATCTGCAAACAATCCAAGGGTGACCTCAGTGTCTTTGTTATTTCTAGCTACTGCACAAACAACTAGCTCAATTTTGCATCTTAATCATCATATTTCTGTCTGGTCACAAGGTACGGGAGGGTTGTTTTCCAAATACAACTATCTTACTGAAGCAGAACATTCAGAATGGAGACTCTGAATTCATTTTCAGTTAGAAAATGTCTCCTGGAGGTGTAAACAAATCCTTAAAAAACCCAAAAGCTGAGAGGAGTTATTGGGAGCAGCATGCTACAAATCGCCAAAGACATGTGAACTGGACTTTATGAGAGGACTTTAACCAATTCTAATTCAATTCAATTTTATTTGTAGAGCCCCAAATCACAACAAGGTTGTCTCATAGGGCTTTACAGAGTTGTTAGTGAAAACAAACAATCACAGAAATAGATGAAGTACCAAGCATCCCCTATCCTAAGACCCACTTTCTCAGCAAGGAAAAATTCCAAAACCCAGTGGGAAGAGAGAAACCACAGTGAAGGACAGATCCATTCCCATGGATGGACAGGGATGAATGTCCATTTGTAGATGAAAGGGAGGAGGATTATAAGATTACTATATAAACGCAGTAGATCATTAGGGCTCCAACAATGTGGCAATTTCCATCGCATTTGCTACAAAATTTCTTTTAATAATTCTGTACGAAGACAACTAGTCTCATGCCATCTGAAGCGTTGACTAGAGGTATATCCCCGAACATCCCCAATTCTTAACTAGACAGCTATGATGTCAGGACGTGATGCATCCCCAGGACTTTCATTTATCCTTGATTGGAAGTCGATCAAACAAATAGGTCCCGAGATATGAAGAAGAGTGCTTTGTGACTTTGAACTTTTGAGTGCCCTCTTGTAGGAAATCTAGAAATGGCAAATCACCCAACCGAAACAGTTCTTCCTCTGTATAATATTCATTGATATTAGAGGTCTGCACGGGACACAATTTCCAGTCCCACAAAGAATTATGATTTTCAATCTCGCTCCTGCCTGCAAGTCCTGTATGATTCAGACGCGAGTTGAAATGTGGCATACGGAAGACCGCTTGCCCGGTGTAGACCGCTTGCCGGGTGTCACTCGGGTGCATGAGTTCTTCTTATCGAGGCTCAGCTCAGCTCGTAGATGGCATGAGCACAGTAACGGCCCGTCGCACCAGGATCCGGCCTTCTTGTAGTCGGGTTGTTTGGGAATGCAGCTTTGGGTGGTAAACTAAGGCTAAATACTGTCAGGGGACCAATAGTCAACAAGTAGCCTACCTTAGGGGAGTCCGTCGCAGGATTCAACCTCAGCAGGTTGCAGGGTTGGCCGCTCAGTGCTGGGAGGATCCCCTCGCGGGACCTCTCATGCATATATGATAGTCAAAATAAATTAATTATAGCTTTTGTTTTAAACATTATTTTGTGGGAGTGCAGCTTATCACTGCTCCTGCAATGTGCACTCCCCCTTCCGCCCGCAGTGAGCTTTTAAAATTTGTCCCACGCTACACTGCTTTGCATTGGGTCCCATGGGACTCCAGCAGGAGTGCAGGGCTCTAATTGATATGGAAAACATGGAATTTATAAACTGAATATCTTTAAAATTATTGCCTTAACATGAAGGATATTGGGCGATGGTGGAGCCAACACTCAACATAATATCCCTGAAACTCCATTTGGGGATATAATTAGTTTGATTCCCAAAATGTACAAATGAGAGAGAGAAAAAAAGAGATAATGGAAAAAAGTCAATATTGATTTTTAATCGACTCAAAGTGTTGCCAAAAGTGCTGGTTCATTTACATCTTGTTTGAATTTTTAGACTTCGTGTCCTGTTTTTAGGGACCAGTTTCATAGAAACTCCCATTTACTGTGTAGGACTGGAGAAACACACAATGTATACAAGCTAAAAGAATGAATACCATCTCAAAAATCAAAGAGGCTACTTTTTTGTTGAATGACAAAAGGTGTCCAGCTGAATGAATAGTGCAGTATTGTCACATGTTTCCCAAAGAAAAATATTACAGAGCCCCATTTTCATTGTAAGTGAAGAATATCAGAATCACATCTTTCATCACATCATCTTTGTAACATTGTAAATTCAATAATATGAATTTACAAATTTAAATAAAACAAATAATCCAAGCCTATTTATGTTTACCTATGCATAGACAAGAAACATATTTCTTGTTTTGTTTTTCTAAAAATGTTACCCAATTGAGTAAAACTAATGCTGCGCATAATTTACTCCAGTGTACTGTTTGTTCCACCCAGAGGCAGAAATAGTGCCATAAATATTAATTTAGTCTCTGTATTACAGCAAACACAATGCTCCTCAAAAAACAAATAAAACTTTCTCAACTCCTCAAAACAAAATGTTGATGGGTATTGTTTTGACTAATGGATTATAAGTGCACATCCATCGTCCCTATGGTTTCATTTGTTATATTTTTAGCATCTTTATTAATGGATTGAACTGAAGCTCCTTCCATCATTCTGTGCATACATGGCAATTGTTTGTTATAGTTAGAAGGCGTTTGTTTGTTCTTAAAGCCAGACCACTACATATGTTTACTTAAGCTCACAGCAGCTCACACTCGTATAAGATGATCATGACTGATCTGTTCCTTTATCAAAAGTTAACAGCCTTCACTCAGTAAATAACACGGAGTAACTGAACATATATATATATATATATATATATATATATAGCATATTTTATACACCTTCATGGTGTCCAAAGCTGTTTACAAGGCCTTACATTCATCCATTCACATATACACATGAGTAAATAATGACAAAGTGCTCTTAAATTCTTTGGCACTTGCACTAAAGGTTAGTTGTGTCTAAAGCTGCTTCACACATAATGTCTAGTTTGCATTTAACAAGTGGGATGCACACCTGAGAGCGGCTGCAGCTCCCAAAGCTGGTTTCCAGTTTCATCTGTTAAGACAAAAATCCCTCTGTGTGTTCACCCAAATCCCATAATACAGTCTAGAACAAAAACCAGCTCTCATTAACATATTCAACACAATCCACAGAGAGCCCATTCTTTTTGTTTGTTTGTATTGGAAGGTAAGACTTTAATAGGTTCAAAACACTGAACATGATGTCAAATAAGGACAGGTAATTAGAGGTATTCAGTCTCTTCACTCAAGTAAAAGGATGTAAATATGACCAGAAAAACTTACTTAAAAGAATGAAAAGTAAATATTATGATCCCTGGATAGTCTTTTTGAATTAAAATTATGATTGCATTAATGTGCAAGTTCCATTTTGTCACTTTTTACAGATACTTTTATTGGTTTTATGTTCAGACTGTTTTTACTTGCACCTTTTCAGATGTAGATTTTTATCACTTTGCTGTCCAGGCAACAGCACAGCGACATTAAAGTCAATCTGTCTGCTCTATCTTGCGGTCACTTGAATTACTTTATGCGCTGCTAGTAATTTCATTTATAGCAATGCACCACATTGTATAAGATTGTGATATGCTTGCAGTCATGCCAAGCCAAAGTCAGTATTTCATGAGCTCAGAAAGTGTAACATTTCCAGCTTGATCACCACACATTTTAGTAGAAGTCATCCTTCATTTCATCATAAATGTTCAAATTGAAACCGGAATAGCTGAAATGTTTAAAGTAGTGTTGTGAAATGATTAAAAAAAATTATTGGACTAATTATTTGTTGGGGATGAATTTGGAATAATCACAATTAAATATCACACATTTTAAATCTAGTGACTGAGCTAGCATTTTAAAATCTAAGTTAGAAACATATCTATTTAAGTGAGTGTTTGACATGTAGCTGTCCGTCCATCCATGTCTCTTTTATATTGTTATGGTTTTATAACCATAACAACATAATAACCATATGGTTATGAGCTATATATATATATATATATATATATATATATATATATATATATATGCACAAATGCATTTGTCATAAGTGGGGTGACGCATTAGCGGAAGTGCCATCACCATCTTCTATCATCATGTATTCATTCTGCTGCCTGTCACTACTGGACCAACTGTCCATTTGTTTATATGTGACACCAAGTCTACCTGGACAAACTAACCAAAATGTGTTGCCTGCAACATTCAGAGTTACTCTGTGCAGCAGATGAGTTAATTGCATGAAAAATTTGATGGTTTAATCTCCATTAATTCATTAATTTTGACAGCCTTCATTAAAAGTAAAGCTGTCAGGCAAATATAATGAAGCAAAAAGTATAGTATTTGCCTTTAACATGTAGTAGAATTGAAAGGAATGTTCAAGTACCAGTGTTTCATACACATACAAGTCCAGTCCACTACAGCTCTCACCTCTGTTGATCTTCTTTAGACATAGACCCAGTAGTCAAATATGTAAAGTGATGTTTCTATTTATATTGTGTCATGGTTTTTTAAGTATCTATTCAGCAACCCGTTTATAGTATTTTAGGAGACTGGATACACTCATCTTATGTCAGTATTTTAGTATTCATTTAATCTGTTTTTATTCATGTTGCGTGCATGTGTGTGTCAATTTTTAATGTTTACACGGTACCATCTAAAACCCAGAAATATTTGGAAACATCTCAGAAGCATCACAGAAGAATGTTAAGAATATGGAACGAGGTTGAGAGGGGTGTGTCACCCTAACCTAATCTAACCCAACCCCTAAGACCATTCGCTTCCAACATGCTTGTGATGCTTCAGAGATCTTTCCAGATTTTAGGTACTGCTTTTCTGCAGTTTTTGTATGACGTTCTGTGTGAAATGACTATAATCTGTCCATCCTCTGTTCCACATAACACAAGGGTGGTTTAAAAGATACCTTAGATCTCCATCAAAGAGTTCTTAATCCTCCAAGCAGCTATATCAACACATTTGGTGAGGATGACAAACTAATCTAAAAAGTAAACGGTAGCAAAAGCTGCAAGACAAACATCAAAACCATCCTAGATTGTACTGGCGTAGAAGTCAGACAAAATAGACGTAAATGAACAAAAAAAAAACACATCGTATTCGTTGAGCGTTTGCTTAAAACTGCATATTCTCGTGCAGCACTGTGTAAACACTTGTAACTGATGTCACCGTTGGAAGTTTACGCTGTTTACGTAAAGTAGTGCAAGGAGTGGCTGAGTACGCACATATGGCGCAAGCGGGGAGTCTCCCGGACATAGCGGAACAGACGGTCTGACTCACAGAGATGGAGCTCAAACAAGTCTCACAAACCGCAAAAGTAAAATGTGGAGACGGGTTTGAATAGTAAGGACCAGTTCAGGTTTTAACCCCAAGTCTTAAAAACAGATTAAAACTAGCTCGTGATCTTAACGTAACGCCCATTGAAAACTTTCACGCGCATAGATAACTTAGATGGATTAGTGGCAGAAATGGCCGTCCCCCCCCCCCTTCAATAAACCACTTCTCCATTTCCTCTTTGGCTGCTTTAATGCTTTGTTTCATTGTGTGACCTTCTCTTATCGCGGTGTACCTGAACAAACACCCCTGACATCACGACAAGAAAGCGGAGGCCTGTTAGCTAGCTAAACTTTTAACGGCTACAGTTGGAGGTGTCTCCGGAGTTAGGTGACCCCCCCCCGCCACCGGTAAAACTTCACTTAAATGCCCCATGGGAGAATGAGTCTCCCGTTTCTGGATAAAAATAGCCGCTTTAGGTGTGTGCCCGAAGCGGAGTCTATGATTAGAGGCTTTTGACAGAGCTCTAGCAGCAACTGCTGCCGTTTAGAATGGTTAACATTTTAGCTAACTTGTATTAGCTCGTGCGTAATTCAATTAACGGTGCCGTCCGTTGGTCCACTTACCTCCGGTTGGCTTCACCGTACGCGGCCAGGTAACCTCCAGAAATACGCGGCAGCTGCTCTTCCTCTGTTCCTGTCGTAGCTCAGACACTTTCATGTAGATCTGACCATGAAACACACTCTTCTCCAAACTTCTAGATCGTTTTAATGAGCAGCAAATCCGCCTTTTTTCTTTCTTTCCACAGGTTCACCGCATTCTCAGAGGAAAAAGTGTGTCGCACTTTCTGCTCAAAAACTCCCTCGTGTTGTCGTGATTTCAAGCAGCTTCAAAGAGGAAAAACACTTTTTCACTTTTCTGACGTATCAGAGCTGTGTTTTTGGCCTCGGCTTGTCACCGTTTAGCCGGGGTTTTTCAATTGGTTTGATATAGTGAATATTATGGTAGTACGTTAAAACAAGACCGGGGGGCGGGGAGCAGCAGCAGGCTATTTAAAGTGACGTGCGCCTCTGGTTGTACGAGGGGTGGGAAGTGCCAGGAGTATAATGAAAAGAAAAAGATAATAATAAAAAAAATATGTATGAATGAATGAATTACAAATATAGACCAAAAAAGGGAAGTTCCAGGAGTAAAAAAATAAATAAATAAAAATACAATATATATATATATATATATATATATATATATATATATATATATATATACAAAAAACATAGAATTATTTGATTAATTAAAAAATATAAAACAAAAGGAAAGCGCCAGGAGTATATATATATATATATATATATATTTCAGAAAGAACATGAGAAGCTTGAGAAATACCAAGGGCTGAAAGAGGAGTTAGAGAAAATGTGGAGTGTGAAGGCAACAGTGGTACCAGTTGTGATCGGAGCATTAGGGGCAGTGACCCCCAAGCTGGGACAATGTCTCCAGCAGATACCAGGAACAACATCAGAGATCTCTGTACAAAAGAGCGCATTGCTAGGAACAGCTAAGATCCTGCGCAGAACCCTCAGGCTCCCAGACCTCTGGTAGAGGACCTGAGTCTGAAGGAGACACCGCCCAGGTGGGGCGAGAGGAACATTTTTTTATTTTTATATATATATATATATATATATATATATATATATATATATATATATATATATATATATATATATATAGTAATTTCAGGGAAATAGCAGCATTTCCTTTATTAACAGTTATATTCACAAGTTTGCTTTTTAAAATAAAGCTGATCCAAGTCATGGACCAGCAGAGATACATCAGGGTTCAGAGGGCAGCAATTGTGCATCTTCTTGTGACCGATCAAAGAGCACACCCCTACCGCCAATGTCGACAATTTTGGGTCCGATCTGGACGGACAGTTGTCTGGTGGGAGAATTTCATGAATGGCATTGTTGTTCTGGAAGAATGGAGGGATGTTCCAGTCACTGACAGGCTTGGTGTGGTTGAACAGCTCTTGGCAGTATATTTATGCAGATCAATATAAATGTAAATAAAATATACATTGCTGTGTGCACATGTTTTTTTTGGCTTTTTTTTTTTTTTTTTTAAATGGACCTTAAAAAATATGCATTTTAAAAATACCCGGGTTTGTGTAAACAGGCCCTAAAAGTGAGTGTAATGTCATGTGAGTAATTCCAAGTAACACACAGATTTGACTTACCCTGTGCAAATGCACACCAGAAAAAACCAGACCTGATGGCTTAATTTATGAAGCCATTGGTTTAAATTACACCCATGTGAAGTGGGATACAGTCATGACATGCAGACATGAGGCATGTTTCCACTATCAGAACTTCTAGAACTTTTTGGGGGATGTACTTTGACCGGGTCATGAGTTAGCCTGGTCCCCTCAGGTGTTGTGTCTCCATACAGAATGGCCCTGTAAGAACCTTGCAATGACATCATCATATCGCGTCAGTTGCTATGGTAATGTCACTAATAAAAAGTGCCAAAACAAAGCAGCAGCAGAGGAGGAAATCACAATAAGACTAGACATGGGTACTCTTCTTGTCCATTCTATCTTCTTCTGCTTCGTCATGAGGTAAACTTCCCCAGTAACTACTCTTGAGTCGTATCAGAATGGTGTTATTTGCGACAACCAATCTGCGCGACTTCTGGTCAGTGACTACTGGGCCGCTCTAGAGTATCTAGCCTCGAGCAGGAACTCTGTTGGTTCCTGTAAAAGTTAGAACTCAGAACTTCCACTCAGCTTGGTGAGCTTCACACAAGGGTCTGGTAAAGCACCTTAGACATTCTGTTGTCTCGCTCCAAATTGTGGACAGACCAATGATGATCACTGGGCGTGATTAGAACAGTTATGACGTCAGGAAGACTATTCACACAGCAGCTTTGAAAAACATGGCGGCTAGCATGGAGGAGGCTGAACTGGGCTTCGATTCTGTCATTTCAACGGTGTTGTGGAAACTAGTGCATGTTGATTCTTTAAAACAGGCATCTCCAAACTGTTCCACACAGGGCTGGTGTGGCTGCAGGTTTTTGTTCCAACCAAGCAGCAACACACCAGACTGGACTCAATTCATCAACTGATCTCAGTCTTCAGAGAGTCAACTGGTCAAACTGTGGACTCTTGGTTGGTTGGAACAAAAACCTACAGCCACACTGGACCTTTGTGGAATAGTTTGGAGATGTCTGCTTTAAAAGATGAACAGAGAACTGTTTTGAAAGAATTTATTGGTGGTAAGGATGTTATGGTTCTTTTCCCAACCAGGTTATGGTAAGAACGTCTCCTGCTGCTTTCAATATGAATGGTTGAAGTAGTACGTCATTCAAAATGACAAACACCTGGTTTCTCCAATCAGGGTGAATGATTTTGATTGACAACCCCCGCCTTAACAAAGATACGCTAATGCGATCAGGTTATGTTGGAACGACCCACTCAGTGGAAACCGTGAAGTTTCTGTAAAATGGTCCAGAAGTTCTGATAGTGGAAACACGTCTATGTTGTTTTTAATAGTATTTTTCCCTCCAGTGTTTAGCTCATACACCCCTCCAGACACTAACCACTCCTCATACAAGCCACATGCCAAACAAGGCCAAGGCGTGTTTGGACTCATCAGACCAAGCCTAAAATGCTCCACACTCCAGCTGTGGTAACACACACCTCAACATTTCACATCCTTAATATATTTATACTTGACATTTGTGTGTGTGTTTTCCTTAAAGGATAAATTAACTTTGGTCAAGTGGGGATTATTATTAACGTTACACAATGGTACGTATTATATAATGTCCAATATGGTTATTAAAGTAAACTGGTGAGCTGTAGTTGTTGTGACAGCTCCAGTACAAATACACTGAGGTATTTGTACGCTCTATTTAAATGTAATGGAAAACATGGACTGATCCTTTGACAAATGTTTTATTTCAGTACCTCTTCAGACCTACAGAGAGCAGCAAACCACCCTGGATTTAATGCCCAAACGCTGAAACAAATAGAATAGAAAAATAGAATAAACTTTATTGCTATTTGTACATGTTCAACAAGGTTAACACAGGTACATTGAATTTTTTTGTGCGTATCCCTGAGTTGGGAAACAAACTAACCATTTAAAAGAGTAAACTAATTAATAAAGAACATGAATAAACTACACATTAAAACATAAATAAAACCAATGAAGATAAAATAATGTGATTAAACACATTATTAAAATGTCACAGTAACCATGTACTGCACAGATATATATCATATTCTAATTCAAGCGCACTTACAAGACTTGCATTTTCTCCAAAAACCACCAATTTTATATATGGATTAATTCTGGTGGTGTTTAGTGACTTGGAATTTTCACTTTTTATCTCATGAATTTAACTTTTTGTCATAAGTTTCACTTTTTTCTCATGATTTTGACTTTGCTTAATGTGTCTTATATATATGAAACAAACCAAAAAAATAAACCATTCATTGATAGTGCGGCTTATAGTGTGTAAAAAAATAAAATAAATAAATAAATAAATAAAAATTATATATATATGTGTGTGTGTGTGTGTAAATCTTATACATGCTTACCATGACATTTTAGTACCATTTTTAACTTTACTTTTCCCTCTGTCATGTCCTGAGCCACCAGTCTAACAGCGGTTGTGAAAAAGCTGTTGTGGAAGCGGTCCTGTGGCGTTTCAGGTCCACCCACTGAAACACAGCATGGGGTGGGTGGTGGGTGGTGGGTGGTGGGTGTCCTGAGGATGTTCTGTGTATATATATGGTCTGTATGGAGGGAAGGTCAGAGCTGATGACCCACCTGCAGCTTCTTCCTCTCAGCCATGGTGGTGTTGTTGTACCACATCATTATGCCGCTGGGGGAGGATATTTTCTATGACTCCTCTATAGGCTTGGGTGAGGGGCTGTCATTTAAGCCCGGCCTTATTCAACAACCTGATGAAGCGCAGCCTCTGCTGAGCTCTTTTCACTATGGCAACAGTGTTTTGTGTCCAGCAGAGGCTGTCTGTGATGTGAAGGGGCTGGTGGTCTGCTCCACCACAGTCCTGTTAATGGGGAGGGGCTGCAGGGGGGGGCTGTCCTCCTGTACTCCACTATGAGTTTTATTGTTAACTGTGTCTGTCTGTCTGTATCTGTGTGTGTCTGCAGAGACATATCATGCTATAATTCAATGGATACTTCAGATATCATCATGAAATTACATGGGCAGACACATATCAAAATATCATATCGAAATCACATTATCGGTTATAACTCAAGAAAGGAGGATCACAGAACTTTCAGATTGGTACCAAACGATGTGGAATGAAGATTTCTACAATTGTCATAATTATTATTATTAATTATCACCTACGACCAATAGTTTTTGAGACCTCTGGAGGTCAAAGGTGACATGTCGCCAAATTAACTGTAACACTGTTTGTGTCAAACATAGACATATCATGTTATAACTGAATCAATACTGGATATATTATCATTATATTACACGCACTGATGCATATATACACATAACTAAATTATCAATATTGCAAAAGGTCAAAGGTCAAAATCACATTATTGGCTCTACTTCAACACCAGGTTGTCATAGAAACTTGATTAGCACAAAACAGGGGCAAGGTTAGACATTCTCTGAATACTAGTTTTGTTTGTGTTGAGGACAAGATTTTTGTCCTCGCCATAAATGGTCTGTCTGTCTGTCTGTCTCTATAGGAGTTTTTAAAATAATATAAGGCTGGTGAGAGGTTAACAGTTGACCCTTTGATGCTGGTCACTACAGTGGACATCTATTCCACAGCTGTTCTTATGTATATTCATGATTTTGTGGGTTATGCATCATCCAATACAATGACTTTCATATTTCGGTCATGGTTCAGTTGGTAGAGTGGGTCATCCATTAACCAAAGGGTTGGCGGTTCAATTCCCACTCTGTCCTCGTCAGTCTGTTGTGTCCATGAGCAAAGACACTTCACCCTCCTTGTCTCTAATGTCACTCACACTGGTGTATGACTGTTCAAGGGACCGTAGGCGCAAAATGGCTGCCACGCTTCTGTCAGTCTGCCCCAGGGCAACAGTGGATACATATGTAGTTTACCACCACCAGAGGGAGCATGTGAGAGTGAATGAATAATGCATCACTAATGTAAAGCGCATTAGGTGCCTTGAAAAGCACTAAAAAAAATCTAATCCAAACCAAATAATATATTTTTTTGCATTTTATCTCCATGAAGTAATAATTAAAGTAATAAGTAGTATTAGAGTTTGTTAAAATGTGAGAAATTAACTGAATGGAATTTTTTTAATTAACTCAGTAATTCATTCATGGACAGTTTTGTAATTCCAGGAAGAATAGGTTCATGTAAAACATTTCAATCACGTTGTGTTTTTTATGCCTAAAAAAAAAGAATAAAAACACTTTGGGACAGAAATCTCAACTGCGGTTCTAATAATTCATGCACCAAAGGGTTAAACATGTGATACATTAAACAAAAAGGAAAATAACATGACATTAAGGACACTTCACACATTCACTTTTTTTTCTAAATTGTACTTTATTTTCTTTTAAAGACATATGTTTTAAAACAGCGATTGTAGAGAATAAATAAAGAAACATTAGTTGTCGTCGTTTTTTTTTTTTTTTGTTTTTTTTAAGGGTTTTTTTTCTTCTTTTTTTTAACTTCCATAGGTACATTTATGCAATTAAAAACTCTATAATAAGTGTGTTCGTTGTCTTGAAGACCACAGGAACGTTCCTTCTTTTTTTCCCCCCTTTTCTTAAATTAAAAAAGAAATTGTCACATCTTTCCCCCTCGTCAAATTGATTAACAAATAAATTAAAACGTAAAAAAAATCAAAGATAGAAAAATTCCCAGCCCTTCCTTCCATTTTTTTTGTGTTAATTTTTGAAAAGTAGTGGCAGCAGAGAATTCTGAAGATCTTCAACTCCATTTTTAACCAAGGTATGTACAAGTGAGAGGGAAACCATTTCTCCATTACTTTAATAGGTAGGCTTCAGTCACGTGACTATGATGATGTCGCAGTTTCAGCTGGAGGACAGGAAGTAACCATGGAGACTGTCACTATGGAGGAAACCATTTAAGAGAGTGTTTATTGTATGGATTTAGATCCAGTGTCCAAACACAGACACATACAGTTAGTTAAGAATGTATTGGACGTGACTCATATCTGATGAAAATTAATGAGTTTTGGACAGAACCCAAAGATTTTCCACCAATCTGTGCTGTGGATATTACTAACTACCTGGTCCTGCAGACATCCTACTACACCAGCAGCAGATGAAAGACGAGAAAAGTTTATCAGTGGGTGGGTCCACAACCTCGGTACCAAAAGGATCAGCCATAATTATCATTTGGTCTTCATCAGGGTGAGTGTTTTATTTGTAAAGATGCAAAGTACAGATGTATTGGTAACACTTCATAATACCTACACACAATTCACTATGTATAAAGTATTTATTAGCTATTTGTTAATGGTTTATTCATACAAAACTTATCATTTGTTCTTCTTTTCTATCAACAAATCATTTGTAGCTGTATGAACAAATGCTTTATTATTAATTGTGTATGTAGAGGTTAATAATTATCATTTATTATGAGCTACAACATGTGTGTGATTCAGGTCACATGACAAACCAGATACCATTTTAACATTTTATTTACCATTGAATACCATTCATTCATTTCCAGATCTCAGACCCTATGAGCCTCCTGGAGGGGGCGGAGACTTAAGCTCCTTATAAGCAACAAATTAGTTAGCATTAACAAATACTGTAGGTAACAAATGGTTAATACATGGTGGAATGTGTGTAGGTATTATAAAGTGTTACTGATGTTTGTTTACATTAGTTGCTGCTAGCTGCTAGCAGTAGCGACTAATGTCAACAAACATGCAACGCATCTTGATGTGTCTAGGTAAACCATATTACAACAGTGTAAATGAACATTTAACCACAACCTAATGATATATATAACACATCCAGTTAGCTTCACAACACACCTGTGATGAAGTGGTCGCTGCAGACATGGACATTAGCATTAGCATTAGCAGACTCTGCTCCAGATTTAAACTCCACTTTTTACTGCATTTTTCTGTGAGCTTTTTTCATTTCTCACCTTTGTGAATAACAATCTTTGGTACTCAAAAAAAAAAAAAAAAAAAAAAAAAAGTCACTTTTCCTTGTCTCAGAACAACTGGTGCAGCCGTAAACGACACAAAACATAAACAGTTTCCCAATGAAAAGTCACTCGGCTTCACTTCCTGCCCTCCATCTGAAAATGGCGCGCTGACTATATAGCAATGTGACGTCATGTGAAACCAACCTATTACCCCATGGTTTGTTTTTTTTTTGTTTGTTTTTTTTAAATTTACGTATAAATAATAAAACTAACTCTACATAACAATATTACCAATGGTAATCATTACAGAATAGTATTTTCTTTTCCTTTCAGACTGGCCTTCTTTTAACGCCATAGACCACAAATCACACTATACAGTAGAACCCTGTTCAGTAGAATAACATCAGTGATATGCTTTTTCTTAACACGTAGATCTCGTTGCTGACAATAGAGTATGTACACAATATAAATGAATCCAGCTGTGGAATGATACGAACTCTGGAGCACTCGACACCTCCGATATTGCGGATGCTTGACTCAGGTTGATGTATGTATTGTCGATTATAACCGTCGGCTGTTTTAGAAGCGCATACATGTGAGATACTGCTTTTTGTGAAGTGTTGCTCCTGTGCTATAATGGTTGGTCAAACAACCAAAAAAGGCTGGGACATCCCAAGTGGTTTTCTTGATTGAACTCTTAGGTTTTTTTTTTTTGTTTTGTTTTCCTGGAGGTAAAAGAAAAACAAAAGGAGGGAGGGAGAGGGAGGGAGAGAGAGAGAGGGAGAAAAGAGAACAGATATGTTTAAAAACAGATTACAGAATGAAATATCCACAAAGAAAGTTCAGTGTTTGTTATTTTTTAATAATTTTTTTGGAAGTGGAGTGGGTGTCTTGCACTGACGCCTCAGGGGGAGTCTCAGTAAAATCAACTGGTGTCCATGCAACTCAGACAGTGACAGTCATACTGCTGCAAGTGTATGCACGTTCTTAGAAAATATAGTCTGTCATCTCTGTTTGGCAGGCAAATTAATTCAGAACATGCAACAGTAGGAATTCTGGTGGGAATCAACTCCAAATTTTTGGGCAAAAAACTCAAGGCATTATTATATTATATTTATTCTATTAATATTACCAAAAAAAAGAAGGGGGACACAAAAATAAATAAATAATAAAAATAGAAAAAGCCAAACTGCTATCTGACATTTTTGGATATCTAAGTGAATTCATCATCTACCAAAAAGATTATTTTTGCTGAGGTTTTACTGCACACAAGTCATCTGCAGTTACCAGGTAAAATCTATTCACTTAGTTAAAACTGTGGTCACACTTCAGATTAGTGAAAGTCAATCTTCATTGCCCCGTGACTGTTAAGTTTTTTCAAACCCTAAAAAAATGCTGAAATATAACTGAGGCTAAAAACTATTCAAAACTTGAATAATATTAGTACAATATTTTCTGGGCCTGAAATTTTCTCACTGAAAAAAAAAAAAAAATCCAAATCTTATTAAGTGTATGTTTCTTATTTCTAGTCAAAGTATCTCATCATATTTAAAATAAGACAGAATTAGTTGAAGAGGAATTTTTCAGTGTGATATAAAAACAGATTTTTAGACAATAGATCTGGAAAATCTGATTTAAAGAAATCTTACTAAGATCATTTTCACTTGTTCCGTTTGCAGATTGTTTTGCTTAATTCAAGCAAAGCAGATTTTTATATTTATTTTTGCTTGAATTAAGCAAAAAAAAAATATATAATGAATTGAACAAAAAGAATTATCTTGAATTAAGCAAAAAATATTGATTTAAGCAAAAAAATTTTTTAATTTAGGCAAAAACAATATCTTGAATTTAGCAAAAAAAATATGAATCTTGAATTAAGGAAAGAAAATGTTAATTTAGACAAAAAATATCATGAGTTAAGCAAAAATCTATCTTGAATTAAGCAAAAAAATATTAATCTTGAGTTAAACAAAAAAACACCTGCCACTGGAACCAGTGAAAAATATCTTGACAAGATTTGTTGAAATAAGATTTTAAAGATGTTTGTCTAAAAATACGTTCTCTATAACTTGCAGAAACGTTACCCTTTATGTGATTCTGTTGTATTTTAAGTGTGATGAGATATTTGGATTAAAAATGGTGAAAAATACACTTGTTCAGATTTAGATTTTTTCCAGTTTCTCTTCAGGACAAACATTAAATTCTAGTGATTTTTCGACTGATTTCTGTTTTTTCAGGGGTTGTGATTGAACTGCAGATGTTCTGTGCAAAAGACTTTTTGGTGAAAATCTTGTAATTAAAATGAGTTTTGCTCAGTGTCACTTGTGTTTTTCGGTGTCCCAGAATTCCTACAGAGGAATTCAGTTCCTCAGCCAGCAGCACGTGTCACAGGAACCAAACTGTTTTGTTTTTTTTTTACCCGAAAACCTTCTAAAATAACATTAGTGTTTCATTTGGTACAACACACACATTTTTTCCCACAAATATTCAATATAAAACACTCGCACAAATATGAAAACACTCCACCTCTCTTCTTCTTTTACATCCAGACGGACACTCGCTCTCACAAACTGCAAAGATTTAAATCTGACCAAGTATATTTTTTATCATTTTAGTCCAAATATGTCATCCCACATAAAATAAGACAGAATCACCTAAAGAGGAACTTTTCACTGAGATATAAGAACTGACTTTTACATAATAGATCTGGAAAATTACTTTTCACGTGTTTCATTGGCAGATTTTTTTTTTTTTTTGCTTGAATTAAGCAAAAAAAAGGGAATTAAGTAAAAATATTTCTTGAATTAAGCAAAAAAAACCTTGAATGTAGCAAAAAATCTTGAATTACATTTTTTTAATTAAACAAAAATATTGAAAAAAAATGTTGAATAAAGCAAAAAAATAATAATTAAGCAAAAAAAAAAAAAAAAATCTTGAAGAAAAACATACATTCTTAAATAAAAAAGCAACCCCCTCCAAAAAAAAAAACAAAGTCAAGGAAAAGATTTCTTGAATGAAACAAAAAACTATAGAACAAATGAAAATCAAACCAGATCTATAATTTTATTTCAAAATAATGTCTTTATATCTCAACTAATCCATGACTCTTAAAGTGATTGTGTTTTATTTAAAGTGTGATCAGACATTTGAACTAGAAAAAATAAAAACACACTTGGTCAGATTTAGATATTTTTCTTTTACAGTGCAGTCGTTCACACAAACGTAGAATCTTTTCAACCATTTACAGGGACACGTTCAGAAACATTTTCAGTCTCACACAAAAAAAAAAAAAAAAAAACCAAACAAACAAAGTTCAGGCACAAAGTCACTTGGAATTGAATTACAACCAAAACGAAAACCCCGCACTCACCGAAAACTACCACACACCAACCAACTAAACAGAGGGGATGTGTAAGAACGATAATCATGACAGACGACAAAAAGCAAAACTAATCGAAACCAAAAAAAGTCGAAAAGGACAAAATTCTAGCAGATCCGTATTTGTCATGTGGTAAAGTGGTTACCAACAGCTTTTTAATCTTTTAAAGTTTTTGGAAAATAAAAAAAAAGGGCAGCATGTCATGATAATCAGTTACTTACAGATGCTCAGGTAACGTGACAGTTATTGATCAGTGTTTGCAAGGATTAAAACCAGGACAAAATAATAAAGAGGAAACTCACAACGCACCAAACACAGTTCATGGTCGCCACAGTAACCCGCCATGCAGTTGAGCATGGTGAATCAAGGCAACGGCCCAAAATAAAAATTTGCTAATGGCAACCATCACAGGCAATATCGCCACAGCAACCAACCAACCAACCAACCAACACAGGCCAATTAACTTACAACGCAGTGAGAAGGAAGGGGAGAGGTTTTAGTGGTTGCTAGGCAACCGTAGCCATAGCGACGCGGAGTCTCCACGATAGATATGTATGGACGGGGACAGTCTTGAGAGTGGTTGTGATGTTTTTTTCAGGAAAAATGGCACATATGGCACAGCACAAAAACAATAAATGAAAAAAAGTAAAACAAAAATTAATGACGAACAGTAGTTTTTCATTCAACCCTGTGACAGAACACTGGTTAGACAGAACATTTGAAGAGAGTTAAAAAAAAAATAAAATAAATAAAAATTAAAAAAAACACTTCTGAGTAAGACTTTCTAATTACTGAGGGAAAAAAACCAAAACACACTGGGAAAAAAAAATCTAAATCTGACCAAGGATATTTTTTTAATCATTTCTAGTCCAAATATTTAATTAGACTTAAAATCAAAGCCAATCACCTGAAGACGAACTTTTCAGTCCCATATAAGAACTGATTCACAGACAATAGATCTGGAAAATCTGATTTAAGAAATCTGTACCAATTTTCAGTTGTTCCACTGGAAGAGTTTGGATTAAAAAAAAAAAAAAAAAAAAAAGCCAAAGTTAAGAAAAAGATTTCTTGAATGAAGCAAAAATGTTGAATGAAGCAAAAAATTCTTAAAATAAACAAAAAAATCTTGAATGAAGCAAAGAAAAACCTAAGTTAAGAAAAAACAATCTAGAATTAAGCAAAAACAACAAAATAACCTAAGTTAAGAGAAAGATTTCTTGAATAAAGCAAAAAAATGTTTTAATTAAAAAAAAAAAAATCTTACATGAAGCAAAAAATAAAAATACAAATCTTGAATTAAGATAAGATACTCCTTAGGGGAAATTAAGCGGAAAAAAAAGTTTTAAAAAATCCTTGAATGAAGCAAAAGAAAAAAAAAATGAAATTAAACTGAAAAATATTGGATTAATCACAAAAATCATGTTTGGAGAAGAAAAAAAATCTGTCAATGAAATAAGTAAAAAAAAAAATCATATTTTCCAGATGTATTGTCTATAAATCAGTTCTTATCGGTCACTTACAAGTTCTTCTTCAGGTGATTCTATTTCATGACATATTTGGACTAGAAATGACAAACACACATTTGGTCAGATGTAGATTTTTTTACAGTGTGAAGGAAAATAAATGAATAAATAAAAAAGGAATAGCATGTGTATCTTCTGATCCTTGTAAAACATTTGACACTGATGGTAGTTTTAGACTGCTGCCACCTCATTAAAGTT
The DNA here is from genome assembly GCA_020466265.1 of Siphamia tubifer. Lineage (NCBI taxonomy): Eukaryota > Metazoa > Chordata > Actinopteri > Kurtiformes > Apogonidae > Siphamia > Siphamia tubifer. Next base: position 45,052,215 of record CM035793.1, read on the forward strand.
AATCTACTGTAGGGTTATTGACTTCTTCAGTTCCACATGAGTGACAACCATTTACATCCTCACTTCCCAATTACATCCACTCTGTCTCTTTAACTTCCAGACACATTTCCAGCTGTCTATCAATCCCTCAACATCCATTAACCACATCTTCAAATACATCAATACGACTCACCTCCTTCAGTACGGCCTGTTGGCGTCCTTGGGCCTCTTCAGCTGCACCTTCAGTCTCTTCATACCGATCTGGAAACCGTTCATGGCTTGAATGGCAGTTTGAGCGCTGGACGGGTTGTCAAAACTCACAAAACCTACAGACCATACCACGTTAAAGAGACATAAATGTTTGTATAATGACAAGAACATCTATCTATCTATCTATCTATCTATCTATCTATCTATCTATCTATCTATCTATCTATCTATCTATCTATCTATCTATCTATCTATCTATCTATCTATCTATCTATCTATCTATCTATCTATCTATCTATCTATCTATCTATCTATCTATCTATCTATCTATCTATCTATCTATCTATCTATCTATCTATCTATCTATCTATCTATCTATCTATCTATCTATCTATCTATCTATCTATCTATCTATCTATCTATCTATCTATCTATCTATCTATCTATCTATCTATCTATCTATCTATCTATCTATCTATCTATCTATCTATCTATCTATCTATCTATCTATCTATCTATCTATCTATCTATCTATCTATCTATCTATCTATCTATCTATCTATCTATCTATCTATCTATCTATCTATCTATCTATCTATCTATCTATCTATCTATCTATCTATCTATCTATCTATCTATCTATCTATCTATCTATCTATCTATCTATCTATCTATCTATCTATCTATCTATCTATCTATCTATCTATCTATCTATCTATCTATCTATCTATCTATCTATCTATCTATCTATCTATCTATCTATCTATCTATCTATCTATCTATCTATCTATCTATCTATCTATCTATCTATCTATCTATCTATCTATCTATCTATCTATCTATCTATCTATCTATCTATCTATCTATCTATCTATCTATCTATCTATCTATCTATCTATCTATCTATCTATCTATCTAGGAGATACAGGGCCCTGAGGAGCAGAACCAACCGGTTCAGGGACACTTTTTACCCATGGGCAATAAGACTTCTTAGTAATGGATTGTGATCAAGTGTTTTTTATGTATGGATGGTTTTAACTATGTTTGGATGTTGCTTTTATCTTTATATAGTTTTTAACAAATTTTAGCCTTTTATACAGTTTATTCATATATTATTTATCTTGTATTGCACTTTAGGGGGGGGGGGGGGTTCCTGCAACATTTCATTGTAACTTGTGTGCAATGACAATAAAGTTTATTATTATTATTATTATCTATCTATCTATCTATTTTCACAGCTTTATTGAAGAAAAAGTTGTCCACTGCAAAGGACATCCCATAGATAAATAAATAAATAAATAAAATCTAGGGCTGTCACGATTAACTATTTATTTTTTAATCGCGATTATTCTTTTTAATTGCAATTAATTGGGATTTGACTTCCCAAGCGTTTTGTCATTTTACAAATACATATTATTTTACACTAGTTTAGCCGCACTAGACCCTCCTAGTGGCATCAATAAAAGAACAACAATGGGTGTAGATTTCCTTTTATCACAGATGAGTGAAGAATGTGAGAAAACGTCAACAACCTTTAAATTCTTTTTACAGAAGCGACAACAGTCGTTTGACTCCATAATCCACCATTTTGTTTAGTCATTCCTAACTTTCTCCTCCGTCAACATTCAGGCGCTCTAACTACGTCATCCTAAAGATTACACTGATTGGTTGTAGTACCGTTCTATTACATACAGAGGATTTGATAGATGACCTTTTAGCCCCGCCTCCTCTGACTATGAAGCACCACTAGACCCATACATGTAGTGAATAAGGACAGCACTGCTAAGCTAGTTTTACACCACACTATCATTTTATGTTAAAGAAGGAAAAAATAATCTTGTGTTTCAGCCTATATTCAGGGGCTGCTTTTGAGCCTTCATTATTTATTTTTTTCTTCTATGTTTCCCCCGTTTGTCAGATCTTATTATAGCAGATGTTAGTGTCTGTAACACTACTTGTTTGTTTTTAATAATAAAAAACTAAAAACATTTGTACAAACCAAGCCTATTAGTTTTTTATTACAATAAATTTCAACGACACAAAAATGTGCAATTAAACTGCAATTAATCGTGTGTTAACTATTGCATTTGTGCAATTAATCGTGATTAAATATTTTAATTAATTGACAGCACTAATATATTCTGTACTGAATGTTCTTCATGTATTTATGTTTTTGTTTTAATCCATTTAATCCAAGTCCTAGTGTCCACTACAAGGGACGCTTGAGGAAAAAATAAAAAAACAAAGAATAAAAAATAAACAAATAATGTGTTTGACAAAAACAAATGCTGCAATGTGATCCTTTCAACCACAATACTGAAATGATCATAAAAAAAGCACAACTTTTTTTTCCCCTCTGGATTTTAGGAGGTTATTATGGTTATGATGATGATGATGATGATGATGATGATCATTATTATTATTATATTTATTGTTACTGTTTATCTCTGTTTATACTCTATCTAAGAACAGATTTTTTTTTCCTCACATTAAAAAAGTAATTAAAAAATAAACACAGGCTGATGAGAATGAGCCCAACAACCATCACAGAACTGTCTGTCACAATTACCGTGAGCGTGACTCACCGAAGCATTTGCTCTGGTTGGTGGCTCGGTCAACAAAGACCTTGGCAGAGATGACGTTTCCGAAGGGCAGAAACATCTGCAGGATCTCAGAGTCTGTGAACTCCTGCGGCAGGTGGTAGATGAAAATGTTACAGCCCTCGGGTCCTGAACGCAAAGACGAGATAGGACACGACAAAACAGGTTAGACCGTGGGCTTGTTGTTAAATGGACAAATTTCAAAGCTGGAGCAGCGACACAATAATATGCAACAGTGTTGAAACATGTAAGTTTTCATTTCTCATGTAAAATGTTAACACTGTGCGTTTTTTAAAGTCATTATCAAACCAGTGAGACGTGCTGTTCAAATATATTTATATATATTTATATGTCCTCCTAGAGGCTGTAAAGACTCTATTAATAGTGACTGTATCTGTGGTTCTATTCATGATAGGTCCATGTATCCTCCTGTCTGACATCCAACAAAGTGTAAAGTTGAACTTTTTATTGATTTGTTTTTACATGAAACTATTATCTTGGTTCAGAGTCCTGCACGGGTTCGGGTAACCACAGGTGACCCGTGGGTGACCCGTGGGTAAACCGCAGATTTTCACGAAACGGGTGAAAAATGTTGTGCTGTGTCGGATACGGGTTCGGTTCGGGTCGGACGTGGGTGATCGCGGGTCTAATTAGCGGTTCATAGGCTAAAAACTGTTCTTTAGTTTGGACTTGTATAACTGCCTCCTGTCGGCTTCCTTCTTGATGCGTTTTTCAAGCGTGTGTGTGTGTGTGTGTGTGTGTGTGTGTGTGTGTTTGAGCTCACGTATAAAAATGGTTTTTGAATTTATTATTTGTCTGCTCCTGTTTAACAACATTTTTATTTGGCTCTGCCTTGGCTATGTCACTGTTCAGTATATTCGTGGCAATACATTTTGTATTTAAGTTTGACATTTTCTTCCGGGTTTGGGTCGGAAATCGGGTTCATTTATAGCGGGTCGGTTCGGGTGCGGATTTGTAATTTTTTTTTGTCGGAAAACGAGTCGGATACGGGTTTGAACATGACGGGTACGGGCGGTTGCAGTTTGTCAAAATCAGAACCGTGCAGGACTCTGTCTTGGTTCACACTCGTCTTTCACAAACAGAAGGACCCTGGTTCCATTCCAGCACCAGAACTTTCTGTGTGTAGTTTGCCTGTTCTGCCTGTGTCTGTGTGGGTTTTCTCCACTTTCCTCCCACCATCCAAACACATGCACTGATAAGTTAACTGGCTCATCTAAATTGGCCATAGGTGTGAATGTGACAGTGATTGTTTGTCTATATCAGGGGTGTCAAACTCATTTTAGTACAGGGGCCACATTCAGCTAAATTTGATCTGAAGTGGGCCGAACCAGTAAAAAAATCAACAAAAAAACAAAAGCAAAACATAATATATAAATAACGTCCACTCCAACCTTTTATCTGTTTTAAAGGGAAAAAAGTAAAATTACATCATGAAAACAAACAATATTAGACTTTAGTTTACCATTTACACATATGCATTCTAACTTACAGATCATACAGAATCTACAAATATGCATATTTAGTAATAGGTGGAATATTATGAAAATTGTATTTACCGATACTTCTCTTAAAGATATTTGAAATTTTTCGCATTTGATAGGATTATTGAATTTTTTTTTGTGAAATGAAACTTTGTTTTAGTGTCACTAAATGAAAAAAAAAATTACGAGGATTTTTTTTTTTTTTTTTTTTACTTATAGCAGGCGGGTTGGGTTTATCGATACGTGACATCATGCGGGTTGGGCGGGGCGGGCCTAGCAACGTCTTGGGTTTGGGCGGGGCGGATTTCTGTAAAACCCCCTAACCGCACATCACTACCGTCCACTGTCACTGATCAAACGTCATGGGTTTTACTGGTGAACCAATGTTGTAGATAACAGTGTTTCCATGGTAACTACAGAGCCTCTCAACATCCAAATGGGTCATATCTGGTGATCATGAAAAAGGAAAAAAACTGCATTTTACATGAATTATTTACATGTATCGATAGGATTAATGGATCAACAGGTATTAAACACGTAGATACTTTGTGTCACTGGTGGCTGTTTGGCTCTTTATGGGTTAATTAATTTTTTTCCAAACTTGCTTTTCGTAGGGCATTTTTTCCCCCCGGTGAATGCATTAATCATTTGACAGAATAATTTGCACAGCACTTAACTGTGATGTAGAGTGTGTGTATTTTGTGGGAAAACGGGTTAAATCATGCAAAGCCACTGGCATGTACCTGTAGATAAGGCGGAGATAATCCCACATTGCAACACAGCTCTTTGAACTCACCTTCTCGTTGCTGCAGCTGCTGAGGCTGTTGCGGCTGCTGAGCCACCAGAGTGGGCTGGTGGGGGAACGGCTGTCCCACTAGGCCGTAGGCAGCGGGGTAGGTGGCTGACGGAGGAGAGGAGCAGGTGAGCAAAGAGCAGCCGTGAGGAAATCCACACACAGTGCCCCAATCTAATCATCTTTTTCTACAAACATCTAATAGAGCTGCCTTCCCACCGACTAGAACCACAGAAGGTTTTGCATAAACCCAATGTTCTGGACTATAAGGCGCACTTAAAAGACTTGAATTTTCTCCAAAAATGACAGGGTGCCTTATATGGATTCATTCTGGTTGTGCTTAGTGACTGGGAGTTTTGACTTTTTATCTTATAATTTAGATTTTTTATCTCATAATTTAGACTTTTTATCTCATAATTTAGACTTTTTATCTCATAGTTTTTACGTTTTATCTCATAATGTTGACGTTTTATCTCATAATTTGGGGTTTTTATCTTAGAATTTAGATTTTTTATCTCATAATTTAGACTTTCTATCTCACAATTTTGACTTTACAATACAAGATACTTTGCTTGAATTAGGCAAAAAAAAAAAACTAAACATTTTCCAGATCTACTGTCTATAAATCAGTTCTTATATCTCACTGAAAAGTTCCTCTTTCAGGTGATTATGTCTTATTTTAAGTGTGATGAGATATTCTGACTAGAAATGACAAAAATACACTTGGTGAGATATTTTTTTTTCCAGTGCATGGAAGAGCAGTTGCACAAATGAAGGGTAATTAGTGTCAGAAGGATTACAGAGCTTCATGTGGGTGAGTCTGAGGCTATGATTCTCACCTGTGTAATGCTGCATGCCGGTATAAGCCTGCTGCAGCGGATCCAGGACAGGACTCTGAGCTGTGAAGCAGAAAAACAATGTCAACAAATGATCCAACAAATGACCTATGAATGTCATCTAATGGAAGCTGAATGGCCACCGTTAAAAAGTGTTTTTTGTTTTTTTTTTATATTGTATTTTAACACAGTGCAGGATGATACTCAGTGCAAACACAAACCTATCTGCTTATGCAAATCACCTCTTCCTGAATTAAAACAGAACAAATGCCAAAGGAACAAGTGAAAATGATCTTGGTATCTTGGAGAACTACACTCACTGGCCACTTTATTAGGTACACCTGTTCAGAGTGTCACAGTGGAGAAGAATGTGATGTAAGTAACTGAACATGGAATGGTTGTTGGTCTGCAGCTCTACATTGGAAAAAAAAACCCTAAATCTTACCAACAAGTGAATTCTTTTCCATTTCTAGCCCAAATATCTAATGACATTTAAAATAAGACAGAATCGTCTAAAGAGTAACATTTCAATGAGATATAAGAACTGATTTTTAGACAAAAAAATCTGGAAAATCTTTTTTGAAGAAATCTTATCAAGATTCACTTGTTCCATGAGAATATTTTTTAATTACTGAACAGGTGTACCTAATAAAGTGGCCAGTGAGTGTGGTTCTCCAAAATACCAAGATCATTTGCACTTGTTCCATGGCCAATTTTTTGTTGTTGTTGCTTGAATTAACAAAAAAAATCTTGTGCATATGGTATTTTTTTTCCAGATTTTCCAGATCTAATGTCTCAAAATCAGTTCTGATATCTCACTGAAAAGATAGTCTTCAGGTGATGATGTCTTATTTTAAGTGTGATGAGATATTTTAACTAGGAATGAGTAATATACACTAGTTAGGATTCAGCAAAGAGAAATTAAATGAGTTTAATATTTTGCCGTTTATCGTCACAGTGTAAAACTTTGCACTGCAATCCACCATAGTACTGGAAAGTCACCCTCCAAATTTTGGATCATTTAGTGGAGTTGTGCAGGTGTTAGGCATCAGACAAGCAGGACACATTACAGAGACAGATTTGTTGAATTATATATAGATATTGACAGTTTTTTTGCATCACTTGAGGTCTGACATCACTGCCAAATTTCTTAAAATAACAGGAAACTGCAGCATTTTATTTGGGCTTTGGAAGTGGATTACAGAACAAAATAAATGTAAAACACATCCCTATAAATAGTAAAACCAGCCGCTTCTTAATTAATGCCAGAGCTGTGTATGTTAGAAAACAATCTTAAATGCTATTTAGGGAACAACAGCACGCTCCAGATAACATGTACTGCCTTCATTTAGCTTTATTCCATTTCCTCTCAATTTAGAACCTTGTTGATGCACACGCAGCAGCACTGAGTATATTTAAGGACGTTAGAACAGTCTGTCCTGATGTGGCAGCTGTGCACGAGGCTACGGCCGTACCTTGATACGCATGAACCCCGTTAGTGTACAGGGCTTCAGTTGCTGATTGGCCATTGGGCGGAGCTGGCACAGATGGATAACTGTTCACTGCGATTGGCGGAGGCAGAGCAGGAACGGGTGTGGCTGCGATGGAGGGTGGAGTGCTGGTACCTGCAGACAGACACACGTGAATGTTAAAACCTGGGCTGTTTGTTTCTTGTGGGAGTCGTTTCAATGTAACACAAAGGAAACACAATGGCTTAACAGACAGCAGAAGCTTCACTGCAAAAATCTAAATCTCATTAAGTATAATTTTGATGTAGTTAGAGCACCGGAAAGTTGGTCTAGTGGTGCTTCATAGTCAGAGGAGGCGGGGCTAAAAGGTTGTCTTTCAAATCCTCTGTATGTAATAGGACGGTACTACAACCAATCAGTGTAATCTTTAGGATGATGTAGTTAGAGCGCCTGAAAGTTGACGGAAGAGTCCGGAGAAAGTTAGGAATGACTAAACAAAATGGTGGATTATGGAGCTGAACGACTGTTGTCGCTTCTGTCTAAATAATTTAAAAATTTATGACGTTTTCTCACATTCTTCACTCATCTGTGATAAAAAGGTAATCTACACCCGTTGTTGTTCTTCTTCTATGGTTGTTTGTGGTTGTTTCTCTCTGAATCATCGCAGCGTCATTTTGTTACACCCGCCCGCTGACTCTATACTTCACTGTGATTCGTCGGCCATTTTCAGGGAACTCGAGCCAAAAGTTACATTGAGCGAAACTCTACTAATACGGTAGAACATTAGATTTACTGCCACTACGGGGGGTGTAGGTTAACAAAATACAGCTTTATCACAAAATTAAATTAAGCCTTTGATACATACTGGTCCCTCCAGTGGACAGTTCTTCTGGGTTTAGTTGTTTTAGTTCCATATCAGTCAGTTCATACCATTACTGTAACTGTTCTTTATACCTGATCTGTGCTAACATGTTTGTTTACCTGTAAACAATTACTTGTTGTTATTGAACTGTAAATGGTCTGCACTTATATAGTTCTTTTCCACCTTCACGGTGCTCAAAGTGCTTTACATTAGCTTCACATTCACCCAGGGTCACCCTAAGGTCAGTCCTACTGGGGGCTTAAGTCAGGGTTCAGTGTCTTGCTCAAGGACACTTTGACATGTGGACAGCCAGAGCCGGGATTTAAACCGCCAACCTCTTGGTCATTGGGTGACCCACTCTACCAACTGAGCCCCAGCTGTAATTAACAGTGTCTTCTTAAACAAAAAACGGCATTAAAATGTTTTATTTCATAGTGTTCTGATATTGTGTTTAAATACGTGTTTCTTTGCTTCAAAGCTTAAACACATGTTCATTATAAAAATTTCAATCACATCGCTTTTTTTCATGCTTAAAGAGGAAAAAATATTGACTAAAGTTCCCATAATCCATGCATTAAAGGGTTAAAAAGTTCTTACATTTTGGACATTTCTTATAGGATGCACCATTATTATAAAATGTGGCTCAACATGGCCTCTTCAAATACTTGCAGGAACCATTATTGTTGTTTTTCTACTATAAACATAAAAGGCCACACAGCTAATATTATAACAGACTGAACACAAAACCAAACAAATGTTTGTTGTTTTGTCCTCTTTGGTCCACCTCTCCTTGTGTATCTGTCCTCATATTTCAGCAGAAATCTAATCAAAGCCGGCCAGAGCAGACATGTCTGCCTCTCATTACCTGAGGAGGGGGTGATGGATGCGATCGGCGTGGCAATGATGCTGCTGGGGTTGAGGGCGGCCAGTTGCTGCATCTGAACAGCTGCCACTGTGGCAACAGGAGAGAGGTAGGCCGACTGCGCCACCAGGGCCTGCTGCTGCATCAGCTGGAGGGAGGAGATAGAAGGAGGAACCAGGGAAAAGGAACGGGAATATGGAAGAAGAATGACAGTTATTAGAGCATGAAGTAGGTTTAGAGGGTTCCATCAGCGCTGCAAAAAAATCTAACTCTTACCAAGGGTACTTTTGTCATTTCTTGTTAAAATATCTCATCACACTAAACATAAGAGAGAATCAATTAAAGAGGAAGTTGTCAGTGAGATATAAGAACTGTTTTTATATAATAATACATCTGGAAAAGCTTATTTCAAGAAATCTTAGCAAAATATTTTTTTTTTTGCTTCATTCAAAATTTTTTGTAGCTTAATTCAAGATTGTTTTTGTTGTTTAAATCATGATTTTTTTTTTTCTTAATTCAAGATTTGCTTTGCTTATTTCATTTTTTTCTTTATTCAAGTAAAATGTTATCAATATTAGAAATTGCTGTCTTTTTAGGTATACTGGGAAAAAATACTGCTCTATAAACCAGTTTAAACATTTTTCAATACAAGATATATGTGCTTTAATACGGTAAAAAAAACACAAAATGACTGATATGAACTAAGAATCTGCTAATGGAACAAGTGAAAATTATCTTGGTAAGATTTGTTGAAATACCATTTTCCAAATCTACTGTCTGTAAATCAGTTCTAATATGTCACTGAAAAGTTCCTCTTTAGGTGATTCTGTTTTATATTAAATTAGATATTTGAACTAGAAATGACAAAAACATTTACATTTTTTTCCAGTGTAAAGAAGATTCATGAGTGTTTATGAGGAAAAAATCTAAATCTTACTAAGTGTATTTTTCTTATTTCTCGTCCAAATATCTCATCACACTTAAATCCAGTTCTTATATCTGACTGAAAAGTTCCAGTTTAGGTGATTTTATCTTATTTTAAGTATGATGAGTTATTTAGACTAGAAATAACAAAAATAGAAGCTGGTAAGATTTAGATTTTTGCAGTGCAACACGTGTGTTTTGTATCTTACAGCTGCATGTTCAGTGTATTTAGTAAAAACTGGTTCCAGTCAATAAACTCAAAGGTAAATAAAACTGCAATAGATCCAGACCAAGCCTTGATCAGGAATCAATATAAAGTCTCCAGACCAGGTTTTTCTGGATGACCTGCTTTGATTTTTTTCTTAATTAACTCATTAGTCTTTAAATCATGGATCGTGTTCTTAGTTTGAGCTGCGACAATGAAAGTAATGCCAAACATTTAATCTCGCTGCGGCGTTTGTGGCGTTTTCACTCGAGTTGATGATTCTATTTTCAGTCAGTTCTACTTAACTTACGTAATATTTAGTTTTTGTGTTTCTTCCTCAAGCATCACAAATTAAACATCTGTAAATGAGCCACATCTGAAACCATTTACACTGAGCGGTCAATTAGCAAACACACACACGCACTAATGTGGCTTTATTTTACATAACAATTAGTGACTTTTTTTTTTCCAGTTAAAAGAGTGTGATTCAGTATTAAACCTCTTTCATCAGAATCAAAGGGAACATATCACAGCAAAGCAAGACTTTTATTGTCATATTCAGTTTTACTTCAGCAGTTTAACTTTTATTTTACCAAGTGTATTTTTTCATTTCTAGTCAAAATATCTAATCAGTTAAACTAAGACATAAGTGCCTAAAGAGGAACTTTTCAGTGAGATGTAAGAAGTGATTTTTAGAAGATAGATCTTTCCAAGATCATTTTCACATGTTCCATTGTTTTGCTTAATTCAAGCAAAAAAAAAAGTGGAAAAAATACCACTCTAAAATTCAATATATTTTGCTTGAATTAAGATATTTATTTATTTATTTATTTTCCAATTAATTTTTGTTTCTCTCCCGCCATCCAAACACATGCACCGATGGGTTAACTGGTTAATCTAAATTGTCCACAAAGTCTCATCTCATCATCTGAACCCACTTTATCCTCACTAGGGTCACAGGGGTCACAGGGGTCACTGGGGGCCTAATCCAGCTCCAATGGGTGAAGGCGGGGTCAGAGGTCACCCTGTATGAGTCTCCAGTTCATCTCAGGGCTGAACATATATAGACAAACAATCACTGTCACATTCACACCTATGGACAATTTAGATTAACCAGTTAACCTATTAACTTATTAATCAGTTAACTTATCAGTGCATGTGTTTGGATGGTGGGAGGAAACTGGAGAAAACCCACGCAGACACGAGGAGAACATGTAAACTCCACACGGAAAGGTCTGGTGTTGGAATAGAACCAGGGTCCTTCTTGCGGTGCTAACCACTGCACATAACTTTCAAGATTTATCATCTATAAATTAGTTCTCCTATCTCACCTAACAGTTCCTCTTTATGTGATTATGTCTTATTGATGAGATATTTGGTCATTTTTGCATTGCGCTAACGAACACTGCTCAGTGCTGGTGTGTAGGACATGGTTGTGTATTTCTCTGTGTGTTCCTCACAGCCTGTGTGTAGGCGTTGTAAGCCCCGAGGTGAAGGGTCATGGGGCTGATGACTCCCAGCTGAGAGGCCACCTGCTGCATCCGTCGGAGCCCTCGCTCCTTCTCTGAATCGGCAAACTTCACCACCAGGCTGGACGAGGCACCCTGCAGAGGCAAAAGAGGGAAATTACAGCTCCATCTGTCTGAAACCTTACAGGTCACTGCAAGTCTTGACATTTACAAAAATAGTACTATTTAGTCTCTGCAATATGCCATAAATGTGTAGACAATTTGTAATTTCAGCTTTAATTGTAGTTTTTGCTGCGAGGGATCTGTCAAATAAAACAGTGGCTACGTTTACATGATGTTTTTTAATTCCAAATTATTTATTCGGAATTAAATCTATTTCCCTCGTCTTTACATGGAAATGTTAAATTCGAATAAAGGTTACCGTGGCAGACGGTTGAATTGGGCTTTGAGAGCTGGAGGTACAGAGGGTTCTGATTGGACAGAACAACAGCTTATCAGAAGGAAATGATCGCATCCACTTCCTGTTTTGCCTTCGTTTCAACGATCAACATGAGCTGTGTTTCCATTACAGTTTTGTGCAAAACAATAGCGATATTACTAAATTTTGGACAAAGTATATTTGTATATTGTATTGTATAGTATTTTTTTTGCCTTTTTGTGTTTTACTTTATTTTATTGTATAGCACTTTCTGAAGACAAATTGGATTGGATTGGTACTTGGCAAATTGATCCCATGAACCAGATTTGAACCATTGGTGGACTGCGTTTGGCCCCCGGGCCCCATGTTTGAGACACACAAGCACTAGAGACAGTCACAAGTGTCCACCCTGGTTTACATGGAAAAGGTAGAATTACAGACTCTTTGGTCAAATTCATTAGAAATATAATTACAAAAATGCCGTAACTCTTTTTACATTAAACTGACTTTGTTCTGTGATGTTCATCAATATTCCAAACGCCACTCAAGGGGACAGACGTTTCCTGCCGCCTGTCTGTAGGAAAAATCAAATACAGTGTTCGATACAGGACAGTGGTGGCGTGGAATACACTGCCACAGGTTTGAATTTCAGAAAGTCAAGCAGTTCATTTTGCTAAAAGGTTGTTATATGAATGTCATCTAGATGGGTTTTTTTTCTTCTGTTTCTTGTAGAGTGGTCTTGTTTCTATTTGTTTTTAGTTTTATTTATTAATTACTGTATTGTTAGTGTAATTGAACTGCATTGTGTGCTTGTTGAATAAATTTTTTTATGTTGCGCTGTTGAGTTAAATGTATGTATGTTCAGCGATTTGCGATAAATTGTGATGCTTAGTTTTTTATGTTGTTAAGTAGCTGCTGTGTGTGACAGCACATAGAGATTATATAACAGTCACAGACAGGAGACCTCTGTCAAGGCTTGATATGTCGTCATATGACGTCCAAACGTGACGTGATCGAGCCATAGGTGTTGACCATATGATGTCTGAAGGTTAGGGGTCAAAGGTCAGGGTTATAGGTGTTGACCCATCTGATGTCTGAAGGTCAGACCATGTGAATGAAAAAAAAAACACCAGATTCTATCTTGTCTAAATCCTGAGATTTTACCACTGATGTGTTTTAGGTGTTGACCTTTAGTGTGACTTTGACCTTTGACCTTCATTGCTCAAAATCTAATGGGTTCTTCCTTGACCCATGATCTATCATTCCTGAAAGTTTCATCAAAATCTGTTCAGAACTTTTTGCGTAATCCTGCTGACAGACAGACAGACAGACAGACAGACAGACATCTTCTGTCGATAACACAGTCCACTTCTTCTTTTCATTCGCACCGGGAATCACTTTCTTTGGGCTCGTGGTGGATAATGAACATGTACTGTGGTGGGGTTTCGATGGACGCACTTAGAGGGACTCAGGAGGCAGCGGTGGTTCTGTCCTTTACCTGTGGCTTCTGATGCTGGGCCGACACAGGTATGGATCCATGAATGAGGGTCAAAGGTCACCAAAAGCATCATGGGTAGCTCCCTCATAGCCAATGGGATGATACGTACAGTACATACATGACATATTTACATACATAAGTCTCTGGGGTTTCGGTTTCCTTTCATAAATAGAATTTTCTTTTGTATTCAGAGGTTTTTCGTTACTTGGATTATTCATTAGCTGGGTCTTTCGTAAGTAGAGGTACCACTGTATTTGGTATTTAATATAAATGTTGGACGGGACGGGTGGAAATGATTGGTGACTGGAAGCATTGCATTTTGGGTATATACCTTTAGCAGTGTTTAGTTTTTCCTTTCAAATGATCACAAATGCTGAGGAGTTAAATTATCTTTTTTTTTTCACTTGTTCTTTTAATTCACTCCACGACAACAGAGTACAAAGACCTACAGGTACAAACACATGAACACATTTGACCAAAAACACACCCTTTATAAAATGTGTGTGTCAGTGTGGAGGAGGGGGTCAGAAATGAGAAGTGGTGACTATTAGCTGAGTCACCACGATGATGAGTGTCTGGATTTGGAGCAGAGTGAGTGTTTTGTTCACATGTAAGTACAACCATGTGTTGCTCTGTTTTTGTGTGTGCTTTGAAAATATTGACATCTTACCAACTGTATGTTTTTTTCTCAGTTCTAGTGGAAAATATCTCATCACACTAACTTTCAAGGACCACATTTGATCTCCAGTGGGATGAACCAGTAAAATAAGCATATTCAAAATAACGTAATAACCTAGAAATAATGACAAGTCTAAAATGTTTGTTTTTGTACAAAAAAAATCTCTATTAAATTATGAAAATACTTACTTTTATAAACTATTCAAAGAAAAAAAAAGGTGGGAATAACCCCAAAAACTGCAATTTCTTAAGAAAAATAAGTGCAATTTTAACAATATTCTGCCTCAATTTATAATTTCTACATTTATATTATGGATCAGATCTACAAAAACAGATATTAGTTACAAATTAGCTTTTTATAGTTTGTTTTAGTGTAAAAAAATAGCATTAAATTATGAAAATATTTACATTTACAAACTACCCTGTAACAATAAATCATAAAGAATTTGAACAACCTGAAATATCTGAAGAAAATTGAGCACAATATGAACTATATGAAATACTTTCTGCTTCTGTTACTGTAAAGTGTTCAGTAACTTTGTACATCTGATCCATAATGATAAGTGGGAGACATAGTATTGTTAAAATTGTACTTATTTTTCATGGATAGTTTATAAAACTGAGTATTTTCATAAATTAATGTTTTTTGGGGGTTTTTTGCACTATAAAAAAGCAAAATGTTGGAGTTATCAATATTTATAGGTTATAATGTTACATATATATCATATGACTATCTTTACATAGTCATATATATCATTATTTATTTTCATTTATTTAATTTTTTAAGTTAAGTTTAAGTTGAATTTTCAAATTTTTTATCATTATTATTTTTATTTATTTATTTAAAAGTGCTTACTAAACTCACTACCCCATGGCTAGTTGATTACAAAATTAGTCCTCATGAGATGTGGAAACGAGTATACGTGTGTGTGTGTGTGTGTGTGTGTGTGTGTGTGTGTGCGTTGACACTCACAGGTAAAGTACGACTCCCGTGCAGGGCGTTGATGGCGGCCTGGGCCTCTGCGTTGCTCTGGAACTTTACAAATGCACACCCTACGTGAAATGACACATCATTACATGAGGCCTTCACACAAACACACAGTCGCACTCGCACACAGTGTACAGAAACTACTTCCCTTTAAAAACACATTAGGAGCCGTCTTACATCTATTGCTTCATCAGTTACGGTGGTGTCATTAAACATGGTCCACAAAACATTCATTGCTTCATCAATCACAGCCCATAAACCTTCCAACGCATCATTAGCCATGACCCATAAAGCCTATTGCACCATTAGTCATGCCTGGTGCAACAAACGCAGAAAAATCTAGCATCTGTGTTTGAACTGTCACTGGACTTTGATTTACATGGCAAATATCATTAACATTGTTGTTACTGACAACAGCGATTTGCATATGTTTTGGCGGTAACTCGCTCCAGGCTTAACTCTAAAGATTGCAAACAGTAAAATGAAGACGGTGCTGGTGGTACGGTCTATATTATGGTGTCAATACATATACATCATACATCATCCCCCACTAGAAAGAAACCAAATAATCTTAAATGTAGAGATATTGGTTTGTATTAAACATCTGTCATTACTGCATGAATACATTTGTTTGAAGGTCTACACCAGGGGTGTCAAACTCATTTTAGTTCAGGGGCCACATTTAGCTAAATTTGATCTGAAGTGAAGCCGAAGCACTGAAATAATAACACAATAATGCATAAATAATATCAACTCCAAATATTTCTCTATATTTTAGAGTGAAAAAAAGTCTAATTAAATAATGAAAATGTTTACAATGACAAACTATCCTTTCAAACCATGTGAATAACACCAAACAAATGAAATAATAAACATAATTTGAACAATATTATACTTTTGTTTATCATTTCCACATGTTCATTATAACTTGCAGATCACAGTGGATCAAATACAAATACACAAAAAATTTAATCAGGCAGATTATTCTTAAAATACTTTGTTTTAGTTTAAATATGTGAAAATATTTACATTTACAAAGAGAAAAAAAATGTTTTTTTTTTTATAGATTATTGTAATATTTTACTGGTTCTGACCCACTTTATATTGAATTGATCTGAATGTGGAACCTGAACTAAAATGATTAATATCTTAATGTTTAATTTGAATTTCACACATTCATCCAAAGGGCCAGATTGAACCCTTTGGTGGGCCAGATTTTGGCCCCCAGGCCTTATGTTTGACACCTGTGGACAGTGAAAGGAAACAAGGGGGTGTAAACAAATAAGTTTTATTGCAAGCATTAAAAGTAGGGCTGTCAAAATTAACAACTTAAATTAATTCATCATCATGATTAATTTGATAAAAAAAATGTATGCAATTAAATAGAACAGTTGTTTTGTTTCAAGTTGTTTTGTTGAAACTGTTGAATAAAGATGTTAATTGCATATATATATATATATATATATATATATATATATATATATATATATATATATATATATATATATATGTAAATAAACACAAATATTTTATCACTTTTTTGGTGGTTTTATTTCCTGTATTTTAAAAGAGCTTTGGGGGTTTTTTTTGTCACATTTTTGTGTTAGCTTATTTTTTTGTGAATTTTTAGCATGTTTTTAATATTTTTCTGAGAATTTTTGTTTCTTAGTGTATTTCTGTATATTTTGTGGGACATATGAGTAGAATCCCCCCTCAAAAATAACAGAATAGTCAACCAACAAAGTGTCACTGAGGCAGTTTGAGTTTAAAATACGACATTAACGTGAAACATACGTTAGTAGGGGATTCTGCAAACACTTCAACTAAGATTATGACAAACATGTTAAGTGCAGATATATTCCTTTATTACTTCAGTGTTTCCTTGTGTAAAATGAAACATAATTAATATAGATTAAAAGTTAATATTTATTCATGATTCATCTAAATGAACCCAAAGCAACTCTGTGATTAATCTGATTAAAAATGTTCATTATTTGACGGCCCTAGTCTTATTACTGGAATTTCCACACTATAAAGCGCACTGTACTATAAGGCGCATTAAGTGAAGTCAAAATCATGAAATAAAAATCCAAACATGACATAAAGTCAAAATGATTAAATAAAAAGTTACAATTCTGAGTTAAAAAGACAAAAATCACAAGTCACTAAGCACAACCAGAATTAATCAATATATAAGGTGCACTGGATTATAAGGCACACTGTGATTTTTGGAGAAAATCCAAGTCTTTTAAGTGTGCCTTATAGTACGGAAAATACGGTAAATTATAACATGATACAAGGCTTTTTTTTTTTTTAATCTTCCTGAAATTTAGAAAAACCTAAAAAATGCTGATGCTGATAATCATCGCTCTATTCACATGGATGAGTCTGAATTTACAGCAGAGGATTCTGGGTCGTCTCATTACCTTGAATAATTTTCACTCTTTGAAGTGCATGTGTTATTTATTTATATATATATTTATTTTTTCCCAGACATAATTTACCTTTGCTGGTACCATCAGGTCCGCGGAGCACCGTGCACTCCTCTATGCTGCCAAATGGCTCGAACATCTTTCTCACGTCGGCATCTGTCTGCTGTTTTCCCAGCATGCCCACAAACAGCTTCCTGTCTTCTAAGGGGAAGGAGATTGCCAAGGTGGGAGGGAGAAAATAGGATATTGTGTTGATAATGTGAGTGGGAGTGAAAAGGGTAAGAAAAAAAAAACAGGAGTAGGTGTTTTATGAGTCAGGTGTTACCAAAAAATAAATTAATTAATTAAAAAAGGAAAATTTCCCATGTTAACGCCTCTCTGGAAATGCATAAACAATCCAAAAACAGCCATAAGAGAAGGAATAACCTCCAAAAAAAACAAAAAACCAGACTGGACGTCAGCCTGCTATACTTCATATGACCACCAGAGTGCAGTAATGGGAACATGACAACAAATAAACAGCATCTGGCAGTGACTCAAATGTTTGTCACCCTCTGTGTTGTCTCCGTCTGTCCCCGTCTGTGAAGGATCAGACCAGTGTTTCTGCATGTTTAAGCCCATTCACTACAAATTGCTTACAGTTGACATTACAGCTGATCATTCCCTAAAGCGTAACATGGCTTTTTAAGAATCTAATCTTTTATTTTACAGTGTTCAGACCACTGCAAAACATCCAAATCTGACCAAGTGTCACTTTCTTATTTCTAGTCCAAATATCTCATTAGACTTAACATAAGACAGATTAACTTTTCAGTGAGATATAAAGACTAATATATAAACAATTGTAACAATGGCAGGTTATTATATATTATATATTTTTTAAAATGCGATTAAGCAAAAAAAAAAAACAAAAAAAAAACTGCCTAAGGAATGAGTAAAAAAAAGTAGCTTGGTTAAATGTGTTGAAATAAGAATTTTCAGATATATTGTCTCAAAATAAATTCTTATAACTCTCTGATAAATTACTCTTCAGGTGATTATTAACACCCATCATCACAAATATGCAACATACCCAAAAGTCTAGAAATCTATCCACTCTATGAGCTATAGTCAAATTAATGATCTCCAGTATCTACAGTTAAATTAGCATTTACTTACCATATTTTCTGGACTATAAGGTGCACTTAAAATATGTTAATTTTCTCCAAAAATGACAGTTTGGTTTATAATCCAGTGTGCCTTATATATGTATTAATTCTGGTTTTGTTTCGTGATTTGGAATTGTCACTTTTTATCTCATAAATTAATTTTTTTTTTAATCTTTTTTTTTTAATTAATATAGTCCAGTGCACCTTATATATGACCCCCCCCCCCCCCCAAAAAAAAATTAAAGCATTCATTGACAGTGCACCTTGTAGTCCAGTGCGCCGTATAGTGTGGAAATACGGTATATATATGTATATATATATATATAATTATTTATTTAGTTGTTAGAGTGTAGTAAACATTTTAGGAAAAGTGATGTAAATTACACAGTTCGCAGACAGTCTAAGGCTTGTAGTTGTTTATTTTTCTGTAATGTATCACAAACTGCTCTTAAATCTGTTATATTAACACACACAGACTTTTTCAGACACTACACTGGACCAAAATCTAAATCTGATTCATAATAAATATAATAAATCCAATTATAAATGATAAGTTCAGGCACAATATTGTTCAAATTGCATTATTTTAGGTAGAAATTTGAAAAGTAATGTAAAAAGTTTTGTCGTGTAAGAGTACAGACTGCACATCATCATCATCATCATCATCATCATCATCATCATTATCATCGAATTAAGCAAAAAAATAAAAAATGCCAATGATACCAATATATTTCTTAAAATAAGATTTTCAAGGTCTATTGTTTAAAAAATAAGTTCTTACATCTCAATTAGAAGTTATTCTTTAGGTGATTATGTGTTATTTTATGTGTGATGAGATATTTGGACTAGAAAGTAGAAGAATACACATTTGGATTTTTGCAGTATATACATTTTTTCCCACCAATTGGGTTGGTTGTTGGTTTGATCTTGGGATGGCAACATTTATTTAAATATCTTGACCAATCACTGAACCTCATGAACCTGTTGACGTCGGTCACAGAGAAAAGAAAACACTTCCTTTGTCGGCTCACACACTCAGACATTTACGCACCGCAGCGCTTCAGTCACTTCGCTTTTTATTAAACACGAGTCACACTGCGAGGTCTGGTGATGTAATTAATGTTAGAGGTTCATTTTAAAGCGTCACACATAGATGTTCCGGTAAATTCTGCTGTTAAATATGGTGACGTCCACCAGCCTGCACCAGTTCTGCACAAGCTGCTTTTGTCGTCGTCCACCTGTCGTGTCATTTTCAGTAGGTCTGTCAGATGGATAACACAACTCATCCACCGTGCTGTCAGGTTGTCATGGTAACAACTTGCTGTCACAGTCTGTAGCTGTTAGCTCTAGAAGTTCTATTACCTCACGTCAGCTTTGTGTTTATTTACGGTCGTACCACAGATGAGTTTTGATATTAATACATTCTGTCTTGTATTACTGATGCTCAAATGAATAATTTTTTAAAAATACACTATGAAGAGATCACAAAGCTTCCTCTTTATAACCTACACCCACGGTTCTCAAACTGGGGTCCGTGGACCCCTAGGGGGATGTGGCGCATGTCCAGGGGGTACGCGAAATTATTCACGGTTTTGTTTTGTTTGTTTTTTGCTGTTTTATTTTGAAATGCGGAAGTTTTATTTTGTAGCGAGCGGGCGGAAGTAACAGCGCTGTTTGACGCCAGCTTGACTAAATTGAGACGGAGCGAGTCACAGGCTATTTTTAGCCACCCTGCAGCGAACATGGATCGATTTTTGTGTCCGCCAAGTTCCTCAAGAAGTGGTAAAAGAAATGACAATGAAAATGACAATGACAAAAACAAACGCCCTAACCCTAAAAAGAGAAAGTACATTGATAGTTATATTAGTTTATTATTTTAAAATTATTTAAAATTGTTGTTTCTGAAGTGCTCATTTATATTATAATACCTGAAAATGTCGCTGGTTTACACAAAAGCACTATTAAAAAAGGTTATCATTGTTTCATAATAATCATTGTTGAAGTGGTTTTTTATCATTTTCAGTATCGCGAGGATGAGGGGGGACATGGAAAAATTTCACCCCTCCAAGGGGGACCTGGGCCAAAAAAGTTTGAGAACCCCTGACCTACACTACAATGTAAACGTTTGTGCAGTGGAATGACTGATGCAGGACCAAAAAATTATGACCGGACAATGTTGATGCGGTCAACCATTGGTCAAACGGTCATTGGTTAACATCCCTAGTTTGATCCATATATAAAATGATTATACTGTTTTTATATTTTAATAGGAAAATAGATAAAGCTCCCAGAGAACTCAAAAACAAAAACATCCCAATAGAAAGTGGATGACATCCTGCAGACTCTAAAATAAAACAGATTCACATATTCACTCATTTGTTGAGCATCACAGCAGATAAAGTGCGACAAACCAACTGGGAGCTGGTAAATGTTTGGATTTTTACAGCGATCCTTTTCTTCCTTCACTCACAGTCTGGCTGAAGGGCGTTTGACACTGATTGGCTTTTGTTGTTTTGTTACATTTGTGCAATTATTACATAATGTTGCAGATGAAAAAGTGGCTCTGGCAGAAAAGACTGTGTGTATATGTTAATACAATGGATTGGAGAAGCTTCTGCCAAAAAAAAGCCTCAAGCTTAAAAACTTTGTCAGAAAAATCAATACACTGGGGAAAAAAAAGGGAAAAAAAAACAATAGTACAACATATTTTTGCTTGAATGAAACAAAAAAAAAAAAAAAAGGGAAAAAGGGAAAATTATCTTGGTGTATTTCTTGAAATAAGATTTTCCAGAGCTAATTTCTCAAAATAAGTTGTTATATCTCATTGAAAAGAGCCGTGGTACATATTTTCAGAGGTAGTAAAAGTACTCATAGTCTGTACTTAAGTAGAAGTACAGCTACTTGTGTGGAAAAAATACTCTGGTAAAAGTAGAAGTACTGATTCAACTCCTTTACTGAACTGAAAGTTTAAAAAAAGTACAACTTCTGAATTATAATAAAGTTAAAAAAAAAAAAAAAAAAAGGAAAGATACACTTGGTAAAACTTATATTTTTGCAGTACTCCTTTTTCTGCAGTACTCCTTTTTCTTTCTTCACTCACAGTCTGGCTGAAGGGCGTTTGACACTGATTGGCTTTTGTTGTTTTGTTACATTTGTGCAATTATTACATAATGTTGCAGATGAAAAGTGGCTCTGGCAGAAAAGACTGTGTGCATTTGTTACTATAATAGGTTAGAGAAGCTTCTGCCAAAAAAGCCTCAAGCTTAAAAACTTTGTCAGAAAAATCAATACCACATAAACAATTAGAAATTCTATGTTATGTATGAAGGAGAATGTCATTAGTTCTTTCAGGTCCACTGTGAAAGAGACGAAAACCAGAATGTGTCAATGATCTGTGATGATGATGATGATGATGATGATGATGATGATGATGTGTAGTCTGTATCTGTAACTAAAATAACAAAACCCATGAAAATCTGTGCACCATTCTTTCATTAGTTTTTCTTATATAATGCATTTTATACACCTGTGGGCACTGAAAATACTTTACAATTCCTCACATTCACCCATTCACACTCACATTCACACACTGGTGCTGCCTGACCCCACTGGGAGACACTTAGACAGTGTCTCTGCCCAAGGACACTTCGACAGCCAGAGGTGGGACGCGAACCGCCAACCCCTCGATCATTGGACGACCCGCTCGAAGCCACAGCCGCCCATTTGCTCAACAGTTACACTTCCAGTCATTCTGATCAAATAAACCTTGTTCTTTCAATTGACCTTTTCTCAGAATTCTGACTTTAATTCTGATTTTAAAGCCTTTTTTTCAACAGAATTATGACTTTTTCCACATATTTCTGCCTTTTCTCCTCAGAATTTATTTTTTTTCCCCTCAGAATTTCTTCCCATTTCTTCAGAACTCTGGTGTCAATGTCAGAATTCAAACCTTTTCTCTTGAAAAAACTCACAATTATTATGTTTTTCTCATAATAATTAGAAAAAAAACCCATCTATTTGACTGTCGCCCTTTAAGTCCTAAGTTATTTTCAGAGACCATGAAGTCATAACTGCACTTGCCCCAAATTTGGAGCCTCTAGGGCTCAAAGGGTTAGGGTTAGGGTTATCATTATGGTCCGATATGACACCAATTTTCTCCGTGGTCATATCTTCAGGTCTTAGGGTGACCCTCTTAGTTTCAACAAACAGGACGTAGGTTTACATCTTTGTCACTGCAGGTCAAAGGTCATTTCCGGTTTACTCAACTTGCTTCAGGACTTTGCTTCAGGTCAAAATTGCATTGGTCAAAACAGGAAGTGGATGCAATTGTTTTCTTCCAGTAGATGGGAAGACGTCACATGGGTGTTCTGTCCAATCAGAACCCTCTGGGTCCCCAGCTCTTAAAGCCCAATTAACTAGAGCGGAACAAACCCGCTTCCCATGTAAACGCTTATTCGGAATTAACATGTCTATGTAGACATGAAGGAAATAACTTTAATTCCAAATGACTTTATTTGGAATAAATTATTGTGAATTAAAACAATCACCATTTAAAGGCACAGACTGTACATATGTTTCTCCAGCTGTAAACAGTTTAAGGTTTAGTAAAGAAAACCACTGTTGACATGTGTTTTGTTTTGAGTTCATACAGACAGACTATTTGCAACTTTAATTGACTTTTTTTTTCCTAAGACAGCCTATTTATTCTGATGTAGAACCACATCTTAAACAAGTTCATAGTGTCTGAAAGTAAATTCTTGTAACACCTGCCTGAACCGTTTACTTCCAAAGTCCTATTTATGTTCATCTCAAACTGAGTGCATGGATTATCTATTCTGGTCTCATTAACTGCCTTGGTTCTCTGTGTTTATTGGATTTCCTCCTTCCTCTCTTCTCTTCTTTTCTTTCTAGAAGTGTTTTTGGTGCTTGTCAGTTTGACTTTAGAAGAACCTGTTTTTATAGCAGACCCTCTTATGCAGATTCCTGTTTTTCTACAAACATACAATGTTATAATGTCACATGTCGACTGAAAACCTCAGCAGTTTAAAAACATGAGCTCTAGTGTTTAGGTCGTAATCCTGCGACACGGTTTCCTGCCGCTATAAACAGCTCGTTGTGAGATGTTCGCGAGATGTGTAGAAAACCTGACGTCAGGTTGAAGTGTCCAACTGGGACAAATGCTCCAACAGTGAGGAAGTGGCCACAACACACACCCAGCAGGCACTTCATTCAAACTTTACCAACCTGAAGAAGAAGAAGAGAGAAGTTGCCTCCCAAAACAGTCCGTTATCGTTTTTTTCAACGGTTTTCCTTTTTCCAAAACATGTCCCAACCATAAAACGTTCTCCTCGGCTGTGGTGGATTTTTATCTTGCCTTTCATTGTTCGGGTCAGACTAAGGGTCCAACACGTATGGACGCACATCAAAGTTGGACATATTTTTATAGCGCTGTAACATAACGTCTACTTAAAGTCCTAATAATATTAAATAGCAAATACACTAGGAACAATGCCCCATTAAAAACTACTTTAAACTAATTAATTCAAGATATTTTTGCTTGAATTATGCAAAAATAAATAAAGAAATACATTTATTATTATTATTATTATTATTATTATTAATAATAATAATAATAATAATAATAATAATAATGTCAGAAAAATCAATACCACATAAACAATTAGAAATTCTATGTTATGTATGAAAAAGAATGTCATTAGTTCTTTCAGGTCCACTGTGAAAGAGACAAAAACCAGAATGTGTCAATGATCTGTGATGATGATGATGATGATGATGATGTGTATTCTGTATCTGTAACTAAAATAATAAAACCCATGAAAATCTGTGCATCATTCTTTAAGTAGTTTTTCAAAATAAAACTAAAAATAAGACAATAATAATAATAATAATAATAATAATAATAATAATAATAATAATAATAATAATAATAATAATAATAATAATAATCTGCCAATGGAATAAGTGAATAAGATCCATTGTCTGAAAATATTTTTTAATATCTCAATTATAAGTTACTTTTTATGTGATTCTTTTTTATTTTAAGTGTGATGAGATATTTGGACAAGAAATTAGGAAAAATACACTTGGTAACATTTAGATTTTTTCCAGTGCACAGAAGTCAGAGGAAGTCTGGCTCCTCTTAATAAGACATGAGTTTCCCACAAAACAGGATTTGACAAATTTCTGGGGAATCTCTAAAATATTGATGTGCTTTTTTTGTTGTTTTTTTTTTAATTCTTCTCATCATGAATCATGTGTAAAATGGGTCTATTACTCATGTATGATTCATCCATGATGGTGATTCATCCCTGATTCACTTTAATGAAGATACCTACATGCATACAAACACAAATGCTCTTTTTTTCCCCTAAAAAAAAGGTCCATCTTTTCTGTCTCGCCTTTTTGAAACACAACGTATGTTTTATTTAACATACGTAAGAGCAGTAAAGTGCAGCGCTATTTTTTTTTTGACTGTCCATATCTCTGAAAGGTATACAGCAGGCAGCGATGGACACTTTTATCCTGCTTTTTAAGTCTTATTATTCATACTGTTATTCATATGAATGACAATAATAATGGATAAATTAATTACTTCATAACGTGGTATGTACACACTTTTGTGTATTTTTCTTCATTTCTTGTCCAAATATCTCATCACACTTAAAATAAGACAGAAATACCTGAAGAGTAACTTATAATTGAGATATTACAGATCATTTTCATTTATTCCATTGGGAGATTATTATTTTTATAATTATTATTAATGTATTTCTTTATTTATTTGTGCATAACTGAAGCAAAAATATCTTGAATTAATTTTGTCAATTGTTTTGAATGGGCCATTGTTTCACAGTAGATTTGGAAAATTTATATATTTAAAAAAAACTTACCAACGTAGTTTTCACTTTCACATTTGCTTAATTAAAGATTTTTTGTTGTTGTTTTTGCTTAATTTAAGCAAAAAAAAAAAAGTAATAAAAATCTGCCAATGGAAGAAATTAAAATTGTTGTGGTAAGATTTCATGAAATAAGATTTTCCAAATTTAATTTTGTAAAAATCAGTTGTTATATCCCACTGAAAACTTCCTGTTTAGGTGATTCTGTCTTATTTTAAGTGTGATGAGATATTTTGAGTAGAAATAAGAAAAACACACTTGGCAAGATTTAGGGATTTTTTTTTTTGTTATTATCCTTATATTTGTCCAAACAAATGTACCTGTAGTTGTAGCAGGTGTTAAAATGAACAAGAAACTGAAGAAAACAAGGGTGGTTTCATCATTTTTCCTCAACAGTATGATGTGAAAATAATCATTCCACTACAAAAATCTAAATGTTACCAAGTGTATTTTTCATAATTTCTTGTCAAATATCTAATCACACTTAAAATAAGACAGAATCACATGAAGAGTAACTTATAATTGAGATATTACAGATAATATTATAGATAATTTGCAATTAATTCCATTGGCAGATTATTATTTTTTATAATTATTGTTAATGATAATTAACTTTTCATTGAGACAAAAGAACTTATTTTTAGACAAAAGATCTAGAAAACCTTATTCCGAAAAAATCTTTCCAAAAGTAATTTTGACTTGTTCTTATATCCAAGCAAAAAAATAAAAATAAAAATCTTGTATTATTTTGTTTACATTTCTTTTTTAGGAGGGGGGGGCAGTGTAGTATAGATTTAAACTGACAACAGCAGGTCCAGGCAGGTGTCGTTAAACTGCGACAAATAATCCATTTTCAAATGTCGTTAAACCACTGAGTCTTGAAATTGTAGTTTTCTTAAGTCAAACAACCAAAGTCCTGCACAGTTGACATATGAATCTGCTTCCGTCTCTAGAGACATTGTCCCAGTTTTAGAGGCGGTGTCCATTTTACCAAACAGAAAGTCTTCCAGAGGTTGGACTAAATGAGCTGCAGTGTCAGTGACGATGCAAAGTGAAAGTGATTATTTGAAGCGGTTGTTTTGTGTTTTCAGGTGAGGACGGGCGTCTCTTACCCCCTCTGCTCTCGCTGTCTGCTGGCTTCACTTGGATTGGACGGTTCATCTGGAAGGACAGAACAGAGGACAGAGGACGCACGTGAGTTTCCACAAAACAGGGTTTATATCGATTTTTAACCCGTTTACGCTTGAATTTAAAGAAAAGTGTATATAAAAAAAAAGTCAATGATAAATTAAATGGAGATAATTTATTTGACGATGGCATATAACGTGGATTTATTTTTGGTATGTTGCAAATTTGCAACGGTAGGTGTTAAGGGGTTAAATATGGTTAAAAAAAATCCCATATTAGTCCTACTGTGGGCAAATTTACAGCGTTACAGTAGTGATCAAAATATGCTTGTAAAGTTTTATTTTTATTGACTTTGAAGATGAGGTAAGATAAGGTAAGGTAAGGTAAGGTAAGGTAAGGTAAGGTAAAGTAAAGTAAAGTAAAGTAAAGTAAAGTAAAGTAAAGTAAGGTAAGGTAAGGTAAGGTAAAGTAAAGTAAAGTAAGGTAAGGTAAGGTAAGGTAAGGTAAGGTAAGGTAAGGTAAAGTAAGGTAAGGTAAAGTAAGGTAAAGTAAAGTAAAGTAAAGTAAGGTAAGGTAAGGTAAGGTAAGGTAAGGTAAGGTAAGGTAAGGTAAGGTAAGGTAAGGTAAAGTAAGGTAAGGTAAGGTAAGGTAAGTTACAATAGGATAAGTTATGATGCAATAAGATATGATATAAATTACAATATGACAAGACAAGATTAGATAAGATAGAAGAAGATAAGATAAACTATGATATAATAAGTTATGATGTGATAAGTTACAGTAAGTCATGATGCATAAGATGTGTTAAGATAGAGGATAATATTATTTTAAAATGAAATTTGCAGTGTTACAGGAGGAGAAGGGATGAAGTAAAAATATTAAAACTACAAAAAACATTAGTTACAAAAGTATATACTGTGTGTGTATATATATATATATATATATATATATATATATATATATATATATATATATATATATATATATATATATATATATATATATATATATATATATATGTGTGTGTGTGTGTGTGTGTGTGTGTGTGTAAAGCAGCTGTGTATAAAAACAGTACTAATTCATAAGTAACTGTATTTACAATAAGTCTTCACACACTTTAAATCTATTCTAATGAAAAAAACATGTAATGAT
Source organism: Siphamia tubifer (assembly GCA_020466265.1). Classification (NCBI taxonomy): domain Eukaryota; kingdom Metazoa; phylum Chordata; class Actinopteri; order Kurtiformes; family Apogonidae; genus Siphamia; species Siphamia tubifer. The sequence goes on from CM035793.1 coordinate 45,080,285, forward strand.
ATAGTAAATAAAGTATTTTTTTTAATAGATTTCTGTCTTTGTATTAAACAGTTTGTCTTCAGTACATGGATGCCTTCATTTTTTTCTTTCTTCTAAATAATAAACCCCCTGAAAATTCAGAAACCTAACAACAAAGAGCTGTGATTAAAATCAATAGTGAAAAAAAGGCGCCTCGGCTGGCTCACTCTTTAAAAATACAAAAGCGACGATGACTTTTACTGACTGATGCTTTCATATGAAAAGAGCGGGTCTGGATCCACAGGTGGGCCTCAAGAGAATTTACTTCAGACCTCAAATAAATCTGCATTTCAAGCATTTAAGAAAACTGTCAACATGAATGGTGTTTCTTTTTTTTAAAAGTGCTTGACATTGTTCTGATAGTTGCACATCAAAGAAACACACTCTGTTTATTCTGATAAAACATTAAAAAGCAGATCCTGTTGATTTATTTAGTCTAAGTGTTTAGATGGTTTTACTGATGACAAGAGATAAAACAACAGCCTTTTATGAATGAATACATTTATGTGCTATCATTTATAAGACATTATAAGGTCTACCTACATACTACTACTACCTACTACTACCTACTACTACTACCTAGCTACTACTACTACCTACCTACCTACCTATTACTACCTAACTACTACTAGCTACTTACCTACCTACTACTACTACTACTACTATCTACTTACCTGCCTACTACTACTACTACCTACTTACCTGCCTACTACCTACTACTACTACTACCTACCTACTACTACCTACTTACCTACCTACTACTACTACCTACTTACCTGCATACTACCTACTACTACTACCTACCTATTACTACCTACTTACCTACATACTACCTACCTACTACTACTACTACCTACCTATTACTACCTACTTACCTACCTACTACTACTACCTACTTACCTGCATACTACCTACTACTACTACCTACCTACTACTACCTACTTACCTACCTACTACCTACTTACTACTACTACTACCTACCTACTACTACTACCTACTTACCTACCTACTACCTACTACTACCTACTTACTACTACTACTACCTACTTACCTGCCTACTACCTACCTACTACTACCTACTACTACTACTACCATATACTTACCTACCTACTACCTACTACTACCTACCTACTACTGCCTACTTACCTACTATTACCTACCTACTTACCTACTACTACCTACTTACCTACTACTACCTACCTACTACTACCTACTACCCACTACTACTACCTACTTACCTACCTACTACCTATTTACCTACCTACTACTACTACCACCTACTTACCTACCTACTACTACTACCTACCTACTACCTACCTACCTACTACTACCTACTTACCTACCTACTACTACCTACCTACTACTGCCTACTTACCTACCTACTACTGCTACCTACTCACCTACCTACTACTACCTACCTACTACTGCCTACTTACCTACCTACTACCTACCTACTACTATCTACTTACCTACCTACTACCTACCTACTACTGCCTACTTACCTACCTACTACCTACCTACTACTGCCTACTTACCTACCTACTACCTACCTACTACTGCCTACTTACCTACTTACCTACCTACTACTGCCTACTTACCTACCTACTACCTACCTACTACTACCTACCAACTACTACCTACCTACCTATGTAATTGACCAGTATGCGTAGGCTCACCCAAAGTGAGCAGGTGCCCGCAGTCACCCTCAGTTGCAGGTCATTGAAAACTATTTTAATGATATTCGGGTTGCGGTCGGTCGGGGTCGTTTTGAGATAAACTTTAAAACAATCTGGTAAATCACTGTAATATAAATATTATTAAAACATACACTTTATTGACTGAATATGACTGAAGGTGATGTACGTCAGCAGTAGCCTATGCCAGTGTTTCCCAACCAGTGTGCCGTGGCCCATTAGTGTACCATGAGAAATCATCAGGTGTGTTTGAAAAATGACGTCATTTCACCTTCTTGGTTCTATAAGTGAGCAGTGTGATTATAGATCCAACAGCACACACCACTGATCCAGCCTGAGCTGTTGTTTGTGTGTCAGTTTTGTGTTTAGCTAAACAGGCCGGGGGTTTTTTTGCACTGAATGAGTAAATCAAGATTAGATTAACATTATATTTCAATAAATATACTTTTTGTGACATTGTTCTTTGGTAGTGTGGCCTGTGATGTTTCTAATGTCAAATATGTGCCGTGGTTCAAAGAGGTTGGAGGGGGCAAGAGGGGTACATACATACAAATAAAGTAAGGTTTGGGACACACTGGCTGAGATGTTTAAAGATGATGAGCGGCTCCCAGTGTTTTTGTTTCCATGGAAACCAGGTTCAAATGTGTCTTTGGGTGTAACAGCTGGTTCAGATGCTGCGTTAGCGTTGATAACTTTGGAATGATGATGCAGAACAAACATATTTTATAAACATATTAACTTACAAACAAAGACATGGAATTTTAACACAGAAATAAATGCAGGTATGTGAGTAAGGTCAAAGGTCATGTGATGTTCATAAAGACCATTGACTACTTTTTAAAAATGTGGGTCGGGTGCGTCCTTTTCAAATATATTTCTTGTGAATTGTGGGCGGGCTAGTTAAAAAAAAACAGTTGTTTATAATTTGACGCGTCCATCACTGACCAGTATGGATTTTTTGGGGCCAATACTGATGCCATTTTTTTTTTTTTACATCAGCCTTATTTGATGACAGATACAGACCACTGATATTTCTAAACCAATATTTGAAGCTCATACTGATTTTTTTTGTTTTTTCATCTATGAAATGATAACAAATGTCAGAAAATCTTCTTTACTTACAATTAAAGATAATTGAGAGAAATAGGAGATGTAACTGTTAATGATTTAATCCCAGAAAAAGGACAAACGTTGCTTTGCTTTAAGGATAAAAACACAAACTTGTCATATATTAATGTTTTACTGCTTGTAATAAGCACAATTTGCTTTTAACACAGCTTTTTTTTAAGATAAAGTGAATACTTTTAAATGCTGTCATTCACTCTTTAAGGTTCATTTTATTTCCATTGTTAGTAAAATCCTCATTTTAGAGATAATTAAATATTCTACCTTTATATTTCTGAGATATATGCTCTGACCATATGCCCTTTCTGGTTCATCCAGAAGTGTTTGTTGTGTGTTGCATGTTATTTAACCATCATTTTCTGTAAATATTTGATCTGTTTTTACTTTTTAGTAAACCCTTTCCCCTAAAGTGACTCCAGTCTCTTCACAGGCCGTCATAGTAAATAAGAATCTGTTCTTAATGACTTGCCTGGATAAATAAAGATTAAATAAAATAAATTAAAAACACCATAAAAATGTCAAAACTCAAGTAACTGTCTTATTTATTCAACTGTCATGAACAAAAATCCACCTTTATTCCTGTAACCAATATTTTTTAGTTTTTACATTTATTGTAATAATCCCTAACAACTGACAATACCTTTTTTTCTCACAATAATCCTTTAAATCCACTAGAATATGATGCTTTACATGTTATGTGTCCCAATATTATTCGTCCAGACACGGTATCTAACTTTGCCTTAATCAGATATTCCAGATTATACAATAAGAGATTTAACTGTTAAAAATCTTAATCCCAGAAAAGGGACAATTGTAACCGTGCTTTAAGAATCAAAACATTAATCTGTCTTGTGTGATCATGTTTTGTGCTCAATTTGCTTTAAAAGTAGCTCCTTCAAGATAACGTTATTACTTTTAAACGCAGTCATTCACTCTTGTCATGATTTATAGATAAGGCATGTTGTGAATTAAGTTGTAATAATTTGTCATTTGTAAAAAAAAAAAAACAAAAAACAGAACCGTAAGGGAAACACTGACACTGATGTATAAGCTATTAGACATACTGTTCATACTGTAAGGTGATACAATAGTGACATATGCACACTGGGTCAGTACACTCCCTATGTTCACTCTCCGATTTCTCTACTTTCTTTTTTCGTGGCCAACAAACCACAGCTGACACTGATACGACAGATATTACATTCGCAGCGTCGCTCCCTCCCTCCTCTGGCCTCCTCTCTCTCAGAATCTGCTCTAATCCTGCCGTCTATCGTTTCTTCTGCCCCTATCACACAAAACCAGGAAAGGCACACACCCACGTCGGATTGAGGGGGGTGGGGGTGGGGGGTGATAAGATTAAGAACGCTCGCCGGCTAATCTGGATTACAGGAGCACGAGGCATCAGAATAGTGAGAGATTCTGAGCCTGACAGAGGGAGACAGAGACACAAACAGAGTCTGTAGGGCATTGGGGTTAGAGGAGAGGAATAAAAAAACAACAAGGGACTGAAGTATAACAAAGAAAAAATAACACAGCGCACCCATTGGATGGAAGGATTATGCGACCTTTTCATAATTCATCAAAAGACAAGCTACTGAAATGCTATTTTTTTCCTCACTTTTCAACAATTGTCCGTCTCTTTATTTAACCTTTTACGAGCCGTACATTCCGGTCCTGGTAGATGACATTATTTTAATAACACACACATATATATATATATATATATATATATATATATATATATATATATATATATATATATATATATATATTATATACAGCTCCCACATTAATGCACCTGCACTTGTCGCACATGAAATAAAAATGAACAAATTCATCTTTCTGAATATATAACCCAGTCTGAACAACACGTACACAAAACAGTGTTTTTACAAAAAAGACAAATATGACA
>CM035793.1:45090033-45092533 GCA_020466265.1 Siphamia tubifer
TGATGATGGATGAATCTATGTTAATGTGTTAATTTACTTTTATTGTATACCATATTTTCCGCACTAGTTTATAAGGCGCACTGTCAATGAATGGTCTATTTTAGATTTTAGTTTTTTCATATATAAAGTGGACTGGACTATAAGGTGCATTAAGTGAAACAAAACAGTCAGATAAGTCAGTCAGTCAAACGTCCGTTCACAACAACGCTCACCTTTGTTCAAACGTTGATGAGCATTTTCACAATAACTGACAACCTTGTTGAGTTGTAACTAAACACACTGTTATGCTGCCAAATCAAATGTTAGCGTATTCACTAACTGTCAAAATTGTTTAGTTATAACATGTAAAATACAACACAATACAGTCACTTTTCCAGTTCCGTCCTTATACACACACTACTGTAATATTATGGTGAAGTACAGTATGTTTTAATCCACACTGTGAGTGCCGTGTACAACACAAAATCAGTTCGAAGTCACAAAGTACAACCACAATTAATACATGTACAGTAATACTTCAATTACGAAAGACCCAACTAATGAATAATCCAAGTTACGAAATGCCTTTACGTAAAATTTTTGTCTCTGAATACGAAAGAAAATTCAAGTTATGAAACGAAACCCCCATAATGTAAATACAGTACTGCACATACTGTACGTAAATATGTACTCTACAATTGTACGTAGCATCCTATTTAGTATTTGATAGAGTTGCTCTCCCATTGGCTAGGAGGGAGCTACCCATGATGCTTTTCGTGTCCCTTTGACCCTCATTCGTCACAGAGTTCTTACTGCACCTTTACTGTTGTTTGGTGACTTTTTCCAGTGTGCTCATTTCAACTTTATTATTCATTATTCATCATGGGCCCAAAGAAACTGATTCATGCTCCGTCAACAAACACTGCTGAAGGTGAAACTGGACACAAACAGAGAAAAAGCACTGACCACAATTCAGAGATGGCAGACCTCCGCCATGACTTAATATGGTGTCACATGACATCAAAACGTCACGTGATGCAGCCATAGGTGTTGACTCATGTATTGTCTGAAGATCAGACCATGTGAATGAAAAAAAAACCTGATTCTATCTTGTCTGAATCCTGAGATATGTGACCCACCCCCACGAAACCAGGCATAAGTGTGTGTAAATCCAAACAGAGTTATGTGTGTATCTTGGTAGAGTGGAAACTAAGGTTGAAGATGGTGAAAAAATGATGTTTCTATCACAAGTAGAACCAAAGTTATGGTCATTTTAATATCCACATTTAGACATATTTTGCAATTTGCATATTTTTAGATATTGTCCGTTAAAGTTTTGGACTGTTTTGGGGTAGGAAGTCCTTAGCAACGCATAATAATTTGTATCCGATTGACACAAATTGTTGACAGATGTTAAAGGACACTCTGATGGACATGTCACAGAAGTTTTATATATTATAATAATAGGACAGAAGTGTGACGTATTATAATCATTTGGCTTACACCATTGGACAGAACATTCAATATAAGCTTTTACCTCGTACCAAACACTTGGGTGTTTACCCACGGAACGGAGATCGTTTTGTTCGGCGAAAAGAGGTGGAAGTCGTCTTTGTCTTTGCTCAGCAATACCTGAACTTTTGTCGCCGCTTAAATAATTGACTCAATAAACACCTTTATTGATTGGATTTCAATGTAATGACCACAGGAACTGAACATAGAGGTGTTAAGGTACCGTTTTTTGATAAGGTGTAAACACAAATAACAAATCGCCTTCCAGCCTAAATTTGGCTGTAGCTCTGAACGGCTCAGCGCGACTTATGCCTGGTTTCGTGGTGGCGAGTCACATATTACCACTGATGTGTTTTAGCTGTTGACCTTTGACCTTCATTGCCCAAAAGCTAATGGGTTCTTCGTTGACCCATTATCTATCATTCCTGAAAGTTTTAATCAAATCCTGCTGACAGACAGACAGACAGATAAACATACAAACAAACTGACATGAATGTAATACCTCCTTGGCAGAGGTAATAACCACAATGATATGTAAATGATTTGCATGTCTTATAATTTTCTTTTACTTTTAACGCATATTTCATACAAAATGTGTATATTTTTATAATTTTTTTTAGGGGGTAGTGTTGGGGACCCTGGAATGAATCAGTCTTTTACATGTAAAGTGTGACTATACTTATGAAAAAAAAATATCACGTTATGAAACCACTTCTGGAACAAATTCATTTCGCAAATTGAGGTACCACTGTACAAGGATCTGAATTATAATGCACACTGTCAAGGTTTTGTTTTTGGTGTTTTTCAGAAACTTAAAGGCTTTTAAGTGCACCTTTATAGTCTGGAAAATACAGTAGTTATATTTAAATTCAGGTGCTGAGGGGTTAACCAAGTGAAATCATGTGTTTTATGAAATTATATCATCCCCTTCCAAATAAACTAAACTTCTTCTTCTTTAGGTGCTATACCGTTCAACGTGGGCGATCATGTCTCTCCAGCCATCCTGATC
>CM035793.1:45097533-45205033 GCA_020466265.1 Siphamia tubifer
CCCCCTCCCCTCTCCTTTTCTCTCTTAGGCTTGTTTACAAAAACAGTCCCGTACAGTGCACACACAACACACGGGTAAAAAACCTGCCCCGACCAACAGCCCATTTTTACCAGTGTGTTTTTGGCTGTTTGATCATTTGTCCCTTCGCTCTCTGTCTCCAAACACGCCGATGTAATATGCAATCCTCTTCCGACTGAATACACATACATTGTTCCCTGTGTCTGCTGCTGACAGCCGCTCATGTGTGCACACACTGTCGGTCACAGCAACATGAACACACTACACATGCTTAATCTTTTCACTCTCTGATGCCACGGGGGGGGATTTCACTGGGATTATGAGATATTAAATCCATAGATTATCCAATCAAATCACAGTTCGACCCCTTCGCCATAATGCATGACCCTCGTGAAATCAACTTCCATAAGCGTCGAGGAGTGGCAAACGCATTTTCATCTACTACGGCGCAGTGTAAATCTCTTTCAGATAGAAGATCATTTACAGTCAGAGTGAGTAAAAAGCATATTGATGATGATATTTTTCTCTGCTTTCTCTTACGGCGCCCAGAGCTGATGATAATCTCAATGCCCTCAGCTCAACCCAGTCACTGTTGAGACTATATAGCAGGGGTTGGGTGTGGGTGTGGGGGATGGGGTGGGGGTGACACATTTCTATTTTCACTCCAATTCATGTCCATTTTGCTTGTCTCTCTCTGCTTTGAATGGTAAATATATCAGCGCAGACCATCTCCCCCTGCTCTTTCAAAGAACATTTACAGCAAGAGGGGGAGGCAGCAGGCAGAGTTGGATGGTGGTGGGGGGTGGGGGGTGGGGTGGGGTAGGGTAGGGGAGAGGCAGTGGCAGCGTAGTTGGGTGGGGCGGATGGGAGGGTGGGGATGGGTGGGGGGGGGGCACAAAGACAATTTTCCATCTTCGCCTCCGCTCCATCACACAGCGCTGGTCATTGCATCGTGCCGGTCGCCTAGCAACCTAGCATCCCTCGTCCCCGCCGTCTCCAGGCAACGAGACCTGCGACCGTAATCAACCTGCCACCTCCCGCCTCCCCTCCCCTCCCCTCTCTACTCTGTTCCTCTACTGCTTCTGCTTTTCTATCCTCCTCCTCCTCGCAAATGCACTTACGCTGGGACACACTTGTGAATTCACTGGCGGGGGGTAGGGAGTGTATGTGGGGGGGGGTACAGGTGGAAATTGGTATATTCACAGGGAAATTAAAAAAAAAAATAGCAAAAGGAGATTAATAGACACACATGACTGTATGCTTTTGCACAAAGAGTTGCAACAAAGCAACAGAGGCAGGCATAAAAAAAATAAATAAATAAAAACACACAAGTACGGTTGAATAATGTGTCTACACGTGGATGCACACACACACACACACACACACACACATGAGCGAGCAAGCACACAACGCAACGCACAGCCACACAGAGAAACTCAACCTTCTCGGTGAATTCATCCAGTCACTAAATCAATCAAACACAAAGAGACTGACAGCACAATGTTGGTACAGTTCGATAATATTTAATCAATGATTCTCTCTCCAGTGTCTGAGCTGCTTCCCATCGTTTCACCACTAGTCCGTCCACTTTACAGTTTCAGGATGAAGCTGACAATTCCTGAGGCTTTTTTTTTTTTAAAATTATTTTATTTTATTTTATTGAGGCGTGCCCCCCCCCCCAAAAAAAATAAAATCCTTCAAAGTGGAGGAACAGAATATCAAAGGGTAAATTTTATAACAACGCTGGAGTTGACTCTCAATTGTTTTGTCTCTTCTGACTGTTAAATATTCATGTCAAGTGTTGTTTGACTCGACTCAGTGGAGCAGAGGGGGGGGGAAAGAATTGAATCAGAGGCAGATTTTTTTATGTGCGTGTGTGTGTGTACAGATAGGGTCCATGTCCTACTTTTCTCCTTTTAATTCGGGTACGATTTCCACCCTTTAAGTCCCGCCGTAGTGCAGCGTATGTGTCCAAACTCACATCCATGCTCATTAAATTACCAGCTCTGGTTCAAAGAGCCTAATGAGTTTGTGACCACAGCCCTTCTCCACTTGTTTTTTTTTTCTTTTTGTGTGTATTCCTGTATCACGCAACACACTCCCCAACCCCCCCCCCAAAAAAAACCCCCACCATTTCTCAGTAACAGATGTCTGTATTTAAGCTGATAAACACACTGCCTCAATGCACCTCCAACCCCCTCTCCCCTCTACCCCCCCCCCATGCCCTTACTGCCACCCACTGTTCATTATGTAAAACTTTCATTCATTTCCTCCACACCCCCCCACTCCCCACCCCCCCACTTCATTTATCCAATTTCTCTCTAATTCACACCCATTTGCCACCTCTATAAATCCAATCTGTATTCATCATTACATTCGCCCCAGAGTGACGTGACAGAGGACGGGTCCTTTTTTTTTGGGGGGGGGGGGGTTGTTGTCAGCGTCGCCTGTCCTGTGTCGTCCCTGGCGTGCATTGATATGCATGCATATGTAAATGAATCCACGCATGAATGAACACTTAACTCCAGATAGATTCATCAAGTGAACACATTCGCTCTGAGCCGCACTAATTGCTATCATCATCATCATCATCCCTGCGAGTCGCTGACATGAAGATATAGGCTGCATATGGGGGGGGCTTTATCTACTTATTGTTGACAAGTGAAATGACGTTTGTACATTTACAGGCTCGGGCTGTTGTGTTTGAAGGCCTCCGTTAAAACCAAATGTGCTCGTCTAAGTTTGCGTTTCCGTTTACGTCGCTGTTAAAAGTCCTTCCTCGACCAAATGTGTTCGTCTACTTTGTGTTTCTCGCATCTATTTGTCTATTAAATCCAGTTTATTTCTATATTTCAGCCACAGTTAAACAAGATTTATTCATCAGCTCACAGTGTGAATTTACATTGAAATTTAAGAGGTGAGTCAATCAAATCTGTGACATTTTTTTTTGCATTTTTGTCCACTGAACTACATTATCTATTACATTAAATCAATTAAATGTCAGTTTATATCACTGTTAATGTCATTGTCGACCAAATGTGTTTGTTTGTTTTGTGTTTGTCTTATCATTTCTGTCTTCTCGTCCATCAAATCCAGTTTATTTTTGTGTTCTTGTTCATTAATGTCAGTCTACTGTACATTTTTGAATCTATTGTGTGTTTTTCTGCATTAAATGTCAGGTTATATCTCTATATAGGGCCTCATTTAACTAGATTTATTCATCAGTTGTGTGTTTCTGACACATTTTTGTCTTCATGTACATACAGTGTGAATTTCCATCCATATTTAGCAGGTGAGTCAAACAAATCTGTCGATTTACTTGTGGTTTCTGAGATTTTTATTTTTTTTTTCATTCTAGCCCACAGAACTGCAAGATATATCTGTAATTAACTTGTGTTCTGTTATAATTTGTGTGTCGTTGTATAATAAATGACTTTTATTCTAATATTTTGGCCTCGGTAAAGCGAATCGGTTCATATACTTCCTGTCATATTTTTTTTGTGTTCTTGTTCATTAAATGTCAGTTTATATCCATGTTTAAGACCTTAGTCAATAAAGTTTGTTAATCAATTGTGTATTTGTCTGCATTAAATGTCAGGTTATACCTTTATATAAGGCCACAGTTAACTAGATTTATTCATGAGCTACATGTTTCTGCCACATTTTCTGTGTTCATGTACATACAGTGTGAATTTACATCCATATTAAGGAGGCGAGCCAATCAAATCATTAGATATTTTTTGCATTTTTGTCCACTCGACTGCATTATATATCTGTAATTAACTTGTGTTCTGCAATAATTGTATGTCCTTGTATAATAAATTATTTTTATTCTCATATTTTGGCCTCAGTTAAAACAAATCTGCTCATCAGTTTTGTGTTTTTGTCCTAGTTTTCATGTTTGTGTTAATTATATTATATAAATATAGTATATTATATCTGTATTAAAGTCTTTCTTCAACCAAATCTGTTCATGTACTTGTGTTTCCATCCTATTTTATAGTTTTTGTTCATTAAATGTCAGTATATATCCATGTTTAAAAGACCATTGTCAACCAAGTCTGTTCATTTATTGTGTGTTTTTTTCTGTATTAAATGTCAGGTTATATCTTTATATAGAGCCTCAGTTAACTAGATTTATTCATCAGCTGCGTGTTTCTGCCACATTTTCTGTGTCCATGTACATAGTGTGAATTTACATCGAAATTTAAGAGGTGAATCAATCACATCTGAGATGTGTTTTACGTTGTATTCCACCAAACCGCATTATATATCTGTAATTAATTAGTTTTCTGTCATAATTTGTGTGTCTTTGTAGAAATTATTCTTATATTTTGGCCTCATCTGCTTATTGCTGACACGTGAAATGACGTTGGCACATTTACAGGCTCAGGCTGTTGTGTTTTAAGGCCGCCGTTAACCAAATCTGCTCGTCTAAGTTTACGTTTCCGTCATAGTTTTCGTGTTTGTGTCAGTTAAATGTCAGTTTATATCGTTGTTAAAGTCCTTGGTCGACCAAATCTGCTCGTCTACTTTGTGTTTCTCGCATGTTTTTGTCCATTAAATCCAGTTTATTCCTATATTTTAACCAGATTTATTCATCAGCTGTGTGTTTCTGCCACATTTTCTGTGTCCATGTACATACAGTGTGAATGTGCATCCATATTTAGAAGGTGAGTCAATCAAATCTGTGACGTTTTTTGCATATTTGTCCGCTGAACTACATTATATATCTGTAATTAATTTGTTTTCTATCAGAATGTGTGTGTCCTTGTATAATAAATTATTTTTGTTCTTATACGTTGGCCTCAGTTAACCGAATCTATTCATATACTTGTGTTTTGGTCATATTTTTTTTGTGTTTATTCATTAAATGTCTGTCTCTATAGCCATATTTAAGACCTTGGTCAACCACATCTGTTCAACTATTGTGTGTTTTTCCACCTTAAATGTCAGATTATATCTTTACATAAGGCCACACTTAACTAGATTTATTCACCGGCTGTGTTTCTGACACATTTGCTGTGTTCATGTACATACAGTGTCAACTTTTAGGAGTTGAGTCGATCAAATCTGAGATATTTTTTTGCATTTTTTGTCCACTAAACTGCATTATATAGCTGTAATTAATTTATGCTCTGTTAGAATTTGTTCATCCTTGTATAATAAATGAATTTTATTCTTATATTTTGGCCTCAGTTAAACAAAATGGCATCATCTAGTTTGTGTTTTTCTCATCATTTATTACTTTTTTGTCCATTTATTGCTATATTTCAGCCTCAGTCAAGCAGTTCTGTTCATCAACTCTGTGTTTTTCTGTTATATTTTCTGTATTAGTTTACATAAAGTGTGACTTTACATCCATATTTATGGAGTGACTCAACCAAATCTGTTCATATACTTGTGCTTCTGTCATATTTTTTGTGTTCTTGTTATGGTGCCTAGTTTTATTAGCTCAGTCTTTTATTCCTGATACAGTATATCGGTTTTGTTTTTTTTTCTTTTTCTGTAGCGTTTTGAGATTGCGCCAACTGAAAAGTGTATTATAAATGCAATTTATTATTATCATTAATATTAAATGTCAGTCTATATCCATGTTTAAGACCAAGTCTGTTCATCTATTGTGTTGTTCTGCATTAAATGTCAGGTTATATCTTTATATAAGGCCACAGTTAACTAGATGTATTCATCAGCAGCATGTTTCTGTTCATGTACATACAGTGTGAATTTACTTCCATATTAAGCAGGTGAGTCAAACAAATCTGATTTTTTTTTTTGTGCATTTTTGTCCACTGACCTGCATTAAATATATATCTGTAAATAATTTGTGTTCTGTCATAATGTGTGTCCTTGTATAATAACTCATTTTTCTTCTTATATTTTGGCCTCTGTCAACCACATCTGTTCATCTAATTTGTGTTCCTATCATAGTTTTTTTGTGTGTTCATGTTAAGTAAATGTCAGTTTATATCCGTGTTGGAAGTCCTAGCTTGATTTATTCATATACTTTTTTCTTTTTTTCAGAATTTCGGTCATTTGTCCAATAATTCCAGTTTATTTTCAGTCTCAGTCAAGCAGTTCTGTTCATCTGCTCTGTGTGTTTCTGTCATATTTTCTGTATTAGTTTACATAAAATGTGACTTTACATCCATATTTATGGAGTGACTCAACCAAATCTGTTCATATACTTGTGTTTCTGTCATATTTTTGGTGTTTTTGTTCATTAAATGTCAGTCGAGATTCATGTTTAAGACCTTCGTCAACCAAGTCTGCTCATCTATTGTGTGTTCTTCTGCATTAAATGTCAGGTTATATCTTCATATAGGGCCACAGTTAACTAGATTTATTCATGAGCTGCATGTTTCTGCCACATTTTCTGTGTTCATGTACATACAGTGTGAATTTACATCCATATTTAGGAGATGAGTCAATCAAATGTGTGATTTATTTTAATTTTTTTTTACATTTTTGTCCACTGAACCACATTATATATCTGTATTAATTTGTGTTCTGTCATAATTTTGTATAATTAATTATTTTTATTCTTATATTTTGGCCTCAGTCAACCAAAATCTGTTCATCAGCTTTGTGTTCCTGTCATATCGTCTGTGCTCGTGTACAATAATGGTGAGTTTTCATCCATATTTAGAGAGTGAGTCAACCAAATCTGTAGATTTTTATGTTTTTCGTGCCCTTCATTGAACATCAGTCTACATCTATGTTAAACACCTTGGTCAACCGAATGATAAGCTTGTTTTTGTACATGAAATGGTAGTGTAGGGTCTCAATTAACATGATTTGTTCATCATTGTTGTATTTCTGTCATATTTTCTAAGGCCATGTTCATATTAGTATGAGTTTTCATCCATATTTAGGGCATGAGTCAACCAAATCTGTTGGTTTACTTGAGTTTCTGTCATAGTTTTGTGTTCCTGTTCATTAAATGTCACTCTACATCTATGTTAAAGACCTTGTTTAACCAAATATGCTCAGATATTATGTTTTTATTCCACTTTTTTTTTTTTTTTTTTTGCACTGGTTATTCTTACATTCTAGTCTTGGTTAACCAAATCTGTTCATCAGTGTTGTCATATTTACTATGTTTGTGAACTAAAAGTCTGATTTTATATTGATATTTATGGAGTTTATTGTTGAGACAATGACATCTGTAGATTTACATGACGTTCTGTCATATTTCCTGTGTTCTTGCAGATTAAATTCTCGATTAATGTTTAAAACCTTGGTTAACTGGCATCGTTGTCTAATTTGTGTTTGTCATATTTCATGCTTTTACATGAAATATCCATTTATATCTATGTATAAGGTCTCAATCAGCCAGATTTGTTCATCAGCCATGTGTTTCTGTTTTAGTTTCCGTGCTCTTGTACATAACATATTCTGTTTATATCTATATTTAGGGTCAAATCTGTTGGTTTATTTGAGTTTCTGTCATATTTTTGTATGGTTTCTTCTTACATTTGTCTGTGTTAACCAAATGTGCGCATTAACACTGTTATATTTACCATGTTCATGTTGTAAAAGTGATTTTATATTGATATTTATGGAGTTTATTGTTGAAACAATGATATCTGTTGATTTTTTTTACGATATTCTGTCACATTTCCTATGTTCTTGCTCATTGAATTCTATATTTATGTTCAAAAGCTTGACGTTTAATGCAGAAAAACACATAAAAAATGACAGAACTAAGACAAAGTGAACGGATTTGGTTGATTGATACCCTATGTATGGAGATAAACAAACATAAAAAAACATACACTTGGACAGGAATGCAAAGGCAACATTATCTGTATGATGTTCTGTCATATTTCCTGTATTATTTCTCATTAAATTTCAGATTTATGTTTAAACCTTTGGTTAACCAATAGGATTACCTCATTTTTGTTTGTCATATTTCATTTTTGTACATAAAATATCCATTTATATCTATGTATAAGGTCTGTATCAGCCAGATTTGTTCATCAGTCATGTGTTTCACTTTTATTTTTCTGTGGTACAAAGCGTGTTCCATTTATACCTACGTTTAAGGCTTCAGTCAGTCAAATCTGTTCACGTTCATGATGTTCCTGTGATGTTCCTTCTGTGCGCTTGTGCTTTAAATGTCAGTTTATGTCTATATATAGGGACTCGATCAACCTGCTTTCTTTCCGCCACTATTCAGAGTGAGTCAATCAAATCTGTTGACTTACTTCGTCGATTTCGTCTGTTCTTGTCCAATAAATGGACATTAAATCTATATTAAAGCCCTTGGTTTAATCAAATTTGTTCATCTATTTTGTGTTCCTGTCATGTTTTCTGTGTTTTTATCCATTAGATGTCAATAAATACTTATATTTTAGGATGGAGTCAACCAAATCTGTCCATCTATTTTGTGTTCCTGTTCATGTTTTCTGTTTATGGCCTTAATCAACCAAATCAGTTCATCTTCTTTGCATTTCTGTCCAAATGTATGTGTTTTTGTACATGAAATATCAGTTTATATCTGTATATAAAGTGTCAATCAACCAAATGTGTTCATTTACTTTGTGTTCCTGTCCAATCTTCTGTCTTCTTATTCATTTCTTTGAGTTTATTCCTATATTTCGGCCTCCGTAAACATATTCTGTTAGACCTATTTTGTTTTCTTTCATTTTTTTTAAGCTGTTGTATATTTACTTTGCATTTATATCTACATTTAGGACCCAAGCCAACAAAATCTGCATTTCAGTCCAAATGTATGTGTTTTTCTAAATGAAATATCAGTTTATATCTGTATATAAAGTGTCAATCAATCAAATCTGTTCATTTTCTCTAAGTTTCTGTCCTTTTTTCTGTGGTTTTATACATTAAATGCCATTTTATGTCTATATTTAGAGAATGAGTCGAAAAAATGTGTTAATCTATTTTGTGTTCCTGTCAAATATTCTGTCTTCTTATACAATTCTTTGAGTTTATTCCTATATTTTGGCCTTTGTAAACCAATTTTGATGAGGCTTATTTAGTTTTCTTTCATATTTTTTAAGCTTTTGTACATTTACTTTGCGTTTATATCTACATTTAGGACCCAAGTCAAATAAATTTGTTCATCTTCTTTGCATTTCTGTCCAAATGTATGTGTTTTTGTACATGAAATATCAGTTTATATCTGTATATAAAGTGTCAATCAACCAAATCTGTTAATTTTCTCTAAGTTTCTGTCCTTTTTTCTGTGTTTTTCTACATTAAACTTAATTTTATGCCTATATTTAGAGAATGAGTCAACAAACTGCATTCATCTACTTCATGTTTGTGCCATATTTTCCACCGTCTTATACATTTCTTTGAGTTTCTTCCTATATTTTGGCCACAGTAAACCAATTACTTTGTATCATTTCCTTTCCTATTTTTTTAAGTTCTTGAACATTTATATCTACATTTAGGATCTAAGTCAAACAAATCTGTTCATTACACATGTTTTTCTTTGTTCTCTTACATTAAATGTTACTTTATTCCTACATTTCAGCCTCGATCGATCATATCCTTTCATCTACTTTGTCTTTACTCACTTTTTCTACGTTTCTTGTACATTAAAGAACAACTTATTCTTATATTTCACCCTCAGTCGACCATATCTATCCATCTTCTTTGTCTTTCAGTCATTGTTTTTCCATGTTTCCTGCACATTAAATGTCAGTTTGTACTTATATTCAGGGCTTCAGTCAACCGTATCTGTACATCTAGTTTTTATTTCAGATATATTTTACGTTACATGTGAGTTCAAACCTATTTAGTTGGCTTTAATATAAGAAAAAGACAGAGTGGTCATATGCCCAGAATGCTGTTAACATCATCCTGCAATGGTTCATGACCCAAGTGTAACTACAGCAGAGCATTTGAAAAGACATTAACAACACAAATTGCGGTATTCTGCCGCTACAACTTCCTATCTTGTATCCTGAGTAAAAAGCCTGGGCTATATTTAGCATATGCATTTATTTCAGACTATTGATAAACCCCTTCTGTCTGCTCTGTCTGACTCCTTATGGCTGAGTAAATGTCAGGCTTAGTCAGACCTTCCATTCTTTCCTCTTGCACCAGCAGCTTAAAACGCAGGAGGCCCCACAGCACAGATTTTACTCTAACACACAGGTGTCAAACATAAGGCACAGGGGCCAGCCAACACACCCCCCCCAAACCCCCCAAAAAAGGGTCTGATCCAGCCCTGTGGGATAAAGTTGTGAAATGCAAAAATTACACCGAACATTTTAACACTCAAGGATTTAAAATCATTATCACCAGTCACTAGAAAAGAACTACTCCCGTTGTCTGTCTGTCTGTCTGTCTGTCTGCCTGTCTGTCTGTCTGTCTGTCTGCCTGTCTGTCTGTTAACAACATAACTCAAAAAGTTAAGGATGGATTTTGATCAAATTCACCACATGAATTACCTGGGGCCAGTTTTACCAACTGTTTATTTTACAACAACTGACATTTTGGTCCAGTTGTTGCTACATTCATGAACCATTTGCATCAAGAAGCATAAACAAGTAATAATGTATCGCCCACATGCTATTATCAGAAAAATATTCCCTGATGATATTCCCTGTCAGGGAATATTTTTCTGATAGTAACATGTGGGCGATACATTATCCCTGTTATTCTACAGTTATTACAGCTTATTCCTGCTACTACTCTAACAGACTGGATAAAGTAGCCATTACAACATAGTCAATATTTACTTTCAAAGTGGCCGAACTACCTGCGGAGTGATATGGTGCCATGAATCTGAAGTGACAAAACTCATTGCCATTGGCAGCAGGCGTTAATGGCGCAGCGGGACTGCGACTGGGAACAACTATTCAAAGTGAACGGGAGCTGTCACAACGTTCTAGAGGGCCGTAGAATAACTTTGAAAATGTTTTATATATATAACACACACCATATAAACATACTTGTAAAGAACTCAGTATAGTTAAAGGAATACTACACTCACAATGACAGGTCCTCATTTTCTACTCACCCTAAATTATTTGTATAATATAGACCCCCTAAATGTTACCAAATACTTTTTATTTCAAACTACATTTTAAGAATTGTCAGGTTGTTCATATTTGTTCAGGTTCAAGGTTACTTTATTAGTACCTGTGGGTAGATTTGTTTTGCAGTTAGGGTGAACATTTGATACTAACATACAACATATATAATTAAGGTAAACATTGGTCGAGTTTATGAAAAGTACAAAAACAGAACAAAGCGCTCAGTGTTCCACCACTCATCAATATAGTAGCATGGTTCGATAAAAGAATAAAATAATTAAGATCAAATTAATAAAAGACAAATATAATAAAAACAATAAAAACCCAGAAAAGTCAAGAGTAAAAATAAATAAATAGAATTTAAGAATTTAGAGTCACAATAATAATGATAATAAAAAAACTAAAATAAGTGAATAAAGTAAAGTTAATAGATCTAAACATTTTCATTATGGAATTGTACCTTTTTTTTCACTCAAAAACAGAGAAAACCATGTAGTAGACTTTACGTATACGTTCTTATCCTATCTTTTTTTTTTTTATTATTTTACTTTATATTATGACATTATTCTGTATGTGACTCTGAACTAAAATGAGTTTGACACCAGTGTTCTAACAGCTCCTTGAATGAAGAAACCTGAGAAGATCCAATAATAAACCCCCAACAACTTCCATCTCGCAGTATTGTCGGATGTGTTTTCTCGGCGGACGCACAATGCAAACAGACATTTACCCACAGCCGCGCGCACAAAAGCACACACCCTTCATTAAACCCTGTTAGTTGGAACACCTGCCCTCCCTTCCCCCGCTACACATGCAAATACACACAGCTACTTTCCCACATGGGCACAGATGCTCTATTAAAGTGTATTTAAAATGAACACAGAGCCATTGTTGCAAATATTAATTCAGGTAAGTGAGTGTTACTGACAGTGTGTGTGTGTGTGTGTGTGTATTCCTATCTTTATGGGGACATTGATATGTTTACACAGTCATACCATGGGGACCTCTGACACTATGGGGACCAAAATTCAGGTCCCCACAAGGGTTAAATATCAATAAAGGTCCTCACTAGTCAAATAGAAATGATAAATATAAATACATGAATTTGTTTTTGTTTTTTTTCAGGAAGTCCCCATAAAGCATGAGGGGAAACATGTGTTTTTTCAAAGGTTTGAAGGTGTGTTTACTTAAAAAAAACAAAAACATTTTTGTGTACTTAAAAAATCTATGTATTTTTTTCATTATTTATTTATTCATAAAAAATTTATATTACTTATGTATTGATTAATTTATTCATTTGTATTTACTTATTTTAAATTTTTTATCATTTTAAATTGTACTTTTTTTGCATTTTTTGCATTTATTCATTTATTTATAAATTTTTATATTGTTATTTATGTATTTTAATATAATGTATTTTATTTTTTACAATTATTTTTAATAATTTTTTCATTTTATTTAAAAAATGGACAGACAGACAGACAGACAGACAGACAGACAGATAGATGTTTTAATACCCAAACATCATGAACACTCTCTCCCTGATACACCATAAAAAGATGATCATTAACAATAATTATAAATAAATAAAGATTGTATTATATTTCCAGATAAGTTGAAGAAAGTAGACGGACAGACGGACGGACTGTATTATACTTTTCTGAATGACTTAATGTGTAATAAAAACCACTTTGAACAAACGTAAGAATCCAGGTCCAGGTGGGTCACACACCTCATTATGGAGTAAAACAGGTTGTCAATTAACCGAAAAATAACCAGGAGTTTAATTGACAGCGAAAACAATGGTTGTTATTGTCCTTATCTGTGTGTGTGTGTGTGTGTGTGTGTGTGTGTGTGTGTGTGTCTGGTGTGAGAGTCACGACAGCTGTTGTTGTGACCAGACAAACGTAGAAGACGATAGAGATAAGAGTTAATAAAAGCAGTGGAAACGAGGGAACAGTTCAGTCTGTTTCCTCCATTTACACACTTCCCTTTTAGAGAGAATCTGCTCTATTACTCCTGCCCCCCTCTCCTCCTCCTCCTTCTCCTCCTCCTCCTCCTCCTTCTCCTTCTTTTCCTCAACTTGCTTTCTCCCTATTCTCTCGGACTGAGTTGGCTTCTGACACCCCTCCACCCCCTCTCACTTTCTACAGAGATGGACTCACCTGAAATTAAACACAAGGCCAGGTGTCACTGTGCTACAACCATCTGTTCAACCTGCCTGGATATTTTCTGATGCTTTCTTTTTCATTGTTAGTGAAAGGGGGAAAAAATCATTGAAATACCAACGAGAGACAAGAAAAGGAAAGAAAAGAAAAGGAAAAGGGAAAAAAGAAAAGAAAAGAAAAGAAAAGAAAAGAAAAGAAAAGAAAAGAAAAGAAAAGAAAAGAAAAGAAAAGAAAAGAAAAGAAAAGAAAAGAAAAAGAAAGAAAAGAAAAGAAAAGAAAACGGAAAAAAAGGAAAGAAACAGAAAAGAATAGAAAATGAAAGAAAAAATGTGGATAAACTCTTACTTCCTAGAAAGGATAAATTAATCCGTGTATCATTCGTTCATTCGTTTTTCAAAATAAAACCAAAAATAACATAATGAAACAACAACTTGTTTCTTCATTATTTGTTTCCAAAACCAAAATGAAAAAAACCATAGTGATGAGTTTTTTCAGTTTGAATAATGGAAAAAAAAAAACAGATAACGGCCGTTTCCCGTTTTATCCAGTTTTCAACTGAAGCAAATGAAGTAAAACTGTAAATGAATCAACAACCAACAGAAACATGTAGAAACTGGACTGAACATATGACAACAATTTTATCTGTCGTCATATCTTCAGGTCTTAGCGTGACCCTCTTAAATTCCCCAAATAGGACATATGTTTACATCTTTATCACTACAGGTCAAAGGTCATTTCAATTTTATTCAACTTGTTTCAGGTCAAAATTGGATAAAACAGAAAACCACATCATTATCTGTTTCTTCATTTTGGATTTGGAGACAAATAATGAAGAAACAATTTTTTTTTATTATTATTATTTTGAAAAACAAATGAACGGATGATACACAGATTTAAATGTTTTTTTTAATAAAATGATTTAATAAAACAAAAACCAAAAGAACCCAGTAGTGCTACGTGTAAATGACATCCTTCAGTTTTCTCTGCGTACATTCAGGTGTGCTTTCTTTTAAGCTCTCCTCTCACTCCCATAATTGCTTTCATGTTATTTCCTTTGTATTGCCCCGGCCATGAGATGCCAAAGTTAATTATTCTTTGGCAGTGCAGGTGCAATTAGATGACAATTACACCACAGCTGGTAGCAGGGGTGGGAAGCAGTTCCTGTCCATGTGGGCGTGTATGGAGCTAATAAGATGGTTTTTGTCTGGTTTTTTTTTCTTCTTCTTCTTTTGGCAGAGGAGGAGGAGGAGGAGGAGGAAGAGGAGGAGGAGGAGGAGGAGGAGGAAGAGGAGGAGGAGGAGGAGGAGGAAGAGGAGGAAGAGGAGGAGGAAGAGGAGGAGGAAGAGGAGGAGGAAGAGGAGGAGGAAGAGGAGGAAGAGGGGGCAGGGATGGAGTGAAGTGCAAGAACACAGGGGGGTTCAGCTTGTTCCACGCGACTTAGAGGTAAGAGGTTGCAAAGAGGAGACGCTGCTGGAGTACAAACACAGGGGGGGGGGGGGGGGGGTCATTTTAGTTCAGGAACCACATGCAACCCAATATGATCTCAAGTGGGCTGGACCAGTAAAATAATAACCTATAAATAATAACAATTTTTAAAAAAAGCCCATTAAATAATGACAATACTTACTTTTATAAAATTACCGTTAACACTTTATAATATCAACACACAATCATCATTTCATCATTATCATTATTTATCAGAATAATGTCAAATGTTGGGGTTTTTTTCAGCATCAAACAGGGAAAAAATATGGAGTCATTATTTTCTTTGGTTATTATACAGTTATTTGACTGTAGATCATATTGATCTGTATGTGGAACCTGAACTAAAATGAGTTCGACAGCCTTGACTGTGACATTTCTACACCTGTGGCGGGCCGTATTTGGCCCCTGAGCCACTGTTTGAGACCCCTGCATTAAATCAAGAAGGAACATTTGGAATTGGGAGGAGGAAGAGGGGGCAGGGACGGGATGAATTGTGAGAACGCAGGAGGGTTTAGCTCGTTCCACGTGTCTTAGAGGTAAAAGATTGTGAGGAGGAGAAGCCGCTGGAGTAGAAACACAGAGGGGGAGAGGATTTTAACCAGTGGGCTCGCTGATCCCCTATGAGAGGTCACCAAGGTCATGCTACTGTCACGCTAACAATGAGATTTCTTTTGTTGCCACCCTAATACCAGTCGCCTCCACGTCCCCCAGTAACCCCCTGCCTGCTGCTACAAAGCTGGCTCAGCCCAGACACGAACCGTCAATGTAGGAAACATTTCATTCAGGGCCGTTTCTAGCTCTGTGGGGGCCCAAAGCAAGATGCTGGGGGCCCCTTTAGATGGTCTCTTAAGATGTATAACATCTATTAGCATAGCCGTGCTATCCTTATTCATTCCATATATGGGTCTAGTGGTGCTTCATAGTCAGAGGAGGCGGGGCTAAAAGGTTGTCTTTCAAATCCCTCTGTATGTAATAGGACGGTACTACAACCAATCAGTGTAATATTAGGATGACATAGTTAGAGCGCCAGAAAGTTCACAGAGGAGTCCAGAGACAAAATGGTGGATTATGGAGCTTAATGTTGTCGCTTCTGTAATAAGAATTTAAAGATTGTTGACATTTTCTCCCATTCTTCACTCATCTGTGATAAAAGAAAATCTACACCTGTTGTTGTTCTTCTTCTATGGTTGTTTACGGTTGTTTCTCTCCCAATCGTCGCAGCGTCACTTTGTTAGGCCCGCCCTCTGACTCTATACTTCACTGTGATTGGTCGACCAGTTTCAGGGAAATCTAGCCAAAAGTTACATTGAATGAAACTAGATAGAACACACTACGATACTACGATACGACACTACGATTCTACTACGATAGAACATTAAATTTGCTGCTGCTAGGAAGGTCTAGCGTGGCTAGGCTAACAATTTATTACATTTCATGAGCAAAATACGTTCCATTAAAAATGTAATGTCTCAAATTGAGCCACTCAGGCAAGTTAAACTGAATTGGAAAAAAAAGGTAAAGAAACATCCTTTATACATCAATGAATAAAACAGATTTTGAGTGTATATACAAAACATATTTACTATAAATAAGAAACTACAACACCTGCTAATATATTTTTTGGTGTAAAAATGTGTTTAATTCAGGTTCTAGATATAGAACAATTAGATTTGAATCATTTTAAACAAGTAAAATAGAACCATAATAACTTATGAATAATGAAAACTGCATATTTGTATCTTTATTTTGGTGTAAAAAAAAAGTTACATTTCATAAAAATCTTTATATTATTAACTTTTTTTAAATAAAAAATTTGAATAACCTCAACAAAAATGAACAACCTGAAGTTTCTTAAGAGAAGTATAATTTTACCAGTAATCTGCCTATTACTATATGTTTTGTGTATTTGTATTTGTAATTGTAATCTAAGTTGGAATGCAAATGTGTAACATGTCTCAGTAAATGTAACGTGTCTAAGTCGATGACTAACTGAACTGATAAACTAAGACAGAAAACTATTAAAACTCTACTTGTTTTTCTTAAGACATTTCAAGTTGGTCACGTTATTCAGATTTTTAAGGAAACGTAGACGTAATTTTCTGGGGGTTTTTTTTACTGTCATTTTAATCGCCGGGCCCATTTGAGATCATATTGGGCTGAATGTTGCCCCTGAACTAAAATGAGTTTGACAGCCCTGGATTACAGTGATTTTCTCTTTAAGGAGGCACCGCTGTGGCTGTGGAAACCCTGTACAGCTCCACTCTCTACAAGACTCATCTCTGCAAAGTTTCTCATTGTTTAGCCTTTAAACATAAATCTCTCATCAGGCTGGTTCCCTTTTTATCTGTGTTCAAACGTGTAAAACCCAAAAATCAATACAGCCTTGGCGCTCACAGGCACCTAAAATACTGTTCCCTGGAGACAGATGTGAATTAGGCAAAAACGCTGTTAGATGAATGCAATGTGGAATAGTTTAGACTGAGAACATGCTACTCTTAGCCATGTGCCAAAATACGGAGTCGACTGTAGGTGGATCTTTATAGGCTGTAGTATTGGTAAATATCAACCAATGACAATAAAGTGAAGTCTATCATAAATGTGACCCGCCACCACGAAACCAGGCATAAGTCGCGCTGAGCCGTTCAGAGCTACAGCCAAATTTAGGCTGGAAAGCGATTTGTTATTTGTGTTTACACCTTATCAAAAAACGGTACCTTAACACCTCTATGTTCAGTTCCTGTGGTCATTACATTGAAATCCAATCAATAAAGGTGTTTATTGAGTCAATTATTTAAGCGGTGACAAAAGTTCAGGTATTGCTGAGCAAAGACAAAGACGACTTCCACCTCTTTTTGCCGAACAAAACGATCTCCGTTCCGTGGGTAAACACCCAAGTGTTTGGTACGAGGTAAAAGCTTATATTGAATGTTCTGTCCAATGGTGTAAGCCAAATGATTATAATACGTCACACTTCTGTCCTATTATTATAATATATAAAACTTCTGTGACATGTCCATCAGAGTGTCCTTTAACATCTGTGAATAATTTGTGTCAATCGGATACAAATTATTATGCGTTGCTAAGGACTTCCTACCCCAAAACAGTCCAAAACTTTAACGGACAATATCTAAAAATATGCAAATTGTAAAATATGTCCAAATGTGGATATTAAAATGACCATAACTTTGGTTCTACTTGTGATAGAAACATCATTTTTTCACCATCTTAAACCTTAGTTTCCACTCTACCAAGATACACACATAACTCTGTTTGGATTTACACACACTTATGCCTGGTTTCGTGGTGGTGGGTCACAAATTAGATGAATGGAATGAACATAGTATCTGCCACATACCTATGTAAATACCCCTGCTGTCAAACCAGACATGCAGTCCAGGGTATATGTTGGTATACGTGGTAGTCCTTATTTTTCAGTTAGCATTGAGTATACCCATTTCTAAATGCCCCTCATGTGCACAATCAGGAGTATTTGTATTTCCCCCAGGATGCTGAAGCCATGACCCACCCTCCTCTGCCTCTGATTGGTCAGTACCCACTGCCTTCATTCATTAGGTTGGTTAGGGTTAACCATAAGGATTCATGAGCCAATCAGAGGCAGAGTAGGGCAGGTTAATGCCTAGGAAATAATTGCCCATTAGCATTGTCCACCTCTGGAACCTGATTGGATGCCTCGGGTGCCAGCCCCACCCCCAGCTGATTGACAGGTCACTGTATGTCTCATTGAAAGTCATGTGATTATTGGAAATGTGAACGAGAAAGACGGAATAAACGTCTTTGAAGTGAGTGACACATGTAGATAGAACCTACTTTAATGAAATATATAATTCTGATGTACGTTTTAAGATGAGTCACAGTTAAATGACATTTAGAGAAGAGATGTGGCCAATAGTTAAACTATGCGAGTAGTCGTGGTGGTTGGTGGTTCAAATCCTGCCTCTGACTGTCTACATGTAAAATTGTCCTTGTAAGACACTGAACCCTAAATGTTTCCCAGTAAACCCTGGTGGTTTTGGAAAGTACTTTGGACACCATGATGGATGAGTGCAGTCTATTTACCATTTAAATCTACCTGTTACTCCATAAGTATGTTTATGGTCTGTTGTGTCTTTTTTTTTTACAGTATTATTGTGGTAACCACAGCTGCCAGTTTCTTTTCCATAAAAACAACAGGATTTTTTTTTTTTACAGTGTGTGGTCCGCTGTTATATTCGACATATTCAATTATATGACTTTTAACCAGGACAAAGAAATATGATCACGTTACACATGTTTAAGCTTCTTTATACTGGCTCCCTGTTTGTTTTAGGATTGATTTTAATGATTACTTTTAAAGCTCTCCATGGTCGGACCTCAGATTATATTTGACCTTTTAACTCCAGATCAACTGGTGCTTTATCTGCGATCGTCAGACAGTGCTGTTTTATTTGTACCAATGTCCAGGATAAAAACTAAAATAGGACCAAGCTTTTACAGTTTTGACCATAAAGCTCTAGAATGACATGAGGAAATCAGGTTCTACGTTTAAAACATGCTTTTACTGGAGGGAACGGAGGGAAGGTTTGATCTACTTGGGTACCTTGTTATTTATTTAACTCCTATTACCATTTATTTACACCCATTGTACATTAATGCTTCATCATTTCGTATTTCATCAGTTTCTTTGTACTTTTTTTTTGCAAAGTGATCTTATAAACAACGATGATGATGATTATTATTATTAATATTATTATTATTATTAATGCTGTTAAACAATAAACATTTTACATTCATTTTGATAGCCCTAGGAAATGTATCTCAATAAATGAACATCTCGGTAATGTGTCTGTATTTCTTAAGTAAATGTTAAATTAAAAGTAACAATATAGGCCAATCTTGATTATTTTTTTATAATTATAAATTAGACTTGGACTTCTGCATACTCAAAGTGTTTACAGTAGATCCATTATTCATTCACTCTCACATTCACACTGTGGTGGTGGTAAACTACATCTGTATCCACAGCTGTCCTGGGGCAGACTGATGAAATGGTACTAACCAATTCACAACCTCCAACCACCAGAGAACATTCATATACCAGTGTGAGTAGCAGCACTGGACGCACAGGGGGTGAAATGTCTTGGCATGACTAGGACAGAGCAGGATTTCAACTGCCAACCCTTTGGTTATTAGCCACTCTACTTCCTCAACCACAGCGTCCCATTTTTTTGCTTTTTTTTTTTTTTTTTTTTTTTTTTTTAAACATTTTGAAGCTGTTGTTTTTCCCTCATTTCCCTATTTTTTTATTATAAACATGGGTTAATTACATGCATAAAATTACAATAATATTACATAAACCTTTACATGTGGTTAGTTTCTCTCCTACGTCATATATTAACAAAAGTGTATTTATTATTTTCTATTGTATTTCTTTACATTTATTGATTTAAGCATTTTTCTCAACATTTGCCTTTGTTTGTGCCTTTCTGGCAAAACTGAAGATTTCTAAATACTCAGTTTTTGCGTTTGTGTATAAAGAGACCAAAACAGAATTTTAGGCTAATTTAGTGCCACAGAGAGCAGCATATACATCTGGCAAGCATGGATACACTCTGAACAGCAGCATTTATTTTATTAACAGTTATATTCACAAGTTTGTTGTTCAAAATAAAGTTGATCCAAGTCATAGACCAGCAGGAACGGATCAGGGGTCAGAGGTCAGCAACTGCATATTTTCTTGTGACCGTTCAAAGAGCGTTCCCATACTGACACATTCCACACAGACCACTTGGCCATGCTTCACTTTCGTCTGTGGAATGGAACAGGAAGTAGGAGTATCGTGATTGGTCTAACACGGCCACCAACAGGCGTGGTTTAACAGCATATTTAGGCAGATCGATATAAATGTAGATTTTAAAAAACGCTGCTGTGTGCACAAAGGTTTTTTTTAACACAGCTTAAAAAATATGCGGTTCAAAAATACCCGGGTTTGTGTAAACAAAGCCTTAAACATATCCTGCTGAGACCCAGTAATGGATTTTTGTCCTCTGTAGGGGACAAGAACTTCACAGCTTTAACAAGTAGTGTCAGGCATAATAAACCCCGCCCCCTCACAAACCTGTTTTACTGTTTGCCCTGTCTCTTATCATTGTGAAAACACATTTTTCTTGACTGTGACCTTGACCTTTGACCCACAGTCACCAAATTTAATTGGATCTATTCTGAACCGCTTCACACCTTTCCTGAAAATGTAATGGAAATTGGTTGAGTAGTTTTTGCGTAAAGTTGCTGGCAAATAGACAGACAAAAAGACAAAAAAACCAAAACAATACCCGTCCCCCCCCTTTTCGGGGAGGTGGGGTAATTTAAAAAATAATGCTGTTCATTGCAAATGATATTCCATTTAAAAATAAACAACTAAACAAAACAATTTTAAAATGTATCTGAAAAAAACTATTTTGTTTTGCAGTTTTCCATCCAGACAATTATGTGATATTCTTTGACCGCTAAAACGTACACTCTCTGGGGTCTCAGGAGGATATATATTTTTAATATTATATAATGTTACCTATGTCTATTACTCAATACTCACACACTACTTGAATATTAAAGGAATATTTTTGCTAAATAAATAATCATACGAGCAGACTTGTCATGGAAAAACACTGCTCAGCTGCAGGCCTACACTGTACAGCACCTTCTCTTTAAATCTACTGGCACGATCTACCATCTATTCAGGAAGGGAAAAAAAAGAAGTGAATGATAGATTTCAACAAAAATAACCCAAAGGAAACAAGGGTACGGCCTTGTTAGTAAAAGAGGAAGCAGTAGCAAGTCTGCAAACACACTCTGTCTTAGTAATTCCTTGCCTTGTCGCCTTGTCTCTCATATAGTCGGTTATTATAGAGACGCGGCTGTCATGTCATATTTAGCTCTGGAAATGTCATTTGGCAGCACACCTGCTGCCTGGCTATGCTAATAAAGCCAGGTTTAACTTTGATTAGAATTCAGAGGGAGAGACGACTAGAAACAGAGGAGACGAAGGGGGAGGGAGGGAGGGAGAGAGAGAGGAAGAAGGAGAGGAAGGGTGAGTGAGTGGAAGAAGAGAAACATCAGACAGAATAAGACCTGGCAAAGTCAATCCAGCAGCGAGCCTCATAGCTGTCTCTTTCGACCCGTGACATGTAGTGAGATGACTCATGCCTTAACTGGATGAATATGTCTGGATGCATCACATATGAAACATAAGAGGGAGAGCAGCCTCTGACCTTTATTGGAGCATATCAGCTAAAGGGGAAGTGGGGCCCGCATGTCAAACTCTGTTAATTTTCCCATGTCATTCTGTGTGCCTGTGTGTTGCGTTCACTTCGCCAGTTCTTCTGCTCCCTTTACATACATGCGAACTGTTGAGGACTCCCGACAGACAGTGACACACTCACCCCTGGTAGTGTCTTCTGCTCGTGCAGTGCATTCTGGGCTTTGAGGGCCGACTCGCGAGCGCAGTATGTCAGGAAGGCACATCCTGGCGGTACAAAAGAAGACCAGAATTATAAGCGTATGTTTCTTTAACGCCATGTTGTTGTACCTAAATCCTCTACAAATTCCATTTGCCCTGAAGGCCTGTGGGAAACAGAAACATGCTGCTGGGGTTTTAAACGTGCTAAGAATACCTGATTACTCACAACTGTTTTCATGACTAAAATAGTTTTAGTTGGGTTTTTGGAGCAAAAATGGCACATTTTTCTGGCACTATCACCTCCCATGTAGGGATTTACTTATTTTCATTGAACCCTTAATGACACGGAACTGTTTTTGTTGTAACTTCCAAATTAATTTGTCTCTATATTTAACCAAAATGACAAAAATGGCACAATTTTCTGGCACTGTCACCTCCCATGTAGAGATTGAGTCATTTTAATTAAACCTTTAATGACATGGAACTGTTTTTGTTGTAACTTCCAAATGAATGTGTCTCTGTATGTTACCATATTGGCAAAAACTGCACAAGTTTCTGCCATTAGCATTTTCAATGTAAAGATTTTTTCATCTTCATTTCATAATAACTTCATAATAAATTACGTTTATAGTACACTTTTCATTCAGTTGAATCTGAAAGTGCTACATAGAAAGACATTTAAAATATGAATAAAATTAAAATAAACATGATAAAATACTATATCTGGAATTTAAAAAAAAAAACACTTAACCTTTACTGACACAGAACTATTTTGCTGTGACTTCCAAATGAATTTCCCCCCTATATTGAACCTCTCTTAAGTAATTTATCGCCATTTATTCTAATATTATCCTCAGTGAAAATCTGGTGTTTTTCAATATTTAATTTGCAGACCATGTAAATGTTCATAAAAGCTCCAAGTCAATTGAAAGGTTATTAATTTTTCAGGAAAATTCATCATTAATTGACCATAAAAACAAGCGGAATTTGTTAAACTTGCCATGGAAAGAAATATTGGACCATTAAAAGTAATCAAAAACAATGGTTATGTAATCCAGTAAGGGCTTCAGTGTGTATAATGTGACTAAAACAGAAATAAAAGAAAAGATGGAATGAATAAAAGCCCTGTTTTTGTCAGTATAATGCAATAGATATTGATGTACGAGCTGGAATGATTTTGGTTATTATCAAGAAAACATGTTAAATGGACAGATATTAGCTTGGAAAATTAAACTATTATGAGCTAATTATGTTATTATCATTATATTTGTCCAAATAAATGTACCTTTTATTGTACCAGGCATTAAAATGAACAAGAAATTGAACAAAACAAGGGGTGGTCAAATCATTTTTCCACAACTGTATATGAGTTTTATAGATAAATCAATATAGCAGAAGATAATAGTGTTTCCATGTTCACAGAGCCTCTGAACGTCCAAATGGGTCACATCTGATCCATAGAAAGATGAAAAATTGCACTTTACCTGAATTATTTCTGTGTATGGATGGGATTAGTGGTTCAAAAGTCAATAAATGTTTGAGATGAGTAAATGTTTTAGACATTTAAGGGTTAACAATCAATTGGATCCAAAGTGAACACGTGAAATGAAGCTCAACAAAGAACAGTTTTTGACAGTTACCAAAATGAGTCTGCTGATTAATGAAGAACTGAGTAAATAACCTACAAAATAAAGAGCCATCATAGGGAGTTTGTTATTTAATTGTAATTTGAAAAATAAGAAAACAAAACTATCCAGCAGAACACCTTTGTCCATGTCAAAAACAATGTCAGTTACTTAAAGAGATAGTTTAGTATTTTTTCAGATAAATGTGTATGTCATTAGTGTCTTTACTCTGGTGCACCTCCTAATTGTTTGACTTTCTCTCAATAATGATCAATATGCTAGTGTTGTCACTGCTAACAGCTGTGCGCCTTAGCCTCCATCTGCACACAAACTAATTCGCGTGAAACCAACATACTTACTAACAGTCAAAATGTTACCGGTGTTATGGGTACCCCAAAACGATATGTTTAGAAAACAGGTCCCAGAGAGGGAAGATCTGGATACGGTGCCGTTTCTGCACCCACCTGGATGAGTAAACGTGCGCGCTCACACCCACGTCATGACCACGTGACCGGAAAAAACCAGCAGCCTTACACCCGTAGCATTCACTCTCCTCACAAGACAGCGACAATAGTGAACAGAGGAGCAGTGGTGAATGTGTGAGGGTGTTAGCAGTGTTATTGTTGTTGTTTGTGTGTCGCGCCGAAAAAGGACGTTGGCGCATGCGCACTTCTTCTATTGTTCTCTTGTATCCAGTGGGACTGGCTAACAGCGCGCATAGGGGTGTGGCATGTGAATTGCATCATTTCAGCAGCATTTCCCCGCCATGCAGACAGATTTTTTTACTGAAACAGTTCAATTTTTACGTAATATCTTTTTAAAACGGATTTAAAACTAAACCTGTATCAAATTCATCTGGACATAGCCTTAGCAAACTACTGTCATCAGTTGTTCGGCAGTGTTTGCGCCTGTTACGTGCTGGCTCACAGCTGTTAGCACTGACAACATTAGCGCATTGATCGCGATTGAGAGAAAGTAGCTCCAAGTAATTCCAATGTGTGACTTTTTGTTCCACTACGGTTTTGTTATGCAAATAAAACACTCATTCAAACACATG
Organism: Siphamia tubifer; assembly: GCA_020466265.1. Lineage (NCBI taxonomy): Eukaryota > Metazoa > Chordata > Actinopteri > Kurtiformes > Apogonidae > Siphamia > Siphamia tubifer. The sequence goes on from CM035793.1 coordinate 45,122,352, forward strand.
TTGTATTTTCGTGATCATAGGAAACCTGCCGGGACTACTTTCACTTTGACCAAAACCAGACCAGAACTGGACTCACAGGACACTGTCGGGGGTAAGTCACTGTGGGTGCACCACAGTAAAGACACTGATACCATACAAATTCATGTAAAAATAGTGAAATATCCCTTTAAGTAATCCCATTTCATCAAACAGTTTTCCAATCAGTATCACAGAAACATAGGTTAGATCCTGAATCATATAACCTGGAAACTATTCAATCAGACAATCAGTCTGAATGAGCATTTAACATCACAGTATTCATGCAAAATGTATGCAGATCCACATAATAGAAAAAAGGCCTTCATTAACCTTTAGGGCCCCCACCAATCATGAATATGTAAATGTATGCAGAATAGGTGTTATAGGTGTGAGAGGACTGATACCACCTGGCCTATACGTCTCCCAAATGACTGATGCTTTATGTGAATTGACAGAAGCCTTTGTTTTCTTTGCTTAGATTTGCATGAAAAATGACAGTTAGGATCTGTGTTTTGCAAAAAAAAAAAATCTTTTCTATCTGTCAAACAGGATATTAAATACGTGGAGAGCTTTCCTTTGAAAATATGAGAAGCTGATGTGGCACAGTGGACTGGCTGAAATACTACGTCTTTGCCTGATCTTTAACAACTATGCCAAAGCAGGGAGTCCTGGTGTAGTATTTTTAGACACGTTGTCTTTTCAAGTTGGAATAATTGGAAATATGAGCATATTGCATTTCTTTTTCAGATCATTGATGATAAAGAATGGGGTTTTTGGTGTCGCAGATGTTCTCAAAGAGCTCCAAAGGGACGAGAGCTAAATGAGGATTAGTTTAACCTTACTCGTGTTTACTGGAAATTCAACCCACCTGCAGGGCACACTGGGGTATCTAGTGTAATCACAGGCTTCGCTACTATTATCCCACCACAGTAGAATAAATACTCCAAAAAAATACCATAGTATCTTTTCCATACTCTCTCAAATATCTGATCCATAAGCCTCTCTTACCTTTGTGCATCCCTGTATATTTGTCCTTTATCACCGTTAACTCGTAGATCTTGCCAAACTGCTCAAAGATGGGCTTGAGGTCCTTCTCCTCCAGATTTCGGGGTATCTGCCCGATGAAGAGCTTGATTGCGTCAGGCTCCTTCATTGGGAAGTCTGGAGAGGAATAATAACAGACAGTGGAGGCGGTCAGGAGGAGCAGACAGGAGCCTGCAGGCTTAAATTCACACTGCACAGGAGGTGCAAACAGGAGGCCGGGCATGGAGGTGCAGATGGGAGCGTTCAGTGGGAAAGGGAGCCTGAAATAATTTCTACACCCTTGGCGTTCCTCCTTAGAGTGTGGAAGATCAGAGGATGATGTGTTTGCAACTGATATCACTGTAAAACCCGATGGATTTTTATATAGAATGTTATTTGACATGTTTATTGCTCAGATGCATAAGTAAACTAAGACTAATATGAGGAGAATTGATTATTATGGTCATATTTTTGCCATTTTCATTCAACTACAGGAACAATAATGTCATTTTCAATAAGTTAATGTGCATTTTTTAAGACTGGGAGATGTTGTGTTTGCACCTGATGTCACAGTAAAACACGGTGGGTTTTATATAAAATGTAATTGGACATATTTATTGCTCAGATGCATAAGTAAACGAAGACTAATATGAGGCGAACGAAGTCATATTTGTGCCATTTTTATGCAACTACAGCAACAATAATGTAATTTTCATTAAGTTAATGTGCATTTATTAAGGTTGATGTTTCACCTGATGTCACACAGTAAGACATGTTGGATTTTGATATAAAATGTTATTTGACATGTTTATTGCTCAGATGCATCAATAAACAAATCCTATTATGAGGCAAATGGATTATTACAGTCATATTTGTGCCATTTTCATTCAACTACAGGAACAATAATGTCATTTTCAATAAGTTAATATGCATTTTTTTAAGACTGGGAGATGTTGTGTTTGCACCTGATGTCACAGTAAAGCAAAATGGGTTTTTATTTAAAATGTATTTTCACGTGTTTATTCTCATTACTCAGATGCATAAGTAAACTAAGACTAATATGAGGTGAACTGAGTCATATTCGTGCCATCTTTATGCAACTACAGCAACAATAATGTCATTTTCATTAAGTTAATGTGCATTTATTAAGATTGAAAAATGATGTGTTCGCACCTGATGTCACACAGTAAGAGATGTTGTATTTTTATATAGAACGTTATTTGACATGTTTATTGCTCAGATACATAAGTAAACAAATGCTATTATGAGGCAAAATGATCATTACAGTCATATTTGTGCCATTTTCATTCAACTACAGGAACAATAATGTGATTTTCAATAAGGTTATATGTATTTTTTTTTAAGACTGGGAGATGTGTTTGCACCTGATGTCACACAGTAAGACATGTTGGATTTTTTATATATAAAATGTTATTTGACATGTTTATTGCTCAGATGCATAAGTAAACTAAGACTAATATGGAGAGGATTGATTATTACAGTCATATTTGTGCAATTTTTTATCCAACTACAGTGGCAATAATGTATTTTTCAGTAACTTCACGTGCATTTTTATTGAATTAATTTCAATCAAATTCATGTTTGGCTTTTTTTTTTGCATTTACAAGTTGAATATGAGGTGAACATTTCAAACCACGGAATCTATTCTCTTATGATAAATACAGGATGTTATATTCATATATTTTAGTTAACACAATTGTGCCATGTAATAAAAAATGCATCTAGGCCGTGTATATAGAAGCTCCAGGAGAAACATGACATTGTGTCAGTCAACACAGCTGGAGACACACACACACACACACACACACACACTGACAACAACGACACGAGCAAAATTTCACACACACACACACAGTTAAATAAATAAATAAAAGAAGGGAAAATTAAAATAAAAATGTAAATAAATAAATAAATGAATCATACCTGTGGTGCTGTTCGTAGGAAAGAATTGGCGTATTCAGATGATGCCGTTTCTTCTTTTCCCCCCGATTTTGTTGTACTTGTTAAATCTCAGTAGTTCAGTTCATTTGGGTTTTAAGGGCGTCTTTGATTCCAATTACAAGTTAGGCCTGAACCCCCCGTGGATCAACACAAGAAACATCCAGCGACGGTCCTTTATTCCAGCATGAGCGTCTTTTTTATCTGCTTGTTTTTGTTCCTGCTCTTCCTTGACAGATGCTCCCGTTTTTCCTTTTTTTTCTCCTCCTCCCTCCTCCTCTCTCAGATGAATCTACTACAAAAATAAACAAATGCCGCTGTGTGGACTGGATGAGGGCTTGTTTCAGCTTCCTTCACTGGACCGGAGGGAATTGGCAGTCTGCTTGGTTGTCCCTCTCTCTCCCTCTCCTCTGTGTGTGTGTGTGTGTGTATGTGTGTGTCTGTACTCCTTTGACGTCGTAAGCCGGTGTCTCCCTCCCTGTCCATCTCAGCTCCATCCCTCCCCTGGGCAGGACGAGCCGTGATGTCTGCAGCCAGGCATCGTCGTAAAAGTACCACACGTGTGACGGAAAAAAAAAAACGAAAAGCGTCAAAAGGTACTGAGTGTCTAGAAAAGGAAAGGGACATTTATTTGTAGCTCTATTCATACATAATCCGCGTATAAATTATTCATTTGTTTTTCAAAATAAGACAATGTAACAAGTCGTTTCTTCATTATTTGTTTCCAAAACCAAAATGGAAAAAAAAACCGGATAACGATGCGGGTTTTCAATTTTCCTTTTTGTGTTTAAAGTGTTTCCCATTTTAAATGGGAAAAACGGATAACGGCCGTTTCCCGTTTTCTCCAATTTTGACCTGAAGCAAATTGAGGTAAAACCTTAAGTTAAAGAAACACATTTTAAAATCATAAACGACATTTATCATGTGGCAGAGTTTCTTAAGAAAAGATTTTTAAAAATGAGGTGGATCAATGCTCCTTCTGCAATGGGGAAGCTCAGGCACGCTCTTCTACTTCCGGTTCATGGGTGCTTCGCTGGCAAAAAAAAAGTAATGGGTGTGAATGGAGCAAGTCAAGCTAAATTCTGATTCCGTTTGACAAGTGCTATGAAATTCACATATGATAGCGGTTAATAAGAAATAGTTGATGCGTCAGACCACCCGTTTTTGATGGGAAGCAAACGTGACGTTAGCTTTTGTGTGGGCTTAGTAAGAGACTACAATGCGTCGCGTACGTGACGTCACATGTGCGCCAGGCGTGTAGTCCAAATTATTAACGGGTTTTACTTGCAAATGAATCAGCCGTTGGTTAACAGAAGCAGTTGAAACACATAAATAATTATCATTTATGAGGTACACCATGTGTGTGATTCAGGGCACATGACAAACCAGATACAATTTTATCATTTTATTTTCCACTGAATACCATTCATTAATTTTCAAATCTCAGGCGGAAGGGGCGGAGACTTAAGGTACCCATGCTCTGGTTTATCTAGTTGCTGTGTGTTGGTTCATGGTTTAGACTGAACTGAACAGACCGAGGTTTTTCCCCATAAGCAACACATTAATAAATATTTTAAAAAGGTAAAACTTGGTTAATACATGGTGGAATGTGTGTAGGTATTATAAAGTGTTGCTGATGATGAAACACAGGATCGTTTTTTTTTTGGGGTGTCCTGTATCTGTTATTGGTCTAATATACTGTACATAATTGGATATCACTAAAAATAATGGTGTACCATCCTTTGAGTTACATAATATATTTTTTTACATGGATGATTTGGAATCTTCCTTATCAGACATTATTAATATCATTATAATTCTAGGTAAATATTATATTCACTGCGCAAAATGGAGAAATTGTAAGCCCTCTTTCCCTGGTTTTATTAATGACTTCAACATACTTTTTTCATGTCTCAAAAATTATAATTGAACAGAATTGCAAGACAAATAAATAAAGACATTGGACAACATTTATTACTTTAACAAAATAATTCATTTTCCTTTGTATTGTTTAATTTGAAGTGCCTAATGTAAACCTCATTTATAAATTGTTTAATATTGTATTTTATTTGTTGTTTTGGTTTTTTGTGTGTGTTTTTTTTAAATAAAATCCCCAAGTTAATGTTATTTTTATATATTTTATTCTGTGTTTAATTTTAAGTTGTATTCATGATCGTAATTGAGAGTCTGTATATCCTAATCTTCAATAAAAAAAATTAATACACCGGAAATCACCGTGACCCGCAGTAACAAAGATGGAAACCTACGTCTTATTTGGGTTAAACGGGAAACGGCCTTTATCTGTTTTTTTCTAATATTCATTTAAACACAAAAAGAAAAACATGAAAAAACGCATCACTATCCGTTTTTCATTTTGGATTTGGAAACAGATCATGAAGAAACGAGTCTGGTTTTTTTGTTGTCTTATTTTTGGTTTTATTTAGAAAACGAATGATACACGAATTAATACACAGGGTAACTTAAAGTGCTTTACACGGGCATTTAAAAAACCCAAAGAAAAATTAAAGACGTTCAAAATTACAAAAAGGGTAAAATTATATTAATCCCTTAAATCAGTAGTATAGTGGTTCCTAGATGTTCCTTTTTACGTAGTCAAAAAAGCCCTGTGACACGTCAGACTAGTCTATTATATTATTCCCGAAAAATCCATCAGTGGTATTCGCTCAGTATAATAAAATTATCATGATATATATGAGCAGTCTGTAGGTTTTACTTACTGGTCACACAAGCAGCTGCATCAACGTAAATGTACTCAACACCAGGCAAACAGGATAACGTTAGCCTTTCATAATGTTAGCCTGTCATAACCTTAGCCTTTCATTAAATACGCGTGTTAAACCGTTACCCTTTCATAACATTGCACTGATTTAAGTATAGCCTTTGATAAAATTAGATAGTAAAACCGTTTGCCTTCCATATTAGCCAGTCGTACCGTTAGTCGTTCAGAATGTTAGCATGTCATAATGTTAGCCTTTCATAATGTTAGCATGTCATAACGCTAGCCTTTCAGAATGTTAGCCCGTCATAACTTTAGCCTTTCAGAATGTTCATCTGTCATAACGTTAGCCTTTCGTTAAATAAGACTGTTAAAAACGCAACCCTTTCGTAAAATTGCACTGACACAAGTATAGCCTTTGATAAAATTAGATTGTAAAACCGTTAGCCTTTCATATTAGCCAGTCGTAACGTTAGCCTTTCAGAATGTTAGCATGTCATAACATTAGCCTTTCATAAAATTAGGTTGTAAAACCGTTAGCCTTTCATATAAACCAGTCATAACGTTAGCCTTTCATGAAAATATACTGTCATAACATTAGCCTACTCACATAGTTGAACTATTGGTGGCATCTCTCCTCTAAATGTACAGTAGTTTAAAACAGTTACTCATTTGAAAACCACCTCAAAAACTGTCCATTAAAGTAGGTTCTCTGCATGTGTCACTCACTTAAAAGAGGTTTATTGTGTCTTTCTCATTCACATTTCCTATAATCAAGGGACTTTATTGAGTCCACATACTGCCCAATGATATCTCAAGTGAAATAATAGCAGAACAACTTAAAATTATAAACAATTCTAAAATGTCTTCGTTTCATATGAAAAACTAAAGCGACTTCATGAAACATTTCTTCTTGTTATTATTATTATCATTATTATTATTAATAATAATAGGACTGACGCGTAGGACTGACCAGCCACGCCAGAAAATGTCAACTCCAGTGCGCAGGACCATAGCCTCTCGAGACTCGGACGCCAATAATAATAAGAAGAATGGATTTGATTTATATAGTGCTTTTTTTATTACCACACACACTCAAAAAACATACAGTGGATCCATTATTCATTCACTCACACATTCTCCCTCTGGTGGTGCTTAACTACATCTGTATCCACAGCTGCCCTGGGGCAGACTGACACAAGTGTGGCTATCATTTTGTGCCTACGGCCTCTCCAACCACCACCAAACATTCATCCACATTCATAGCACTGGAGGCAAGGGGGATAAACTGTCTTGCCCAAGGACACAACAGCACATAACTAGGGCACCATCAACCACCAAGTAGACTTCAGAGCGACTCAAATAGACCTCAGTGTCCAGGACCTTTAAATGTTTAGGGTGGTCCTCAAAATTGAAAGTCAGAAAGTCTAAGCTTCAACCCCTGAATCAGAATTAGAATTAATTTATTTGTCATTTGCAGAAAAAAAACTGCATCGGGAACAGTTTGCAAGAGCTCAGCAAAAGGTACAGTCATGGTCAAATGTTTACATACACGAGTAAAGAACATAATGTCACAAAGTTTCCAATAATTCCTCCAACTTTTATTTTTCTGTGATAGTAATTGAAACACACCTTCTTTTCCTCACAAGAAACATTTATGCAGTTTGGTTCTTTTATTATGGATCTACTAAAAATGTGACAGAATCTACCGTCTCAAAAATATATGTGCAGCAATAAGAATTATTAAGTTTGTTACACTGCATTGATTCTATCAAGAACAGTGGTCAAAGATTCAATCAGAAGCTTGTGGATAGCTTTTAATTATATTCTATAACAGTGCTATTGTTATTATTTAGTCTTGTTTTCTGGAAATATCCTACAATCCGTTGTTCTACACTGTAATGGGGTGGGTGGGTGGGAAGGGAGGAGGGAAAGGGGGATTTGTAAAACATATTTGAGAAATTTTACACTCTGAGTATGTTGATTGAAAACCAATAAACACAATTAAAAAAACTTGTGGCTGGTTATGAAAATGCAGTGAAAATGGCCAAAGGATCATGTGACCAAATATTAGCTCTGCTGTATGTATATTTTTGACCCAGCAGATTTGGTCACATTTTCCCAAAATAAATTCATAAAAGAAACAAAATTCATGAATGTTTTTGTGACAAAGAAGAGTGTGTTTCAATCACTCTATCACAGAAAATTAAGAGTTCTAGGAATTATTGGAAAAGCAAGACAGTCATGACATTATGTTATTTACTAGTGTATGTAAACTTTTGACCACGACTGTACATAAGAAACGGCAAATAAATTAAGAAGACTATTGAAAATTATGTAAAAATATATATTTTTTTAAATGCATGAAAAGAGTAATAAAAAGACAAGTGCAACCATGGATCGACTGACACTCAATTGGATGAAGTACATGAATATAAAGTGTTTATACACAAGTAAAAAAAATAAAACATACACCAAACATTGTTAGTCAAGTCAAGCAATATTTATTGTCAAATGTGCATATATGAACTTTCTTTCCTCTCTTCCTTGGTGCAACAACTATTTACAACAATTTAAAAATACATTTATAAAGGACAAAGGTGCACAGTACAATATGCAGTAAGAAAATAAAGTCATAATAAATAATAGAAAACTTCTGTACAACAGTCAATAACAGAGTACAGTGAGGCAGAGTGTGGTAGTATGTAACATGAAGTAGTTAAGGCTTCACAGCCTATTGGCAGAACGAAAAGGAAAATATTCGAAACATTTAAAAATTCATTGGAATGGTTGAGAAAAAAAAAAATTTTTCTCTCAACTGGATAAATTTTACTTGGCTGGTTTTTGCCGACCCTTGTGTGTTTCCGCTCAGCTTCGTGAACTCACACAAGGGTCTGGTAAAGCACCGTAGACATTCTGTTGTTCAAGCAAAGTCGTGGACGGACCAATGAGGATGACTGGGCGTGATTTTAACAGTTATGATGTAATCATAGCGCAGCCAGGGAGAATACAGGAAGACTCTAAACACAGTAGCTTTGACAAACATGGTGGCTAGCATGGACGAGACTGAACTGTGCTTCCATTCTGCAATTTCAATGGCGTTGTTGAAACTAGCGCATATTGATTCTTTAAAAGATGAACAGAACAGTTTTGAAAGAATTTATTGGTGGCAATGATGTTATGGCTCTTCTCCCAACAGGGTATGGTAAGAGCTCTTCTTTACGTTACATGCTGCTTTCCATGTGATTCTTTGAAGTAGTACGTCATTCAAAATTCAATCCCACCTTAACAAAGAGAAGCTAATGTTGCTTTCCCAGATGTAAGATGTGAGCAGCCATGTGCTAGCCTAGGATCTAGACTGTCCCCAGTGGCCGCAAACTGCATTTGTTATGGGGAGAGTCTAGAAAGTCTAGGCGAATTTGTGGGCGGGATAACCGCTGTCTGTCAAGTTTTCTCTTTACACAACGCCACGCTATTGGATAAATCAAACTTTTGCCATACCCGGTGGGCAAAACTCCGACAACGTCCCTTTTTTCCAAAAACAGCTTAAGTGCCGTTTTCTGCTTCTCTCGCAGGGAAAACTGTAATTTTAAATCACCTAGCGTTGCTGCCAAAGCCAGCTCGAATGGTTGTTCCTGGTGATGAGCCATGTTGTCTAGCAGCTAGCAACTGGTGTTACGGCAATGTGTGCTAGCTGCTACGTCTCTGCGATTACAACATTACGTGTCGTATTTGTGTCGTCATGAGGCAGGGTGGGCTCCAATCCCGTCCCTCGCGATTTGATTGGTCCGACCCATTTTGGATTTTCAGATCCTAGGCTGTCTAGTCTGTCTCCCCGTAGCAAATACCATTTGCGGCCACTGGGGACAGACTAGATCCTAGGCTAGCCATGTGCACCATCCATACATCTGCTGTGAGTCAGGTTAAACATTTACCCCTCCCTCATCGACCTTGAAGTTTCGCCCTGAACATCCCTAAGAGATGCTTTTTGTCACGCTTGAAGAACTTCCAAACAAGGGCCGCCAGGAATTTTTTACTTTTTAATTCAACATTTTTTTTCATAGTCTTAAGAAAGAGTCCTAAAACCAAATTTAAAAACACAGATTGATTTTGATTTTCTCTTTGTAATAAAAATAAAGTTACAACCTGATAGAAACAGAAGTACGGTCAGTGTATCTTGTCGTAATTGGATTTTATTTCCATAAACAAAGGAAAAAGGAATTAGTCGATAATTGATTTTGATTTTAAAATAAATTCATTAAAATTTAATTCCACTTTCCTTTCCTTTTTCAGTGTCAAATCAGAAAAAACAAATTTAAAAACACACATTGGTTTTTAGTTTTCTGTTTGAAATTAAAAAAAGTTACAACCTGACAGAAGCAGAAAATACTGTCAGTGTCTCTGGTTGGTCTGTACTTCATGACCATTCGATTTTTGTTAAGATTTTCTTTTCAGAAATTATCATTTTTACTTTCTATTGAGAAAAAAAACAAAGTTGCTTCCTGACAGAAATAGACAACAGTCAGTATTTCACCTTTGTTAATTGGATTTTCTTCGCAGAAATGTTTGTTTTCAAAAACAAAGTTACTACTTAACAGAAAAACTGACCAATTTTGTTCAGTTTTTTCATTTCTGTCAGGAAGTAACTTTCTTTTTTGTTGTTAGAAAGAGTAAACACCAGTTAACTTGATTAAGTTACCACCATTAAAATATTCAATTTTCACCAATTTCCCAATAGTGGGGTCAATAAAGCACTTCTATTCTATTATTATTCTATTTTTCTTATATATTTTTTTCTTATATTATTCTTATATTTCAAAATAAAAATCAATTAACCTGTAGTTTGTTTGTTTTTTATGAAAATCCAGTTTCCAAAAGGGGGTCTTGGCTTACTATTTTTCGTTTTCTCGGAAGACAACTAAATGTGCGACGGTCCCTGACATCAAGCGATGCAAATCCTCCTTTTGTTCTCGCCGTGGAGCTGGCCGTGGTCCTGAAAAGGTCTGACTCTACTCTGCACTGACGCCACTATATTCACTAAAGCTCCCATTGCTCACAGTTAATGATTTACCGTGGGCTTTTTCTCGAGGAGAAAGTAGTGTAATTTTCCAGAGACACATAACACGCCCTCTGTGGAATCTGGGCAGCATGTAAACAATGAGCCCACATGACAGGAGGCTGCACACACCCGACATGCGCACAAGACTTCAAAGGAGTCACGATCTGGACCTGTTCCAGCTGCACTAACAGCACATATAGTATATCAGGTTTATTGAACCTTTTTAGAAGTACACATGTAATTCCTTTCCTTGCAGCAGCAGCAGACATGCTGTCCTCAGACTGCCATCTGCCACCAGTCCTTAAATCCTCTAAACCAGCCTCAGACTTAAACCCACGGTGCAGGCGTGGCCGTGACTTACTTCATCTGCCTTTGATCAGGTATCGCAAATTAATCGTAAAACGTGATGTAATTTTCCACAGCGGTCGGTCGTCATATGAATTCCACAGTGAATCCAACAACGACACCTGGTGACGACCTGTAAACAGTGTGCACGCGCTGCTCTGTCATTCACGTGTAATAACCTAGAGCAGGGGTGTCAAACCCAGTTTAGCTCAGGGGCCACATTTAGCCCATTATAATATATATAATATATATATATATATATATATATATATATATATATATATATATATATATATATATATATATATATATATATATATATATATATATATATATATATATATATATATTTATATTTGTATGTCTTTATTTGGAATAAGAATGTCAAAACAAAAATAATAAACATATGACACACAATAGGCTACATAGGAGTGAGAAGAAACAACTTATGAACTCCCACCCCTTCTCCTTATACATTTATATTACAGTAATAATCTTCCTAGTCCATACATATGTAAACACCCATTCATATATATATAAAATCTTGTCATTATTCAAACATTTATGTCGCCATAACGTGGTATGGTCTGTAGGTTTTGTGAGTTTTGACAACCCGTCTTGTATATACAAAAATAGATAAATACAAGTTTACATACATACACACACACACACACACACATATATATATATATATATATATATATATATATATATATATATATATATATATATATATATATATATATATATATATATATATATATATATAACATAGACTAATGAGAATACAGCCACCCAATATAAGGTGTGACAGTGCAAATGAGCATAAAGACCTTTAGGGACCCTTCCTCTACTTACTACCATGTAAGTGTGATGTTGTTAAGATGAACTTATTTTTACTCCAGATAATCTCTTTAATGATATTCATTGAAATAAAGGTTAAATATACTTTATGTTAAAAATAGTTGATTATACAAATCAGATTGTGTGAACTGACTTATATGTATGTAAATGGTTTGTATGGATGTTTTGTGTTGATGGTAAATAGATAAATAAAACGTTTCTTGAAACAGAATTGATTGGATTATTAGTTTATAAAAAGGGGATGGAGTTTATACATTTTATTTCTTCCCAGTTGTTTTTGAGCGCAAAAAACATTGTTGGTTGATGCCTTGATGTTTTGATGATTTTGTGTTTAAAATAAAATTTAAATGAACTGAACAGAAAATTAAAAAAAAAAAAAAGGATGATCATGAACATTCAGGACATTTAAAAACAGAACACTCTTAGGAATTGTTTTGCTTTATTTCTTCAAAAACAAATATGTAAAATGGATTTTTTGAAACATACAATTTTATAATTTTAGCCAAAACAACGATATAATGTGTTTGGATTAAAAACAGAATATTCCAGGATCATATCTGTACTTACTCATCTGTCTGTGCTCTACTCTAACGCCTCAAAAACACAAAACTACACACAGAGACAAAGGAAAAACACTTTAATATATATTATATTCCCACCTTCAACGATGGTACAGCATTTATATATCAGAGGTCTCAAACGTGTGGTCCGAGGGCCAAATCTGGTCCGGTCCAACCCCTGGGATGAATTTGTGAAATGAAAAAATTACACTTAATACATTAATCATATTAGTTCAGGTTCCACTTTCAGAACAATTTCATCTCAAGTGGATCAGATGAATAAAATACTATCACAGTCATTTTACTAGCCTAGCCGCGCTAGACCCCCCTACACTGAAAAAAGTAAAACACTGAATCAACTTAAAATTCTTCTCCAATAGGTCACATATAAAAATATCTAGTTGAGTGAATCAAATTAAATTAAAATAACGCCATGCAATTCAATTTGGTTCACCCAACTAAAATTTTTTGTGCGACCATAAAAATTCAACATCAAGAGATAAAATGTCAAAATTGAGGAAGAATTTTTAACTTGATTCAATGTTTTACTTTTTTCAGTGTAGCGGCAGCAAATCTAATGTTCTACCGTCGTAGTCTAGTTTTGCTCAATATAACTTTTGGCTAGATTTCCCTGAAACTGCCCGACGAGTCACAGCGAAGTATAGAGAAAAGAAAAGATCAATGAAGAATGAATCAGAGTTAATAATAATCATTCTCTGCAGAAAACTAATAACTAGATCAATCAGACCTCAGTGAAGCAGCACCAGTCTGTGCTAACGCTAACGCTAACACATTAAATCTGCCAAGGTTTGGATCTGGATGTTCAGAACTTCTTTATAAACTAGTGTTCTGTGTTCACTAACCATTTATTTTATGGCTCATTAACAATCCCTTAGAGAGTTTAAAGTTTTAAGTTTTTTCACATATGTCCATTTCAATATTCGACCACGTATGACGTCACTCTGACGTTATGTGACGTCGCACAACGACCAAATGTCACATGTTAGATCTAATGTTAAATATGAAGCACAAGACATTGTCTGATTTAACTAAATATGTCAATAACCTGCTTTAAGGTAAAGGTCAAACATTTACCAAATATACCATTGGTCATGTGACGTCTTTACGTGACGTCATGGAGCCTATGGGTGTTATCTCATCTGAGGTCAGAAGGTCAGACGAAGAGAATGAAAAAAAAACAGCTGATACTATCTGGTCTGGATTCTGAGATATCACCACTGATGTGTTTGAACTGTTGACCTTCATTGTGACCTTGACCATCATGTTTTCTTCCTTGACGCATTATCAATCACTTCTGAAAGTTTTTTCAAAATCCGTCCGTAACTTTTTGATTTTTCTTACTGACAAACAAACAAACAAAAAGTCATGCGTAGTACGATACTTGACTAAATTGGCTGAAATTCGGTCTGTTTCTTCCTTCTATTTGTGTTCTTGTAAAGAACAAACTCTTCAAGTACTGGACACTGAACAATGTTTTATATTTTTATTGACCTTGACCCTGACCTTTGACCTGGATCCACCAAAATAGATCCCATACCGCAGGTGACATGGACCAAACTTCACATCAAATTACAGTCAATCAGCTCCAGAACTGTGGTCACTAGAGTGAAAACACACAAATACACAAACGCTACTGATCAACATACTTGATCAAATCTTAATTTGGTCAAATAACAAACGATAAAACATAACCTCCTTAGTGGAGGTGATAATAATAATAATAATAATAATAATAATAATAATAATAATAATAATAATAGTAATAATAATAATAATAATAGTAATAATAATAATAATAATAATGATGGAATAGTTTCAGGTGTGATGGAAGAGGCACACGTCTAAAATATGCAGGACACCAGCCCCCCCAGGACCACAGTTTGACACCCCTGTTAAAGTAGTTAAATAGACAGTAATATTAATATTTAATATTAATCCACATTCCACTTGTACTTCTCATACATTCTGCTGTTAATATTTCCATACTTTGACTTTTGAGTAGTGGCAGTATTTCTGAGGTAAAAGATTGGGGGGGGGGGGGGGACGTCTTCATCTCCTGTAATAAAACTTGAGGCTTACTGGGTGCTGCAGTGCACATCAGACCATGAAGAGCCATCACAGCGATTCAAAGAGGAGCCAGTGCATCGCCTGCTTGCATCAGGTAACGGGGGGAAAAGGTTCCCATCACATCAGACACATCAAAGTGTGGCTCTGGGTCCCTGAAGATAAAAAAAAAAAAAAAAAAACAGGTGGGGAGGAGGGAGAGGGGTGGGGGTGGGGGTGAGGGGTTAGAGGCAGTTGACAGGAAATGAGTTAAACTTCAAGGCAAAGTGAGTCAGCGCACATATTCTAGAAAGTCGACATTTTAATCATTTCTCTGCATGTTTTTGGATGCATTAAATTGATTGTTTTTATGACGCACATAGAAAACACCACCTGATGTCTGTTCCCTTTTTTTGCTTGAAAAACTCAAAAAAATAAGACTAATCATAAAATGCCA
Source organism: Siphamia tubifer (assembly GCA_020466265.1). Lineage (NCBI taxonomy): Eukaryota > Metazoa > Chordata > Actinopteri > Kurtiformes > Apogonidae > Siphamia > Siphamia tubifer. The sequence goes on from CM035793.1 coordinate 45,137,438, forward strand.
TTGCAAAGATTTACTGATGTCTGGACATCATCCAAATGTCATTTATTTTTTTACATTAAAAAATAAATTTATTCTGTTTCCTTTTTTCTTCTCATGAAATAATAATAATAATATATCTCCAGGCCTGTTTTTTTGTTCTATTTAACATCACAATTTAATTCCCCCAGATAATTCCAGGATCTAGTTCTCTGTAGCAGATTAATCTGAGAACTTCACGATCAATATTTTTTAATTAAAGCGATCGAGTGTCTATTAAAGTGCTTCCTCTTGAGGCTCTCCTAACAGGTTTATTTTCTATTCTGGTAAATACTAAAAGTTCAGACTACAGGTGGTTAATTCTGCAGGACAACTATATCCATTTCCAGGTTCACAATCCTAATTAACACTCAAGTTTCATTATAACCTCATTAGTTTTTCCCCTAATTGTGAATCTGTCAAATAAATCTGAGCTCAGAGGAGTCAGATTAAGAGCCCCTTACATTAAAACTGGCAGAATTTGTAGGGTCAGGGGGGTCTTTTATTTCTAAATTAAATAATCAACAGAAATAAAAATGGGACCCTGTGTGGATTATAACTGAGCCAATGAGACAGAATTGTAGAATAAATAGAAAATAACTAGATTATTGTTAAAAGTTGCAAATTGACTTGTTTGGACATTACATTAATTTTAAGGATAGTGTTAATATATACATTATAATACATAGAGCGTAGAAATAAAAAAAACAAAAAACGTTTATGGCACATATTAAAAAATACTGTGAATAAACTGCATCAGTCTTTATTATATTGAAAAGAAAAAACTAATTTTAATCTAATATGAGGCATAAACAAAAAAGTAGTCATATTTTACAACTAGAATAATTTATTTATTTTTCTTGAAAAAAAGCAATGTTTGCATCTATTATAGTAATTGTATCTTTAATTATAGATAAAAAGGATTTAACTGTAAATATATTCAAAGTTACTCTCATCAAAGACATGGATAATTCTTCAGTATCTATGTTATCTGGTGCTATTTTACAGCTCATTCTTTTGGAGGATTACGAGTATTGAAATGTTGTAAAATCTTCAGAATGCATTAAATTCTGTCTTCACATTTTTTTTTTTATACCTCACATGTTAATTTGACAATAACGAACAGAGAGAAGAACAGAGCAAGAGTCAAAGGAAAGAAGGAAAGAAAAAGGCCACACAGTTTTTCAAACTCAGATTTTTATTTGTCAGTACAAGTAAAATGTAACTGAAGACGAGTATCTTCATCCCCATCAAAAATGCACTTCTTCTCCATCGGGTGTTGGGAGGCTGGAAAAAAAATAACTCTCACACCTTTTCTCTCTCTCTTTTCAACCGGTACCGCTCTCCTTCATGGAACTTAACGAGACGTGAAAATATCGCCGAAGGGATTTTTTTTAACGCACTAGTAGAGAGCATGTTCTTACAAACATTGGGAGTTTGGAAAATCAAATAAAATAATAATTAAAAAAAAATTATAATAATTAGCTCAAATGTTCCAACGTGTGAAATTCTATACCAAACAAAGTGTCAACCCAACATAAAGCTTTTTTTTTTTTTTTTTTTTTTTTTTTTAAATTGGCGTTTTACCGAAAAACTACTGGGATTCTGCTAATATGGAAGAGAAGCAGTCACAGCTGGTCACTGAAAAACTAAATAACAGCGGAAACACTGCATCAACTACATTCTGTTGTTACTCTTAGCAAAAATAACTATTTACGGATTCAGTTCGGAGAAAATAAAACGATCTGCGACTAGTTGACATACACATGATCATCACATGCACGCACGCAATTCATGCACTCTGACCTAGAGTCGACTGATTCTCAGTTACATATATACGTTAGAGTGAATGACAAGTGAATTTTCTCTCTCTCTATATATATATATATATATATGTATATGTATATGCACCTCTTATTTTCTTTCATCTTCTGTCTTCACTCTTCAGATCTGCTCTCAGCTCTTTTGCCATCTCTCGGTTGTTGCCTCTCGTTCTCCTCAACGTTCTAACCCCTGTTATGTTTTGTCTTAATTCACAGACCGTTTTCATTCTTCTCTTGGTAGATGTCCCATTATTTCTTCTGCAGTATAACGTATTTCTTGTTGTCACCCCCCCCCCCCCCCCCCCCCCCCTAAGTAGCCACAGGATAAGAGGACTTCTGTGGCGGGGATGTGACTTTAAGCTTGTTTTAAGCCACGCCCCCTGCCTCTGTGACACCCCAGTGTGATTTCAGGAGGTCAGTTTTTACATGTCAGTACCGCGGGGGTAGAAATGGTCTTTTTGGAGGAAACATTGGACCAGCGTTTCCTCCTCTTCTCAGAGGTGGACGTTTGCCTCTTGCCCACGGTTCCGGGCCGGAACCTGGACCCTGGAACCGGGGAAATGGAGCACGTGGTGGTGGGGGGCCCCTGGGGTGTGGGTGACGCGCCGGGTGGGGAGCCCGGTGCGGAGGCCGAACACCTGGGTGACGGATTTCGTGGCGAGGCGGCGGTGGTCTCCTCGGGCCGAAGAAGGCCGGAGACGGTCCGCGTTGCTGGTACTCCTGGCCGTAGTAACCTTCCTCTGAGGCGGAGATGGGGGGAGTGAGGCGCCCTCGAACCCTGGGGTAGGGGTGTGGGGGACTGCCTGGCCTGTAGAATGGTTCAGCTGGATGATGGTATGGGTCGTCTTTGTAAAAACGTGCGTCATGATGTTGCATCTCATCATGGTAAGGCTTAACGTCCTCCTGGTACGGCAGACCCTCATATTCGGGGGGTTGTTCGTTGTTGTACAGCGGCTCTTCCGGATGAAACGCCGACTTGTGCTGATGGTCGTGGACCACTATTCCACTGATGACGCTGTTGACCCTGGGCCCCGTCGCGTCACCCGCATTCATTGGCTGCTGCTTTGGGGGAACCCCCGCAGGGTTGGCTACAGAAGGACACCCCTCAAAGGGAACAGGAGGCGGAGGGGGGGGCAACTTGGGCAGAGGCGGCATTGACTTTAGGAAGAACCCAGAGGCTGCGTTGGCGCCCTCTGGAGGCAGCGAGACTTGATCTGCTTGGTACGGGTAATGTCCTGGTAACTTGTTTTCTCCAGCTCCTGCAGGCACTGACATATTGAAGCCTCTGGGCTGCTGGGAGCTCCCCTCTGGGTAAGCGTCACCGTACCACCCCCTCTCACCCACCCCCTGAAACCCCTCCACAGTTTTTGTGGCACCAGCGATGCCTGGGGCTCTTTCTCCAGACACAGCTGCTCCCGTCGGTGCAGGAACATGCTGGTAATGTGCAACAGGTGCTGGAGTCTGCTGTTGTGAAACCTGCTGTTCACCGTACATGTATGGCTTGTAGGCCTGGCCGTTCTGAACCACTCCTGCCTGGACGCGGGTTTGCTGTTGGGGATTGTTGTTCTGATAGGTAAGAGGAGCGGTCGTTACACTTTCTCCTACGGATGGCTGAGTTGTGTTGGCAGTGAAAGCGGCCAAACCTGGTTTGTCCATGATTTCGTCTTGAGTCGGGGTGCTCCCACCCTCATCCCGCACCGGAGTCCCATCCTGGGGATCCATCGCAGCTGCGGGACTTAAATTATTGGCTGGGGTCACAGCAATACCCAAATCAAAAGCATTGAAAGCTGGGTTACCCTGCAGGAAATTGTGGATCTTAGACTCTAAACTGTCACATGACAACGAGGGCTCCGCCTCCGTTGTCAGGTTTGTTTCGCTACAGTCAGTGGCTACCGGCGTGGGCGAGGAGTTGTCGGTGTGGGGCGGAGCTTGGGAGGCCGCGTGCTGCGTTATACTGGCAGAAGCTGAAGAAGGCTTCGGTGGACCAGGGGAGGGAATCGGGCTGGGGGTGGCAACCGTTGATGCAGACAAAAGAGGCGGGGGGATCTTGCCTGCACTAGAGGAGTCAGATGAAACATTTCGAGCTGGACTGTTCAGAAGAGAGGTGATACCTGGGTAAAAAAAAACAAAGAAAAAAAAACAGGGGAAAATAAATAATCTACTTCGACTGTCTTTGTGTGTGAGAAACAAAAATACTGACCGCATTTTACTTTTGCTAACATTACGAGACTAAACATGGTGTTTCTGCAGGTGTCAACGTCTTTTGTATTTTTATCAGTGATAGTTAACAGGACATCGTGAACAGAGAAACATAAGACACAAAAAAAAATCTGACAAACAAACCAGAAAGAAGAACAAATGTTCCACTCAATTTCGCCTAAATTTCTTAATAAAGTAAATTGAATTCTGTTCTTGGACCATTTTAATAACATGCAGTTGGTGTTTGATTATATTATAAATGAAAATATTAAGATGAAAACTGGGTTAATGGAGGCAGGTCCTGTTAAATGATGCAATAGATAAAACATTTGTGGATGTTTATTGATGTTTTGGACGACATTTGGCCGTTTTTGTTCGTTTAGGATGTTTTTGTTGGACTATAACTATGTTTGTTGGAATATGGATAATTATGAAACAAAAAGGTTGAGATCAGCTGTTTGACATTTGTATTTTGAACAAATGAGTGATTGTACCTGCTGTGGATACTAACTACATATAGGTAGTTACATATACTATAGGTCCTGTGACGTTTGGGACAGGTTTAATTAACATTTCTGGCCTATATGTGGACCCTTGGATGTTTAAATGGTTAATGAAAAGATACTAAATGTAAAGAGTAACTAAACAATATGGATTGATTAGGGGTAATAGGGAAAAGGGGGAAGAGGGGAGAAAGATAGGGGGGTGGTAATTGTAGTTATAATGATATCAACAACACAGGAAAAAATAATAATAATGCCAATAGTCTAATTTGCTCGTATTATTGTTATTGTGGTGGTGGTAGCAGTGGAGGCTTAAATAATTTAATATTTGTAATAATATATTTGTATCACTTACTACCAGATTGAATTTCTATGAATTAATTTCAGTGAATATAGCTTAGGGGGTGGGATGGATGTGAGTGAGTGTGTGTATGGGGGGGGGTTACATTTCTTACGACTATTATGAATGTAATTTAAGAACCATTTCACAAAAGTAAAGTAACAGACGTCCAGAGGCCACTTACCACACCACCAGTTACAATTACAAGTGTGGACAGGATTTGAAATATGTGAAACTTGAACTTACTCATATTACATCAAAGTAACATTAAGAGCAACAATTTTTTTACTCAGAAAAAATGGCCTGTTAGCCCACACACACACACACACACCACACTGTGAACAGCGAGTGTGTGGGCTCTGCTAAATTTTCACTGGGCCGCACACTTCAATGGGTTTTTTTGTTTAAAAAGACTAGTTTTATAATCTGACCAGTTTTTGTTTTTTTTAAGACCTGTCAAAAACCATAACACAGTTAAATGTATTCTCACCCTCAAGGCCCCCGTGGGCCTGGACTTTGGAGAGAGCACTGAGTAGATCTGCAGCACTCACATCCACCTTGGAAAGGAAGTTGGACAGGGAACTGGAATCCTGAGAGAGCACAGAGGCAGATGAGCTGTCCACAGACGCTGCAGCAGAGGCAGGTGGTGGAGTCTCTGCTACTGGTCCTGTCAGATACAGAGGAGCACACTTTAATATATGATCTGGGTGTTCACTTAACAGGGTCAGAACAGTGAATGTCTTTTAGAAACTCAGAAAAAACTGTAGTAACAGGTGGATGTGGAGCCTTAAACCCACGGTTCTCAAACTGGGGTCCGCGGACCCCTAGGGGGACGTGACACATGTCCAGGGGGTACGCGAAATTATTCACAGTTTTGTTTTATTTTATTTTTATTTTTTTGCTGTTTTATTTTGAAATGCGGAAGTTTTATTTTGTAGCGAGCGGGCGGAAGTAACAGCGCTGTTTGACGCCAGCTTGACTAAATTGAGACGGAGCGAGTCACAGGCTATTTTTAGCCACCCTGCAGCGAACATGGATCGATTTTTGTGTCCGCCAAGTTCCTCAAGAAGTGGTAAAAGAAATGACAATGAAAATGACAATGACAAAAACAAACGCCCTAACCCTAAAAAGAGAAAGTACATTGATAGTTATATTGAGTTTGACAAGCTCATCCCTCTCATTAAGTCTCTGTCTGTCTGTCTGTCTGTCTGTCTCTGTCTGTCTGTCTGTCTGTCTGTCACACACACACACACACACACACACACACACACACACGGTTTAGTGTGTCTTTTGTTCCATTTATTATTTTAAAATTATTTAAAATTTTTGTTTCTGAAGTGTTCATTTATATTATAATACCTGAAAATGTGGCTGGTTTGTACAAAAGCACTATTAAAAAAGGTTATCATTGTTTCATAATAATCATTGTTGAAGTGTTTTTTTTTTTATCACTTTCAGTATCGCGAGGATGAGAGGGGACATGGAAAAATTTCACCCCTCCAAGGGGGACCTGGGCCAAAAAAGTTTGAGAACCCCTGCCTTAAACCACATTATGTTCCCATTAGATGAGGCTGAAGCCCATTCACCCTTTAGCCCTTTACCTCCATTTTACACACCCACATGTAGGGGTAGGGGTGTCTCAATTCAGGTTAAGGCAGAGGGGTAGGGAGAAGGGTACGGGCTTTATACCCTTTAAAAAGATTTTCCAGAGGCAAACTCCAAACGGAGGGGTACAAGAAATTTCCCTGAATACAATGTGAATCCTTTAAAAAATGGCGGCATCTATGAAAGCAGTAAACAAATGTAATATTTTAACTGTAATTAACTGGTCTTAAGTTGTGATGACTGTTGTATTGTAGAAAGTTTGACATTGTCACAATGTGCAACGGTCATTTTCTCCATAAAAACGCACGTGAAAAAAAGAGAAAAAAAAAGGCTATTTACGTAAACATGGAGTAATCGGTCGATGCGTAGCACTTCTCGGATTCGACGTAAATATTAGTAAAAATATGTTCATATCCAGGAGAACGATACCACTACAGCAGCAGACATGTTTGGTTTCTTCTGTTTAAAGCTGTGGTTTTTGGTTACATAACAACTGGTGGCGTGAACTGATGACGTAGGTGAGTGTTGAAGGGGTGTCCCAATTCATGGGGGTTGATATTTCAAGCCCTACCCCTTATAGTTCCGTTTGAAGGGGTAAGGGGTGAAATAGGATTCAGTATTAGACTCTGCTGTAATGGTTTTGGTTTTTCTGGCTTTATCTGTTATCTGTAAGCTATTCATAACTGAATATTATCATTATTATTATTATTATTAAAACTAGAACAGACAATGGAGACAAAGCCTTTTATGGGGTACATGTCATCTTAGATCACAGTAAAAGTATATCATTGTATATAAACAATACAATAATTATTTGGTCAATTCAATTAGGACACAGTTTACAGCAGGGGTCAACATCCCTGGTCCTAGAGTGTCACTGTCCTGTATGTTTTAGATGTTCCCCTCTTTCAGCACACATGGAGGTCATTATCATTTGTCTGCAGAACTTGACAGGTTATCATTTGAATCACATGTGTTGGAAGAGGGATACTTCTAAAACAGGGATGTCCAAATCCAGTCCTCGAGGGCCAGTGTCCTGCATGTTTTAGATATTTCCCTCTTCCATCACACCTGGAATCCATTACATTATTATCAGACCCCCCCCCCAGAGCTTTATGATAAGTTGATCATTAATTGGAATATGCATTGATCTCGAGCACTGTTGACTCCCCCTCTGTGGGGTTAAAAGATATAAATAAATAAATAAATACATGAATAAAATAAGTGAATGAATAGAAAAATAAAATAAAAAATAAGAGCAAAATGCAGACAACTTAGAAAAAAAAAAGGAAGAAGAAAAAAGGAAAAAGAAGAAGAAGGGAGGAAAAAAAAAAAAAAAACTCTATTTGTTACCTACTTTCCTATCTGGTCATTTGTTTTTAGTTGTTTGTTTGTTTTTTGTATATATGTCTATGTTTAGTACTTCAGTTATTGATTATTGGTATTGTTATTATTATTTTATTTATCATCATTTTTGTACTATGCACTATATTGCTACAAGATGAATTTAGGTTATTGGGGAAGTGAAGAAGGGGTAGAATTAAATAAGCTTATGCTTCATCCTACTCCTTTTCGGACATGTCATTGTTATTATTATTATTGTTGTATTGATTATTGTTGCACTTTGCACATGTTCGAAATAAATCAAATCAAACCAGGTGTGGTGGAAGAAGGACATATTTAAAACAGGCAGGACACCGGCCCTAGAGGATTGGATTTGGACACCCCTGATCTAAAACATGCAGGACAGTGGCACTCTAGGACCATGGTTGCTGACCCCTGGTTTACAGTGTAGAACATCACAATTCATTATTTTCTCTCTTTTTGATCATCATACAAACTACTACTGTTAGTATTTAAGCCAGTCTGTGTCACTTTCAGTCCTCATTTCCTTCAGGAAAACTTCTTGTCAGCATTCATATGGAAAAACACAATGTGCCAGTATGACAAAAAATATTGCCTTTACAGGTGTAACTGCAATACATGGATATAAACCACAGAATAAATTAGAAATTAAATACAGTGGTGGAAAAAATGTGGACACCCTGTGCATTTATGATATATTATAGTAAGCAAGGTTTATTTATATAACACAATTAATATACAAGCAATTGACAGTGGTTTAGAAAAAGAGAAGAGTTAAAACACACACAATTACAGTTAAAACACAAATATAAGTCAGTTAAAATAAAGTAAAAGCAGAGTGCAGATAGAACCCTGTCAGTTACATGCACAGCTGAACAGAGCTGTTTTCAGCCTGGATTTAATCCCTGTCAGAGTCGAGGCCAGTCTGATGTCTTCAGGAAGACTGTTCCAGAGTTTAGCTGCATGGAACTGAAACACAGCTTCACCCTGTTTAGTCCTGACTCTGGGCTCCAATAAAAGACCAGTCCCTGAGGTTCTGAGATTCCAAGATGGTTCATATGGGGCCCAACATGTCACACATGTACTTTGGTGTTTTACCACGGACAGATTTATAGACAAGTAAAGCGGTTTTAAAGTCTATTAACTGAGCGACCGGAAGCCAGTGCGGAGACCTGAGCACGGGACTAATATGGTCGTACTTCCTGGTTCTAGTCTAGTCTAGTCCAACAGCGCTCTGGATGGACTGCAGAGGTCTTAGAGTTCGTTTAGAGTCCAGTCATAAGACCGTTACTGTTCTAACCCTGCTAGAGACACATGCATGGATAAGCCTCTCTATGTGTGGTTTAAACGGTAAAACTTCGATTCTGCCAATGTTTGTCAGATGGTAAAATGCTGATGTTATTGATTTAATATAGTTTTAAAGTTTAGTCCATTATTGCCCCGACATTTATAACCTGATTTTTAGCTTTTTAAAGTCAGAGATCTTGAAAACATCGAAGTCAAAACTAGACTTTTTCAGCAAGAAAATTGAACACATCCAGGACGTGACATGTTGAAACTGTCGACAATTTACTCTTTTTTTTTGTTAACAAAGCTATGTAAAGCCCTGGGAGACGACTTCGTTGGGCTTTATAAATAAAATTAATCCAAATAATCATTTGTATTTTTTTCTGATTGTCTGGTGCAGACACACCTTTTGAAATGCAAAAGTACTTCAGGAAAATATTTGTAATTTTGTCGTATGTTGAGGAGGGTGTCCAAAGACTTTTTTACATTACTGTATGTTTAGTTTTTCTGGGGCATAATATTCAGTCACATTGCCCTATTTACACTATTAGGAGAATATCTGAAAGAATTACAGATAAAGGTGCTCTGTCAGTCAACATGATATGTGTATGAAAAAAATATTTATGGAAAACCATCTACTGAGGTTAATATGGTAACTTTTATTTTTCTACACACTGAAGAAAAACCTCAGGTGAGTTCTAGACCTTCTTCAGCTTAGGTACTAAATTCTTTAACGATGAGGGAAAAACTCCACTGGCCACTGGAGTAAAGATGGAAGCATTTCATGTAACAGTGTGGACATTAACTTTTTATGACTTAAATGATTTTTTATTTTTCAGACAGCTATAACAACATACAGACAGAAAAAAGAGAAGCATATATATATATATATATATATATGTATATATACACGTATATATATATACACGTATATATATATATATATATATATATATATATATATATATATATATATATATATGTATATATACACGTATATATATATATATATATAAAGTGAGGTTTCTACACATTTTCCACTTAATTCAGTAATACTTTTCCTGACTTCTCTCTGGAGATTTTTTTTTTTAGATGTGTGACATTTAAGTGCAAATAGATGATTTAAAAATCCAACACTTAAAATGTACATATATTATCATTCCATATGCTCTTCACTCATTCTAATACGGACCTAGAAAAGCCCACCATCAACCTCTAAAACGGCACGGTAACCCAGTGGGAGACGGCTCCAAACTTCACCCGTTTTACTCTCAACGCCAACTCCCACTAGATTCCTGAATGTCAAAGAACACCAGCGCTCACCTGTATTCTTCATGGCTGAGCTTAAGCTGTTGAGGATAGAGCCAATTTTACCCAGGTCAACACCTTCCACGCTCGCTGCAGGAGCTGCTGGCACCGGAGTGACCTGTTCGAGTGGCTGCTCTTTCACTCCTGACGGCTCGGTGCTTTCTGAGGCTGGAACCGACACCTCTGGGCACGAAGGGAATTCACTCTCCTCCTCGACTTGAGACAGAAAATATGGTAGAAAGAGCATAAGATGTTAAAGAAGAAATATGCGGTGGTTTTGTACTCACTGTATAGGCAACAAAATTAACAGGGAGTAGAAAAGTCATTGTGGATAAATCAGTTGGGTTCCTATTTGGACAGCATTTATTTCTCTACAGAAGCTTTGGCCATTTCAGTACTGCTTGTACTAATTCAATTTGATCAAATCTGCAACATTGACAGTTTATCTACATTTCTCTCCTCCTGGTTCTGCTGTAATTACATGCACAATTACCTGCTGTTTCACTGCAGAGTCTCTGGCCCTCATATAATTTAAGTCCAGCGCAGAGACATGTTTGGAATTTTAAAGGTGTTCATGCGGATGTTATATCTCATCAACTCAAGTTTGACGACTGACTGAGGGTTTTCTAACATGAAATCTCACTCTGTAATAACTTCTTGTCATCAGCAGTTTATATAGTTAAGGGAACAATAAAGCCAAAAAAAAAAAAAAAAAAAAAAATCATCAACCTCTCTCATTTAGATTTTGGGAAGTAACTTGAATGTGTTTGGCTGTAGCAGACATCACTCACTTTTTAATTGCTCAGCTGTAGACTAATCTGTATTCACAATTAAACAAGTTTGCAAATGTCAGAGTTTTCCGGCAGCGTATCACTGTCTAGTACGGCAATTTCCAGTTGCATGTTTTTAAATTAGAAACAAGTGGTGCAGGGGACAACAAACCCTGCCACCTGCAAATGTTTTACCTGACTTACCCCATCTCTTACATTGTCAAAACACATTTCTGGTGACCTTGATCTTTAACCTACAGTCACCAAAACGTTACGGTATTTATTCTGGGCCACCTCAGACCTTTTCTGAAAATGTAATGGAAAGTTGCTGACAAACAAACAGACATACAAACAAACAAACAAACAAACAAAAACGGTACCCTCGCCTCTGCTTTGAGGGGCAGGTTAATTCAGATTTTTCCTGATCTGACAAAGACTAAGACTACGTTTATACGGCGACGATGAAAACAGAAGACTCAAAAGTGGTGTCTTCCGCGTTTAGATGATAATTTTTAGGAGGAAATCCTTGTTTATAAAAAAGACGCAACAGTCGGCGAAATATGATTGGATAGTCATGCCTAGGTGGTAGTGTGACAGAACGCCGACATGTCCTTTTCTGTTTCTGACGTATATAATTGTACACTAGTCTCTGTTCAGCTACTCGACTTGTAAGTGGCTACGTCATAATTCTATATCCGGGTCCAAGTCGCAGCTGGGTCGAATTTGACCCTATTGATGTACATGTAAAAATGTGACAGTGTTGTGAACGCCGCTGTTTAAACAGATCACAAACCCATACAAATGTGTGAAGAAAGTGTCATTCTGTCGTTTTTCAGTTGATGAGAAGGAGAAGAGATGGCTGAAATGAATAAGGTACGTGGTTTTTAATTATTTTCTTAGTTATAACATGAGCAGCCTCTGCCCAGAAGAGGCTACTGGTTAGCGAGCTGTGAAAAACAAACCAGCTGTTGAACTCTGAATATCATTAACGAGTGTCGAGTAACATGAATGAGAGGAACTGGTTTACTGAAATAGTCTATAGTAGACTGTAGGAAACCTTTTGGTTGGTCAGATTTAAACAAACATTAATATTTCGTGGTCCACTCACGGGACAAGACGGAATAAACGCCGTTAACATGATTTTTACACCAGTGATTGTTAAAATCTTCATTGTTATTTATCCGCTGGGCCAGATTGGACCTTTTGACATTTGGCCCCCGGGCCTTATGTTTGACACCTGTGGTTTAGACGGAGACGCAACCCGGCGCATCTTCATAACACTCACTCTGGAAGGAGTCTTCAAATTTTTGTGTATTCACACAACAGCACATCGTAAACAAAAGGCACTTCTGATAAAAAATATTTTGTCATATTTAGCTGCAATCGTCTTCGTGTAAACGGACACTAATGCAGAAACTTTGTCCTGTTAAAATTCATTAATCGTTGGGTAATGTCAAAGTGTAAATCTGCACTGAGCAAAAAAAACACAACAGTTGTAAATTAAACGACGATGGATTATAAATGATCAAACATAAAGGTAAACAACAGTCACAGCAATAAAAACAACAGTCTTTCCAAAGTTGCAACACAACAAATTTCAACCCGTCCAATAAACTCAATGAGTTTCTGAGTCATCAACTTCGCTCTTGCTTTTTAAAGGCTCACCTTCTGGCTCGACTCCTGCTGAAATTCATTAGCTTTCCCTACATGATGTTTATGCTAATGTTTTATGAGACTTGAAGAGTCTGGGAGGCTCAGGGAGACTGAAAAACCTCCACATGGCTGGTATGCAGCACTCACCATCATGCAGGGGGGGTTATTATGTAATTCCAGCAGGGAAGGTTGAATATACTGTGAATGGTGTCCAATTATGCAGTAATTTAACATTTTTCTGTTCACCAATCCTGTGTTTGATCATTATTAAACTACTAACATTACTGGACATGTTGGTGCATGCCTACTGACCACTTTAATACATTATTCACACTCTTAGTGCCATTGGTGTTAATACTATGATATCCAGTGTAGGGCTGCACGATTATGGAAAAAAATGATAATCACGATGATTTGGATCAAAATTTAAATCCCGATTATTCAACAATTAAAAACAAAACAAAAAAAAACGTTATTGCACTATTTCAAAAAACAAAAAATGTTCAGTGCAGAATGTATGTAATTTAACATCACAAATTGAAATATAACCAAGAATAGATAAAAGATACAACAAAATTTAATATACACAAATCCTAATTTTTATTTTTTTTATGTATTTTTAACATCTACTCCATCCATTCAGATAGAATTATCTGTAGTACAAAAAAAGTACCTGTTGTGTTGCTGTTTCTACGGTCAGCTGTTGAAAACTAATTATTTTGTTGGTTCAGTGTGTCCACTACCACGTTCCGTACCTTTCATATTTTCGTTCCAGCTCTAGTGTATGGAGAAGCATCTCACTGCGACCCGTGGTAAGGGAGGATACTGAATCAGTAAGTGTGCTGGTTAAAATGCTTGGATGCTTATGTAACAGAGCGTGCCTAATAATAAATAAAATAACTAAATAAATCACAATTTTTAAAAAAAAAAATAATTTCAATCGTCACGACCAAAATTGCGATTTCAATTAAAATTCAATTAATAGTGCAGTCCAAATCCAATGCCACTTCTTACCTATAATCCCACCGCTGTCCATCTCTTCGTCTGAAAGCTCCATGTCTTCTACTTCCCGATTATCACTCGCTCCCAGTGAGGGTTTGGGGGACCCTCCGATTGAGGACAAGGGACTCGGGGCTGGTGGTTCAGCATCATCGTCCATGGCCAAACCGTCAATATCTGGGTCAGGATTGGTCAATTCCAAACCATGGAACGGGGACTCGGAGCCTGTTGGAGAAGGTGCGTCTGCAGAGGGTGAGGGGATGGGGGAGTCATCCAGATCTGGTAAGGTCGCCTTCAGACTGTCCAGTTTACGCTTTAGGTGGGACACCCGGTTCGCAAAGGTCTGGTACGCCTGAGGACAAAACAGAATGATCAAAATATGAAAAGGGAATGTTAAAAACTGGAGAATAGTGTAGTGACTCTTTTTAAAAAAAATTCAGAATAAAATTAAATTTGAGGTTTTAAACACTGTAGGAAAATAACTGAAATATAAAAACCAAGATTAGCACTTCCTCTGGAAACTAAACTGAATCCATTTGATTGTTCTTTTTTTTTGTTTTGCACATATAAAAATTAACGCTTTCAAATGATTAAACAATTTAGATTAATCACAAGGGTTGCTTTGGGTTAATTTTGGTTAATCATGTTAAAAACTGTCCATCAACTGTTGTGTCTCAGGGGGGGTTTTTTGTACTCAAAATTCCCACAAAATGCACAAAAATACACTAACACAAAAAATGCAGATGAAAATATGCAAAACATGCTAAAATCCATAGAAAACTAAAATAAAAAAGGCAACAAAGAAATACAAAACATATTTAAAAACTCTTAAAAAATACAGAAAAACACCCAAAATTTTTTTATAAAATGTCCAAAACACACACACACACACACACACACACACACACACGTACAAACACACTAACATGTTTATTCAACAGTTTCAACAAAACCATTCCATTTAATTGCATTAAAATGTTTAATCATGATGATGGATTAATCCGCATTAATTTTGACAGCCCTAATAATAAAAATACTTTGGCAAATACTAATTATTTAATTAAATCTGTTTTTGCTGATACCACATATAAATGGCATAAACTTTTCATTAACACATTTTTATAATCATGCTTTTTCTGGGCTTCCTTAACAGAAAATAAATGTTATCCCTTATGTAATCAACTAAACCCATAAAACTTAAAAATGGAATGAATGAGTCAGTGTATTTATTTATTTATTTTTACTAAATGTTCAAGACCTAATTTAGATAAATGCATAGATAAAATTAATAGATACTTATTGCATCAACACATATTAATTTCCCACTCACATTAGCAACAATCTTGACCTCCTTGTATTGCATCTCATAAAAGATATCTGCATTGGTGAGAGCTTCCAAGATAGGAGGGCCTGGTTTGCTTTGTTTTTCAAGAAACTTGACAAACTCCTGTAGCTGTGCACTTCCTTCTTCAAAGTCCTTGGAGAACTTCTTCCCTCCTGCCTTATCTGTGGAAAAACAGCACACAAAGGGATTTTCCTAGTGTGAGAAAAATGGTTTAAACAGTGCTGATCTTAGAACTAGGACCGTGTCTGGGCACAATGTCGTTCGATAGTGCATTAATAAACTTAAGAAGGCACCTTTCAGTTTCTTGAGGGCTTCAGAGCTGCAGATATCAACCCTCATAGCTGTCAGCTGTTTTTCTCTCAGGTCCACCTCCTCCACAGATCTCTTGTACTTTGACAGTTGGTCTATAAAAGCCTGAGGCTAAAACACAGGAAGCAGTCAGTCACAATCTCAGCAATGAATCTCCAAAGAATCTAGATCACAGCCACAAATATATATTTTTCTACTGTACATTGTGGTCACCAGATGAAGACAGTTGTATCTAGTACTTACTTATACTTAAGACATTTTAAAAAAAAATGACCTTAAAGCATCATCACACTGTGTTAAATAAAGTGTTTTGACTCTATGCCAAAAATATTAAAGTATCATATTGGAGAGATATGCACTGCATTATTAATACCCATGGGTCCATTTCTAACTGACCACTAGAGGAGCCAGGGAGTCACTAGAAGTCTCCCATTCACATTAAACACCAATGGCTTTTTCAAACACCAGCGATGTTCTGGTAAAAGCTCATTTTAAACAGTCACACACAGAGAAAACATCAGATGTTCCAGTAAATTCTGCTGCTAAATATGGCGTCAAAAACCCTTAGTGATGTCCACCAGTCTGCGCCCGTTCTGCACAAACTCCTTTTGCCGTAGCCCACCTGTAGGTCTGTAGGATGGATAACACAACTCATCCACCGCGCTTTTGGGTTGTCATGGTAACAACTCGCTGTCCCAGTCTCTAGCTGCTAGCTCTACAAGTTCTATTACCTCACGTCAGCTTTGTGTTTTATTTATGTTTTGAGTAAACGTTCTAAACTGGTGTGAAATGTTCGTACCACAGAGATTAACTGAGCTCTGAGTTTGATATTAATACATTCTGTATGCTAATGCTAATGCTCAAATTCATCATTTTTAAAGATATGCTATGGAGAGATCACAAAGCTTCCTCTTTATGACCTACACTATAATGATAAAGCGTTTGTGCAGTGGAATGACTGATGCACGATTAATTAATTAATTTATTTTTACAGACAGAAAATTACGGCCGAACAACGTTGATTTCTTATGCGGTCAACCGTCGGTCATCTGTTAACATCTCTAGTCCTAAGTGACAGAAAAATGATAGATTCATGGTTCACACTGAACTGTGATAGTTCTAAGCTAAGCTAACAGAGCTATCATGTAAACTATCAGCTAGTGACGATTAAGCAACAAACTGTTTAACATTTGAAAGTGTTTATGTTTGAAGGAGAACACCTGATCATTTGTGTGGAAATCATGAGCTTCACATTTGACATTTCTTTCAACATGTCAAATCACTGGTGATTTTGGCAGTTTTCAGTGTGTTTTTGGTACATGACTTCCCCTTGCTGCTGATTATTTGGAATATAAATTCTTCATATAACTTTAAAAAAAAAAAAACAGTTAAAAATCATTGGAAAAAATACATTAGCTTAAAATAATAAACTAGCATTGGTCTCTTCAAAGTGATCCAACTTCAAATATTTTTTTATCTTTCTTCCTTACCACAAACTCAGCAACTATCTTGGACCGTAGATCTGCATTGGACTCAATTGGCGCTATAGATATAAAAAAAGAACAAAAACACAACATTAACACTGCATCAAAAAAAAGAGAAAAACACAAACAGATCACTATGTAATATTTGTATATGATTCAGTAAAGTTTATGTTACAGTAGGTGCTGTTGGGAGTGAGTGCATTTGTTCATGTTTACTTTGCTATAGTTTTCTATAAATATATTTAATTGTTTCATTTAGTGTGCAGCACTTGGGCCAACTGTTGTCATCTAAGTGTTCTATGAATAGAATAGAATAGAATACAATACAATACAAGTACTTTATTGATCCCACAACTGGGAAATTGCTTAAATTGAGAACTTGTTAAGCTGCATTGGATTGTATGTTAGCTGTAAAATGATTTGAATTCAGGTTCTAATTACATTACATCTTAATTGGGTCAGACCAGTAAACTATGATCATAATTACCTATACATAATGAAAACTGCAGATTTTATCTTTGTTTTAGTAGAAAAACAGTAAAATTACATGAAAATATTTTATATAAACCAACTATCCATTTACAAAAAAAGGTGTATAAACTGTACAAATAAGAGCAATCTGAAATGTCTAAAGGGAAGTAGGTTTAATTACAGCAATATTCTGCCTGTTACTGAGTTTGTGTATTTGTAATTGTAATGTAAGTCAATAGTAACGAACTGTAGAGCAGAGGTCTTCAACCCTGGTCCTCAGAGGTTTGATTGTCACCCTGCTCCAACACACCTGATTCAAACCAGTGGGTCGTTATGAGGTTTCAGCAGCGCTTGGTAATGAGCTGAATATTTGAAACAGGTGTGTTAGAGCAGGGTTGCATCTAAAATGTGCAGGACAGTGGGCTCTGAGCACCAGGGTCGAAGACCTCTGCTGTAGAGGAGCTCAACAGGCTCTGAAAAAACTGGTTTAATTATACAGGGTGAATAAAAAAAAAAAGAGTTGGCTCTCTGAAAAGTGTCCACCAATTTTACAAATGTCTTCATTTGCCTATGTTGGTGTAGACATTCTACTTTGGTCCAGACTGAACTTACATTTTGAATGCACGACAGTTTCCAGTGGGAAAATGAGTTTTTTCTTTAAAGTGTTCAAACCTGATGAAAAGTTTTAAACTATGCAGTAAAATGTAAATGTTTGTCTTTCTTTGCTGCGATACTCAGATTAACTCTTTGTTTCCTTTAGACACAAAATGAGCCTGTGTTCAATCATTCATGAAAGTTTGATTTGGACTGAAGCAAGATGTTCGTACCAACAAATGTAAACAAAGACATTTCATGAAAATATTCAATGGTAAATTGGGTGGGTCTACTTTTTTTAATATATCCAGTAGAGGTTGCTCCAATACAAACTTCATGTTGACACAAAAAGAAATATAAGGTTGGACATGAGGTCCACTGTGAGTGTTCACATTTTAAAGGTAAACTGAAAAACTACCTTTTTAACTTACTTACATTTTTACTTTTAATATTATTTCATTCTGCCGTCTTATGTATTTACTTTTATTTTATTACTATTTATTTAAATTCTTTCTCATTTCTAAGTCTTTTAACTTGTTCCTACAACTGTGGGATAATGCCCCCCCCTCATTATCCCACAACTGTAGGAACAAGTTAAAAGATGTAAATGTAGATGTAAAGCACTTTGTGCTACATGCACCATGTATGAAAAGTGCTATATAAATAAAGTTTGATTGATTGATTGATTGATAAGTATCAATCAAGTATAAGTATAAATGGAACCGTCAAGGTCACATGCAAAAAAAGGTTTAAAAGTCTGTGCATATGAGTTTTATATTTATTTATGCATTTGGCAGATGCTTTTATCCAAATTGACTTACAGGGGAAAGTGAACAATCAGGCTCTCAGAGTACCAAGTAAAAACCATCAAAAATATAATAGGTCACTCCCCTGGCTCACGATTCAGTTTGACAGAAGCAAACTGAACTGTATATAAGTTTTAGATGCATTACATTCAACAAGTGAACATAAAGAAATGCATTTAAATGTTTTATAATAATGTAAGTACAGTAATACCTCAATTTATGAAAGATCCAACTAACAAATAATCCAAGTTATGTTACGTGAGTGTGTATATATATATATATATATATATATATATATATATATATATATATATATATATATATATATATATATATATATATATATATATATATATATATATATATATATATATATATATATATATATATATATATATATATATACTGTCAGGAAAAACCTTTCATTCAACATTCTAAACACTTAAAAATACTTAATCTTTTTTTAAAATTGCACAAATAGAAATAATTAATTGTGGAAAACAAATTAAATTCGTGAATATATGGTGTATACAGACAGATTTGATTAAAATGTGCCACAGAAGTGACTCAAATTACCCAGTTTCAAAGAAGATAACCGAGGTCATCCACTCAGACACATTCCTCTGAAAAACCTGTCAATTTCACCAAACGATCAATAAAGTTAATCTATATCCGCAGGCGCTCTGATATTACTCTTAAAGGGAACTCTCTTTTAATAGTTTAGCATCAGTATCTCACTTTGAAACTGTCATTAGTGTTATGTATTTTGTTGATCAGATTGGATCAAATAAGTGATTATGTGATTTTCCCCGATAGCAACAAAATTAGATTAGACTTGGTCATTGATCTTATGAAAAAATTAATCATAAAAGGTCATGCAAACAGAGCTACATAAATCGTTCAGCTTTCATTTCATTAATTGTATTCAATAATTTATGACCATTAGGTAGTGTTTAAGACAGAAGTGTCAAATTTGCAGCCCCCTAAAGAGTCCAGTCTGGGATTAAACTGGTGAAATAAAAAAATGATAGTGAATATATTGATAATTTTATTTTAGGTTCCACATACAGATCAGTAAAATACTACCATAATAACCTAGAAATACTCACAACTCTACATTTGTCTCTTTATTAATTTAAACATTTTCATGTCATTCTATTGTACTTATATAGTGTTCAAAGGCTCCGTAGTTACCATGGAAACGTCACCTTCACCCATAAAATGCATAGAGTTGAATGAATGCCAGTGGATGGACACACTGTGTTCATGTTCCTTTCAGTTCATGATATATTTGATTGAATAAATCACATTTCCTTCATTTCTCTGTTTCTTATATTATGACAATTACCTTTAATCTGACATTTAATAAACATCTACATGATGAATGACTTAAATATAAGAAATTTGTATTTGATTTGTATTGAATAAATGCAAAACACAGAGCATAATATTATAATAAATGCTTTAAATTGCCAGTCTGGCCCCTGGGATAAATTTATTAAATACAAAAATGAGAGTGAATATAATGATATTTTTATTTCAGGTTCCACATACAGAACAAAATGAGTTGGATCAGTAAAATACTATTGTATTAACATATAAATTTAATGTTATAATTGTTAATTTAAACATTTCAATGTCATTTTACTGTATTTACAAAAAACAAATGATGATTTCACAAAAATGTGAATAACCTGAACAAAAATGAACATTTTTAAATGTATGAAGAGTAAGTTTAACAATGTTCGGCCTGATATTATATGTTTTTGTGTATTTGTAAATCCACTAATAAATCATCTCTACGTTGTAATTGGCGTGTGTAAATGATAAACTTACCAAGACACGATCTTGTTAAAATTGATTTAAATTTCTGAAGAAGTGTCGGTTTATTCATGTTATTCACATTTTTAAAGGATAGTTGATAGATGTGAACATTTTCATCACATAATTTAACAATTTTTTTTTGCTCTAAAACATAGCGGAAAAGTTGGCGTTCATATTATTTATATATTATGTTATTATTTTAGTGGTACGATCTAATCCAAATCAAATTTGGTTTAATGTGGAACTGAACTAAAATGAGTTTGACACCCCTGGTTTAAGCATTAGCCAAAATAACTCTGTGGTGTCAAAAAAGAAAAGAGGGGAAAACATGACAACTTACTAACACGGTATTTCTGATAAAGGAATGGAGGGGATTCGTCCGGTGGATACAAGTTAGAAGAAGTTCTAAAAATGTCATGAAAGGTCCGCTGTACAACAGAGGCATAGAAGCCAGGAGTCAGACAAAGAAAACATGTTAGGTTTAACGTTGACGCCGGCCTTAGTTACATTAATTATGCACGGGCCACACCACCATGTATAAAACTGCTGCCCCTACCCTGACAGAAATCATTTGTTTTTCAAAATAAAACCAAAAATAAGATGACGAAACAAGTCGTTTATTCATTATTTGTTTCCAAAACCAAAATGAAAAAACGGTTAGTGATGTGGTTTTTCAGTTTTCCTTTTTTTGTTTAAATGAATAATGGAAAAAAAAAAAAAAAACGGATAACGGCCGTTTTCCATTTTATCCAATTTTGACCTGAAGCAAATTGACTAAATCAGAAATGACTGTGACCTGC
Source organism: Siphamia tubifer (assembly GCA_020466265.1). NCBI lineage: Eukaryota > Metazoa > Chordata > Actinopteri > Kurtiformes > Apogonidae > Siphamia > Siphamia tubifer. Next base: position 45,158,938 of record CM035793.1, read on the forward strand.
AGTGACAAAGATGGAAACCTACGTTCTATTTAAGGAACCTAAGAAGGTCACCCTAAGACCTGAAGGTTAGCCTAGCCACGCCACACCCTCCTAGCGACAGCAAATCTAATGTGCTTCCGTAGTAGTCTAGTTCAATGGAACTTTTGTCTAGATTTCCCTGAAACTGGTCGACCAATCACAGTCCAGTATAGAGTCAGAGGGCGGGTGTAACAAAGCGACGCTGCAACGATTCGGAAAGAAACAACGGGAAACAACCATAGAAGAAGAACAACAACAGGTGTAGATTTACTTTTATTAAAGATGAGTGAAGAATGTGAGAAAACGTCAGCCATCTTTAAATTCTTTTTACAGAAGCGACAACAGACGTTCAGCTCCATAATCCACCATTTTGTTTAATCATTCCTAACTTTCTCCAGACTCCTCCGTCAACTTTCAGGCGCTCTAACTACATCATCCTAAAGATTACACTGATTGGTTGTAGTACCGTCCTATTGCGTACAGAGGATTTGAAAGACAACCTTTTAGCCCCGCCTCCTCTGACTATAAAGCACCACTAGACCCATACATGGAATGAATATGGATAATGCAGCTAAGCTAGCTGAAGGTATGACGACGGAGAAAACTGATGTCATATCATACCATAATGATCTTCAGGTTCGGTGAACATGTTTCTTTTGGTTGTTAAGATTCATTTCCAGTTTACTCAATTTGCTTCAGGTCAAAATTGGATAAAACGGGCAATGGCCGTTACCCATTTTTTTCTGTTAGTCATTTAAACACAAAATGGAAAACTGAAAAAACGCATTACTATCATTTTTTTTATTTTGGGTTTGGAAACAAATAACGAAGAAATTAGTTGTTTTTGGTTTTATTTTGAAAAATGAATGATACACAGATTGACATATATCGACAGGATGCTGTATTTTATGAAGGGCTCACAATAGTTTAGCTTCCGTGGGGTCGACGATTGCTAGTGACGCCCCAGTATTAACTAATGATAGGATGATATTTGCATTTTTTTTCTTGTGTCATGTATACTGCTTTGGCAGATGTGTTCTTTTTTTCTCCTGCCATGACTTACTGACAGGCAACGTTCACGGCACCTCTGTGTTCTGTGAGATACTGCTAATGAGGTGGATGGAATATTTCAGTTTGACATCATGACTGAACATCGTGCTGCTGTCAGTGTTTTGTTTTGTTTTTATCTGAACGTAAGTGTTATTGTGTGAAATGTCATTATTACCTGTTGACTTTGTTCTTTTTTTTTTTAAATCAGTAATTTAATATTTTAGTTCAATAAATATATATCATTTTCTGACATTATTTACCATTTTACATAGAAAAAAAATCAGTATAGGTTCCAAATATCAACTTGGAAATATCGATACCTGTATCAGTTATCGGCTAATATAAAAGAAAACAAATTATACCGACCCCAAAAATCCACATTGGTCATCACTAGTATGAACTACTGTCATAGTTGTCTCAAAATATATATTTATTAATTAAAATAAATAAATAAATTCCTATTTTCATGTTGTCAGTGACTATGTGGGTAGTTAACAGTGATGCGCAGACTGACCTACAGTGAGCGGTCACCCGCAGTCATCCACAGTTGCGGGTCATTGAAAAATATTTTTGATGATATTTGGGTTGCGGTCGGTTGGGTAATTTGTCGTTTGAGATAAACATTAAAATAACCTGGTAAATAATTGTAATTTAAATATTAGGTACAATTTTCTATTATTAATAATACACTTTGTTAATTGAATTTTTGTGAAAATCACGTACAACATGGTCAGTATCCTACGGTATGGAGGAGGGAAGAGAGGAAATAAAGGTGGGAGAGTGGAAGCTGCAGAAACATACAAACAAATAAAGGTTTGAGACACGTTGGCTGAGATTTTTAAAGATGATGAGCGGCTCTCAATGTTTTTGTTTCCATGGAAACTGGGTTCAAATGTGTCTTTGGGTGTTACAGGTTGTCGACCCCTGGTTTAGATGCTACGTTAGCGTTGATAACTTTTTAATGATGAAGCAGAACAAACATTTATATAAACATATTAACTTACAAACAATGACATGGAATTTTAACAGAAATAAATGCAGGTATGTGAGTAAGGTCAAAGGTCATGTGATGTTCATCAAGACCATTGACTACTTTTTAAAAATACGGGTCAAGAAGCGGGTTGGGTATTTAGCTTTTAAGACATTCTGTTTGTGGAGATTGAATGTTGTGTTTTATTTATTTCATGATGGTGCTGGAGAGAGAAACTGCAGAATTGTAGTTTCACTGTGTTCCACAATAACAAATAAAGTCTTCTATTCTATTCTATTCTATTCTGTACAGCATCTCTCTGAGGCTATGACTTTTCGTGTACATTAAATACTTAACCCTGAAGCACAAAGTATTTTTTTTGTTTGATCTTCAAACAGAAAACATTCAGGTATTTCACATGTACATATATATTTGGAATACAAAATACATGACCTTGACTTTTTTTCAAGTGAATGACAGGGTGACATGTGACTTCTCTATACTTTTCATGAGGTGAGGAAAACAAAAAGTCAACAATGTACATCCTTACTTTTCTGTTCCACAGGTGTGTCAGGAGGCGACTCCTCTTTGACTAAACTACTCCGAAGTTCGGAGATGAGAGGCCCGGAATACACACTTCTGTCCTCCCAGATGGACAATATCCTCTCCACTGATTTAACCACCTTGGTCTCACCTTCACGGCTACAGAAACAGACAAACAAAGGTTAGGTTGTTTTTTTTTTTAATGGAACCGACTCGTACATTCATGAATATAAAACCAGTAATGACACTAGAGCTGCACAATATATTGTTTGAGCATCAACATCTGTGCAGTCGTTTTCATGGCAGGTCCATGGGGCGGCCACGGTTCAGTTAGTAGATCAGGTTGTCCATGAACTGAACTGTTGGCGGTAATAATGAATGAATAATGAATAATAATTATATGAATCAATATTATTAGGCACCTTGGGTGCCTTGAAAAACGCTATTGAAATCTACTCCATCATTTTGTATTATTGTACTGCAATTATTTGTACTTTTATTTATTTATTTTTATATATTTTTCATTAAATTTTTTATCCACCAGTACTTTTTTATTTTTTTAATCTGTATTTATTTTCTTATGTTCATTTATTTTTATTTCTATGCACTGAATTTGATTTATTTTTATCTATTTTCTTTCTTTATTTATTTAGTTTTTTTATTATTATTTTCATTTAAATATTTCAGCTACAAGAAGGATGATACTGAAACTTAAACTACAATGAACTATTTTTGTTGTTTTGTCCAAACAAATATACCTTTAGTCGCACCAGGCATTAAAATGAACATGAAATTCAAGAAAACAAGGGTGGTCCAATATTTTTTTCCATTGCTGTATAAATATGCATCTGATATAAATCATCGTCAGTGCTGCTTAAAAACTATGACATGATAAAACATCTGTACACGTTACTTACTTGAGCAGCAAGAAGGCGTCGGGGAGGACCTCAGCGAAGGCCGTACGGTAAACGATGGCGTTTTTCCTTTTACAGTTTTGAATGACATCGTTGGCAAGATAAAACAGGTTCAGTCTGTGAGTGGAATCAGCTGTGAGGGGAAAAATATTAATATTAATAGGACTGCAGTGTTTCCCAGACCAAGTGGCATTATGTGGCACTACCCTAACCCAAATGTATCTTTGAGTATAATAATAACAGAAATATGAGTTTGTTCAGTGGAAAGAAAATAAACTTATTTTGTTTACATAGAAAAAAAGACAGACCCCCCCCCCCCCCCCCCCACAGTCAAATATACAAAAAGAATAAGCAACCAAACAAACCAAAGACTTTAAAAAAAATGCTTCTTCTGTGTAAATGCAACTAAAACCAAAGAAAAACTAAGGATAAGATTTGAGTGCGACTGTTGAGCACTTGATGTTCTTTTAACCTCAGAGACAAAAAGTGGAGTCAAATGAAAAATACACACAGTAGTAAAAATACACAATGCTTTAGTGAATTACACTGAAAATCAACTGGAAGGAAATGGTTCATTAGGAAACAGTTGAAAGAACAAAACTTTGGATAAGAGGGTATAAAAAAACACTCAGGCTCCATTCACAGCTCAACTAAATGAAAGTGACTTTCTTATTTTCTTACATTTAAGTGTAAAAAAAAAAACATTCCAGACCTAAAGATGAAGGGCAAATATTCAACAACAGCAGTTTAGACAGAAAACTGTGAAAATGCAACAGTTCATAAACTCAAGAATAAATAGAACTAGAGAAAGACAAGAGGTGATTTGGTCAAATCGACAAAGTTCACTTAAAAGTCACTTAACCCACAGTGTTTGTACAACAAACAACAAAAATTAAAAAATAAAATGAATAACTAAATAAATATAATAAACTTTATTACATACCCATGTTCATATGACACATACCATACACACATAATACACAATATAAACATTAAAAATACTGTATTTTCTGGACTATAAAGTGAACTGTCAATGAATGATTTATTTTTTTATTTTTTTTTTTGGGGGGGGGGGGGTTCATATATAAGGTGCACTGGACTATAAGGCGCATTAAGCAAAGTCAAAATCATGAGACAAATCTACCATGAGGTAAAAAGTCAAAATTATGAAATGAATCAAATGTATGAGATAAAAAGTGAACATGCAAAGTCACTAAGCACAACCACAATTAATCCATATATAAGGCACACTGTGGGTTTGGGTGAAAATTCAAGTCTTTTAAGTGTGCCTCATAGTACGGAAAATATGGTAGTATAAATAAAATAAAGAAATAATAATAATAAAGAAATACAAAAACCCCATAATCAAGCATTTTTTGATTCCTAAATGAAGCCACTTTTTCTCACAGACTTTTGACAGAGTTATTATCCATTATTCACAGACAAGTACATACTCACGTTTGCACCACGGCACTCTTAATAAAATAACAATGAACCTTTCAAACATCACAGGATGCGTTTGTCTATAAAGAGAATGAGTTATTTGTTTGAACGCAACAGAGGATAAATTAAAAGGAGACTCATCCGTGTGCTGCTGACAATCTCCTCCCATTGATTCTAATACAATATTCATTAGAAATTATATAAGTGGAAAAACAAGACCGAAAATTAGTATTATTTGCAATTAGGGCTGAATATATGATCCAATCACAGAATCCACACACAAACAATAGCTTGTGTAATTATACAACGGAAAAAGGACGTTATGTGTGCAGAAATGGGAAAGAAAATAAACAAGGGCTGTTGAATGATGATATATTGAATGACAGTGACAAGTAGAAGTGTTAGAAAACACTGGTTCTGCAATATAATCGCAACATTTCAATTCATGATAATCAATCATTATTGAAAAGTATCTATATTTTTAGGTATTCATTCAAATACAGATATGGCGGAGGTTCATTTGTGTTTAATTCAATTCCATTTTATTAATTATTTTTTATTTCATCGGGGTCCATACACACTTTAACCAATACTTTTCCATGACTACTCCCTCCTAAAAGTGCAAATTAACTTTAAACAATAAGAATAAAAAGTTAAAGTGTTGTGTTAAAGAGGTTTAACAATAAAATGAATGACAATGTGTGGTTCCAGATTAAATTAACATTTATATACACGTCCCAGTGAAGCCAGACAGTGTTAAATCCACACTTTCCTGCCATTTATATTTAATTTGGGCAGATTTTAGTCCATACCCACTTCACCACATGTGGCAGAATACAAGTGAGTGAACAGGAAATGAACTGGAAGTTAAGTTAAGGTTAAGACGACATGAAATAAACTTTTTATTCACTTCTTCATACTATTTTTTTATTATTATTATTATCATAATAATTATTAGTATTAATCACACATTATTATGCTGTGTAAAAAAAAAATCCATGACTTTTCAAAAACCTTCTGGATCATTTTACTTTTCCAAAACCTTTCCAGGCCTGGAATAATTATATTCTATTAAAAATAATAGAATACAGTAATATCATATTTTACAAAAGACCCAAGTAATGAATAATTCAAGTTACGAAACCCGGAAACATAAATACGTACGTACTGTATACTTGTACGTAGCATCATATTCACTTTTTTTAAGTACATTATTTGTCATTATACAATGTACAATTAAATTTGTCTTCTGCATTTAACCCATCCTTTTTTGCTGCTGTTGGGGCACCTGTAAGGAGCAGTGGGCACCCACGGGCGGCACCCACGGGCGGCACCCACGGGCGGCACCCACGGGCGGCACCCACGGGCGGCACCCACGGGCGGCACCCACGGGCGGCACCCACGGGCGGCACCCACGGGCGGCACCCACGGGCGGCACCCACGGGCGGCACCCACGGGCGGCACCCACGGGCGGCACCCACGGGCGGCACCCACGGGCGGCACCCACGGGCGGCACCCGGGGACCCGTCTCCAGCTATAGAACGAGGCCGACGAGTAAATATAATGCTTTTTAAGAGCATTTTAAGCCCTTCGAGTATAAAAACCACTACCATGAAACAAAAACCTACAGTAAAAAAAAGACTCTAGGTTAAGTTTAAAGTACATGGTCTGCAGAAGCCACAGCATTTCTTCTAAACAAGACATGCAAATAATTTACATACCATTGTGGTTGTTACCTCCACCAAGGAGATTATGTTTTTCTTTTCTTTCTTTTTTATGGTGGGGGGGGGGGGTCTACCTTGGCGGAGGTCTGTGTTCTATATATACGTGTAAATACGTGTAAATTTCACAATAGAAGTGAAAATAAAGGATATCACTTCACATCAGATCTAGCTCACATACATTTAATAAAAGGTACAGCTGGAGAAAGAGTGTATTTTGGTTACTGTTTATCAAATATCATGTGACACAATCTTTTTTTTTATTGAGAAGTAATAAAGTTCTCAGTAGGTCTGCACAGTGTGTGAAGACACTGTTCAATAATGTGAAAACAATATAACTCACAAGGAACAAGCAACGTAACCCTGTTGTTAGCATCAAACTGGCATCAGTTAATGTGAAGGTATCTGACACCCAGCAGTGGCTTCATCTGATTGGTCAATACACGACTCATCTATAACATAACAAAATTTGTTGTCATATTCGTCATATGGCAGGAAAGCATTTGTGGTGCGTTTATTGATTACAAATTACAAATTATAGCATCATCGATCAGTCTGGTTTATTTCCATTAATTATCTAATTAGCGTTATTATACGATGGAGACTAAACTGCATAAAAGGTGCAATAGTGTTTCCTATAGATTTTCAAAGGACATATTTGACCTAATTTGTGGATTATTTAAAGGTGATGTAACAACAATAATAACAATAATAACAATAATGATACAAAAAAATCTGTAACGTGAGACATGATTAAAACAAAACTTCCTTAAGATATCCAATGAAAAAACCAACTGCATCAATTAGATGTGAGAAATTTCATTATATGTATATATGCGTCAGTGCGTGTAATATTATGATAATATATCCAGTATTAAGTTATAGTGTGATATGTCTATGTTTGACACACACACACACACACACACACAGTGTTACACAAGTTAATTTTGCAACATGTCACTTTTGACCTCCTGAGATCTCAAAAACTATTGGTCGTAGGTGATAACATCAAGTATGAGAATTGTAGAAATATTCATTTCACATCGTTTGGTACCAATCTGAAAGTTCTGTGACCCCCCGTTCTTGAGTTAGAACTGAAAATGTGATTTTGACCTTTCAGTTGATTGTGAGCCTGACCTTTGACCTTTACTCAAATGGATCATTGCATCTGATGCACATTATCTATATGTATATGAACATGTAATTCCATGGTGATATCTCATGTATTCATTGAGTTATAGCATGATATGTCTGTATGGACACGGGCAACAACTGGTAACACTTGTACACATTTCTTGTTTGTCAGTCTTTGTCATGCAAGCAGAGAAACATACATGCATGTGTCAGACATATTTGAGCAGGTTTTTAATAAGCATTTAACATTATGCATAACAGGAAAATTTTCAGGTAAAAAATGTCAAATTATCAGTCAGTGACTTGGACTTGAAATGGACAAGCTTTACGTATATATTCAAAACGTATGGTTCAACAGAAATTGATATAAATTAGGACAAAACCTTTTATATACTATGTTCAACTCTGCTGAAAATAAACTTTGGAGAAAAATATTGAAAAGTCTCTGTTTTATTGACATGAGCATGTGGTAACACATGGACAGGCTGCCATAGTCACTTGTGGATGACTCTGTATGCATCGCCCAAATTATTGACTTTTTTTAACAACAAGTCAGATATAATCACACTGTTTTATTTAATGTATTTAAAACTGACACAGTGTTATGTAAAACTTGTGCCTGTCTATTTTGATATAAGTTAATTACAATTAAAGAGCCATTTATTGGTAACAGTTCACAGATATTCAGTTTAAATGTGACCAGCCAGTGTATGAATTCACAAACTGCATCATCAGAATTTAAATTTCTCAAAATAGTGCATAGTCTTTTGCATGTATTTTGTTAATTTAATGCAGCCAGGCAGTAGGTTCAGAACTTCTGTACTGGCCAAGTGGTGAGTTCACTTCATAAATGATGTATGCAAATTCATGTTTATGTGTACATTTGCTTGACCAGCCCCATATACATTTTTACAAACTCATGTGTGTTTCATAAAGCAAATACCTTAATATACACGAGACGTCTACAGTTCATCAATACTGTTTCATAATATTATAATGTTATAACCAAATAGGTCCATGTCTCTTAGTGGAAGTGTGCACAGACAGTAGAGGTGTAATACTATACATCAAATCTCCCGAATGCCTTAATTTAATTCTATACTCATCTAACTATCATGTCAATAAAGAAGACCATAATTCTGATCATTATTAGTGTTTCAGTCAAAATCACCCATGTCATCTTATGTGTATGTAACTATTCACTGAGGTTAGACTTTTAATGTTTTCCAAATTATTCCAGACTAAATTGCATAAAAATCTAATGACTCATCTGCATATGGGAGTCAGGTAGCAGCTATATCTGGTACAAGCTGTTTTTGTGTATGGCTACTGACATGTAAATAAACCAAAACAAACACTAATGTGAATTGACCCAGAGACAAGAGCTACCATCAGCTGTAAAGGCTAAAACATATTTTCCTACATAGATAATGACAAGATAATAAAAAAAATCAATGAGAAGAAGATAATAGTGCATACAGAGTACAGACTAAATCATACACACCAAAAATGTACAACTTCTGTATCTGATGTAATTAAGTTCTAGGAATACGAAGAAGCATTAGCATAAATTAGCATAACTGATGTAGCTAACCTGCAATAAACTGCTAAATTCCGGTCAATTGAATCATTCAAGACCACCATAGGAAAACGAGAACACCTGTTTTTATAATCTATCCTTGTTTTATGGTTTGGTCAGAGTACACTTCTTTATTCCCTATAAAAGTGTTGAATATGTAACTGAATGTACTTACATTTCTTCAACCGCTTTAGCCAGTGGCGCACAATCAGGCTGTGATACTTCTTGTTTTCGATGCACCACGTAGAGAGTCCTTGAATGGAATCCATCGTATTTGTGACACTCTGAAACTTTCTGTCTAAAGCCGACTCAAAGGAGCCGCCAGACGAGGCTCCAGCTCCTGCAGCCATGTCCGCAGAATTCACACAACCTACTAACTTTAGCCGAGGCTAGCACATAGCTTAGCATGCTAGCTTAAATTAGCACATACATTAATGCGTTCTGCTCCCGCTCAGCTGCCATTGTGATGTTAAAAATCTTACATATAACGTCTATTACTCCAACTCTCCTGCAGCGTCTCGAACAGTACAATATGACTCGTGAATTTGAGATAAGAGTTAATATATCTTGACATTTACAGCCAAACCTGAGCGGGTTTCAACATCCTGATGGTCCGCTGTTTACTCGGTGAAGGGAAGCTGACGAAGCAGAGCACTTCCGCCAGTCCAGAGTAAATATGGCGCCACCACATGCAGTGGAAGGAGCAGTGTAAACTAGAGCTCCCCCTGGTGTCTGTAGTGGGAAGAACAGGATACACAGACACTTAGGACCACAGGTGGGGAAAAATACTCTCACATTCTGCAGTTAAGAAGTACAGCTACTTGTGTGGAAAAAATAATCTGGTAAAAAGTAGAAGTAGTGATCCAACTCCTTTACTTAAATAAAAGTTAAAAAAAAACAAACAAACAAACAAAGTACAACTGCTTAGGTGTAATAAAGTACAAAAGTAAAAAGTAAAACTGCATGTTTCCCATGGATGAAATAATACTAATTTAACCAAGAAAAACCTGATTTTTAAAAAAATTATCCAAAGATAAAGCTCTTAAAAGTGAGTTACTGTGTAGTTAATGTATTTGAGCAGGTCATAGTATTCAGTTTTGTAGGTACAGGCCGGATATTTAGGAAAATTTGGGGATGGTAAAGATAAAAATTCATCATTATGAGATTTTTTACAAAGCCAAAAATATAAGATAAAAAATTTTGAATTTTAAGATAAAAATCCACAATTATGAGATTCTATATATTATTATTATAGAATTTATTGTCATGTCTCACAAAACGTCATAGATACAATGCAGAAATTAAATATTGATGCACAGCCAACATGATTAAAAACAGATCAAAGATTAAAACATTGATTTAAAAAAAACTATGTATCATTCATTCGTTCGTTTTTCAAAATAAAACCAAAAATAACACAATGAAACAGCAAAAAAAAAAAGAAAGAAACAGCGATGTGTTTCTTCATTATTTGTTTCCAACACCAAAATGTAAAAACGGATAGTGATGTATTTAAATGAATAATAGAAAAAAAAAAGGATAACATGTACTGTACAACATTAGCAGTTTACTGATGTTTTGTGTTATTAAGGACAGCTATGGCAGAGGGGATGAAGGATTTGGGGTAAATGTTTTTTCCTTGGCCAGCACTGTGTGGTACCGTTTGCCTGATGGCAGCAGCCTGAAGGAATGTTGGAGCGGATGGGAGGGGTCGTCAGTGATGAAGGTGGCTTTCCTCATCACTGAGTGGTGGTACAGGTCAGACAGAGGGGCTTGGGCTGTTTGAGTGATTTTACTGGCCTGGTTTATTATTCAGGAAAGTTTTGTTTTGTGTTTCATGGTCAGAAAAGGGAACCAGGTTGAGATATTATCCAATCCAATTCAACTTTATTTATAAAGCACTTTAAAACAACCACTGTGGACCAAAGTGCTGTACAGAAGACTGAAAGCACAGTAAAAAGAAAATAATAAAACCAGTAAGAAACAATAAAACCATAAAATCCAATAAAATCAAATAGATAAAACAAGTTAAAACAATAAAAAATAAATAAATAAAGGAAATTATATATATATATATATATATATATATATATATACATACATACATACATACTCATATATATATATATATATATACATACATACATACATACTCATATATATATATATATATATATATATATATATATATATATATAAATATATACCTACAAATATCTCACATGTTTTTAAAAGCCAAGGAGAAAAAATGGGTTTTAAGAAGGGGTTTAAAAACCAATAGAGAGGAGACCTGCCTGATTATAGGTGATGATGGATTTGATGAGTGATATATAAACAACAGTTAAACTGTTGCCGCTGATGTTGAAAGACCTGGAGACGCTGCTGGGCTTTTTTATTCACAACATCCACATGAAGTCCAAAGGACAGGTAAGTGTCCATCTCCACACTGTGGATGTGCAGGGGCTCAAACAGGGGCAGGTCTGGGTTTCTCCTTGCAGACCCACAGCAGAGCTCCTTGGAGCAGGAGGCGGCTCTACACTGAAGAGGTGGAAGGAACACTGGCAGGGTTCATATACACTTTAACCAATACTTTTCAGACCATTTCCATGACGACGTACTCCCAAAAATGCGAGTTTAAACAATAAGAATAAAAAGTTAAAGTGTTATGTTAAAGTTTACCCTCGGCGGTTTAACGGTGGCTGTTGCTCAGTTGGTAGAGTGGTTCAGGACCGGACTGGATCAGGATTTCAGGCCAGGAATATCCTGCAGCATCCAGGCCAATTCCAGCACCATGAAAAACAAAAAGAAAATACAGACACCTTTTTTTTTTTTGGGAGGGGGGGCTTATAGCAATTAAAATAGTACTATTCCACTGCTGTTACACAACACCACACTATTAAACAAATGTATGACAACAGCTCAGTACAGTACAGTACTTTTCTCTCATCCTCAACATGAGAGAAAATAATTAATAAATAATCAATAATTTTAGTCGACTAAAATAATTTTAGTCGACTAAAATGTGACAACCAGTGTTTTTGTTTTGTTAAAATTATATAAAACTGTGTTTATTCTAGTGTTATAATGTGTAATACACATAAGATTTCAACAATTCATTCCAGTTGAATTAACAATTCAATTAACTATGGTTTTATTAAGAGAATATTCTGTTAAAGTAGCGGTGTATCATCAAAGCAGAACAAAAACCAGAGATACATTTAGACAAATACTCGTCATCTGAACCCGCTTTATCCTTACTAGGGTCACAGGGGTCACAGGGGGTCTAATTCAGCTACAATGGGTGAAGGCGGGGTCAGAGGTCACCCTGTATGAGTCTCCAGTTCATCTCAGGACTGAACATATATATCACCATGAAATTACATGGGCATCTACATATGGCTAATGCACATCAGATGGAATGATCCATTTGAGTAAAGGTCAAAGGTCAAAGTCATATTTAGCAGAAAGGTCAAAATCAATTGGCTGTAATTCAAGAACTGGTTGTCATAGATATTTGAGATTGGCACAAAATAGGGTCAACATTAGGCATTCTCTGAATAGTTATTTTATTATTAATCACACATTATTATGCTGTGTAGAAAAAAACATCACTTTCCAAAACCTTCAGGGTCTTTTTACTTTTCCAAAACCTTTCCAGGCCTGGCATTTGCATTTTTCAAATTCCAAAACTTTTCCAGGTTTTTTCCAAACGTATGAACCCTGTACTGGTGACCCCACACATACAGAACCAACAACTTTTCAGCTGCTGCAGGAAACGTGACAAATCTGCAGAGTGCTGTTGCAGGAACCTCTGTCATCACTAAAGGTCAGAGGTCAGTGTGCTTATTGCACAGAAGACCAACTGGCAGCACCTGCTCCAAATGTGGGAAGTGTGTGTAAAGATCAGTGGACTGCACTCTGACACACATGTTCTCCCACTCTCTGTCTCTGTTTAACTTTCAATGTTTATTTTCACTGTTCATCTTTCCAAAATAAATATTATTGGGTTCAAACTGATCTTGTATTTGATTTTTAGAAAATATTTTTGTAGCAGAGTTCGGGTAGGGGACATTTTTGCTATTAGGATCTCAAGTGTGAGGTTTTTTGTTTGTTTGTTTTTTCAAATCTGACACTGCAAAAACATCTAGCAATACCAGTAACTGTAAGTCACTGACCCATCTAAGGACCTAATAATAATAATAACAAATAAATAGTCCTGAAGGGGGCGGGGCTCCAGGAGATACTGCTCCTGCTTGACAATGCAGTGTTATGTCATTGTTGTTGTTGCAGAATATTTGGGCTGTTCTTGGGGGGCCCTCTAGTGGGCAGGGCTATGATCACCTGCCTGTCCTTCAGCCCCACCCCTGGCAGAACTACATTATTGTTTAGTCGTGTTAGCATTGGCAACACGTAACTCATTCACAACAGTCATTTTGTACAGTCTGATTTTTATTATCTAATAGTCATATATTTTATACTGCCTCTAAGTTTTTCTATCCCAATTGTGGGATCAATAAAGTAATTTTATTCTATTGTAAATACGTTCTTTTTGCCAAAACAGTCTCTACATTTAAAATTAGGCTGAAAACATTCCTGTTTGAGAAAGACTATGGTCAGGTTAGTTAAAAATGATGTGACTCATATATCATGTATACATGATGTATGAGTCACAGTTCAGTCTAGGCTGCCCTAGGAGTTAGAATGCTGGGGGAAGTACAGACACTGAGTTCTTTCTTCTCTTTCTCTCCCTCACACCTGTTTCTGTCATTTTTATAACCTATCTTTCATACCAAGCCTGTTCATGACTAGTCACCTGGTGTCCCCTTTCCCCCCTCCCCCCCCGGGGGGAGTGGTGGCTCTCCTGACAGTGTCTGCACGGGAGCCATGGATGACAGGATCTGCAGTGTCTCGCCTGTGCCGACCTGTGACCCCGGACCCCGGACCCCCGCCCCTGTCTGTCTGGACCAGCCCCCCCTCCTTAATTTATAAATGGACGTTCATCTATAGCCTGTCCGTCCATGGGAGTGGATCTGTCCTTCAATGTGGTTCTCCTCAAGATTTCTTCTTTTTCCCACTGGGTTTTGAAGTTTTTTCTTGCCGAGAAGGAGGGTCTAAGGACAGAAGGAGGGTCTTCGGCAGGCATGGGCAAACTATTCCACAAAGGGCCGGTGTGGCTGCAGGTTTATGTTGCAACCAACCAAGAGTACACAGTTTGACCAATCAACTCTCTGAAGACTGAGATCAGTTGATTGATTGAATCAAGTCTGGTGTGTTGCTGCTTGGTTGGAACAAAAACCTACAGCCACACCGGCCCTTTAGGAATGGTTTGCCCATGCCTGGTCTAAGGACAGGGGATGCTTGGGACTTTTCATGTATCTCTGTAGTTGATTGTGTTTTTGTAAAGCCCTCTGAGACAACTTTGTTGTGATTTAGGGCTTTATAAATAAAATTGAATTGAATTGAATTCTTAATGGAGAGATTTTTGGTCCAAACTGCTGGCATGTTGGCAACCCAAACATTCACTGAAGCTTGTGATCGAGGGCAGCTGTGGCTCAGCTGGTAGAGCAGGTCGTCCAATGATTGAAGGGTTGGCAGTTCACGTCCTGGCTCTGGCTGTCCACATATCGAAGTGTCCTTGGGCAAGACACTGAACCCTAAGTTGCTCCATGTAGGGTCAGGCAGCACTGGTGTATCAGCAGCAGCTGACAACTGGGAGGAATTGTAAAGTGTTTGGGCATCGAGTGGTGAATAAAATGCTCTATATACGTACAGACTATTGACACCATATGGAACTGTGTACTTCTGTTTGACTTCCGTACCCCTCAAGTGTAAAAATGGCCACCAGGTGAATAAAGCAAAGTGTACATTGTTCCAGAAATCAACAAACACACTGCATATTAATGAACCAGATAATTCATTTAATACATAAAGACATTAACATTTAACAATCACTTGCCAATATTGACAATTTACAACACATAAAAATACCTTTAAAAAAAGGAAACAACAGAAGAGAAAATTAAAGACATATCACAGGGTGAATGAGATTTCATTCTAAATTTTTCTCCTTTTTTTCCTCCAGTGAAAAATGTCACTATGTGTACAGTTAGACTGTACTTTTAAGGTGCTACTTGCAATTTATACAAAATAAGCAAATCACTACTAAACATAGTTTTTTTAGTTTGTTTGTTTTTACCACGTTGATGCAACTTCCATTTTCCATAATTGTTACATTATTCAACTTGTTTGCAGCTGAAATAATAAGCTGTTGCATGAAGGATGCTGTAGTTATTATTATTCAGACATGGCATTTCTGGTTGCCTCAGAGTTTGTCGAGTAAGGCTGACTGGTGACAAACCACCAAAGCTGAAAGGCCATTCAACATGAATGATACTGTATCTAATGATCTGAAATATAGTGGTGCAACGTCTACATCCTATCAGAAAGATATGCTTCGGAATGGAAATATTTCTTTCTAGAGCTTTCTTGTCTATCATTTTATAACTGATAATAAAGCACTTCAAGTGATTCATTTAAAACAGTAAGTCAATAATATAAAAGAGCCCGACCGATATGGGGTTTTCAGTGCCGATGCTGATTGGGGGCTAAAAAAAAGCAGATATATTGACCAATATCCGATATTGGCTAACAACCAATATGAAGGTTGTTGTCTTTCACAAAAACAAACCAAAAAAATGACAAAATTAGAACTGAAAAACATTTTCATTAACAGAAATAAATAAAAACTCAAATTCAAATTCAAATAAATAACTGAAACTGTCTTGTGTGCTTACAAAACTAACTCAATTATACAGTATATAAAAAAAAAATGTATGTGAAATTACATTCGTTTTCATCTTTGTTAATGTAGCAAGATTTTGGAGAAAGCAGCGGAGTTCTGTACGGGGTTTCTTTACATATGACGGCAAGGAAAATAAAATATATGGAAAAAAACTTAAATGAATATGAAAAACTAAACTAAAACTAAGCATTTGGGGAGGGGGTGAAAACTAATTTAAAAAAAAATAATTGAATGAGAGAATAATTAGGAATTTAAAAGTCAAAACTAAATCAAATTAATTGATACTGAAAAATATAAAATGACTAGAACCTTGGTCAGTATGTCATGTTCACATTGTTCACATTTTCAAATAAGGATATAATAACCTATAATATAATATTGTGGATTACAAACAACCTTGGGGCGACTGTGGTTCAGTTGGTAGAGAGGGTTGTCTATTAACCAAAGGGTTGGCGGTTCAATTCCCACTCTGTCCTAATCAGTCTGTTGTGTCCTTGGGCAAGACACTTCAGTCTCTCACACTGGTGTATGAATGGATGTGAATGTTCGGTGGTGGTCAGAGGGAATGTCAGTCTGCCCCAGGGCAACTGTGGCTACATATGTAGTTTACCACCACCAGAGGGAGCATGTGAGAGTGAATGAATCATGGATCAATAATGTAAGGTGCTTTGAAAAGTGCTATAGAAATCTAACCCATTAATATCATTAAACATACAAACAAACACATAAACGCCAGCAAGAACGTAACATAATTAAAGCAAAAACAAATATTATTGACCACAAAAATAATGTTTTCCCTCACAAATTTTGGTCTGTGATTTTCAGAAGTTCACAAGTGAATAAATGGGCTACATATTGGCTGATGTTCATTAATGGGAGATAATCGGTCGGGCTCTAGTCAATAATAGAAATCCATTTTACTTCTAAGACAAAGCTGTTTCTTCCCTAATTTGATTTTTAACGCAATTCGAGGTTTTCTATTGGCAGAGCTTCAAAATAACAAAAACAACACAACAAAGCAAGTCTTCAGTATAAATTTCCTGAACTGAAGGAGGAACACATAATGCGCTGTTAGAACCCACATTTTCAAGTAGTGATCTTCTTTAACACTTAGAGTAATCTTTGACCCCACTTATGCATCTAACGCTTGTTTTTTCCCAATATATTTGTAATTCAATTTTGTTGGTTTTTTTTAATAATTTTATATTCCATGTTTTCCTCAAGTAGGTTTTCTTTGACATGAGGTCATTTGGATTTGTAGGCACTGGAAAAAAAATCTAAATCTTACCAAGTGTATTTTTCTCATTTCTAGTATATTGTCCAGTAGAGTCTTGTCTAGTTTAACTTATTTTTAGACAACAGATCTGGAAAATATTACTTCATAAAATTTTACCAAGTTCATTTTCAAATTTTTTTTTGCCAAATCACGTCAAAGAGTAGGTCCTGGTAGGTCATACATGGAAGGGTTAACAGATATTTCATGGATTATATCACAACTGTCTGATGGCCAAAGCTGTGTAACATTTCCTCTACGTCACTCAAAGTGCATTGACAGCAAATGTCTTTTTTTTTTTTTTTTTAATTTTATAATTTACGTTGTCGTCTTCTTTCCATAGTAAATAACAACAGTTACCAAAACGTCGCTGGTAAAATACTGTGTGCATGTGTTTTCAAGTGTTTCTCCACAAAAAAAAGCTGTTCAGTGTGTGTGTGTTTGTGTATAACGGAGTAATGGACAGAAAAACATTCATCCAAGTGTTTGGTATTTCCTCAAAAATGATATTGATCAATAATCAATTAGGACATGGTATTTCCTGTGTGGAAGTGAAACTACTTACACACTGTTTTAAATGTCCTAATGATTTTTTGGCACTTTTTGGCAACAGCTATAAGCTTGTGTTTTGCCATATGATACAATCAGGTAATATATATATATATATATATATATATATATATATATATATATATATATATATATACACACTTTTAGTTGCAGCCCTTTTCAATAATTTAAACACATGATTGAAATATTTGCAGTTCTACAAGGGATGCAAACAATGAATTAAAGATCAACCACTGCATCAATTAAAATTGAAAAAAATCTTCAGTGATAAATTTCAGAGTAATTTGAAGACAAATTAGAAATTATTTCAAACTGGTAGTCCAATTTAAGAAACACTATACATTTATATTTTTCACACTGAACTGAGAGGATCATAAATAAGCATGATTTAATAAATAAATAAATACCTATCTGGGGGAGGGGGGGCATAAACACATCTATCTTTTGTGCAATTAATTTCACCATTACCCACTTATTTATTTATTTGTCTTTGTTTTTATGTCGTATTCATGTTCCATCTATGGTGATGTCGTTCTATATCAATGTGTAAACTCATCTCTTTGAAACTGTGCTTAAACTTTAATAAACAAGCGTTAGAAAAAAAATACAGATAACCAAAGACAATAATCTGTTAATATTTTCACTGTTGATTCCTGTGCTTCCTTTTAGTATTATTATAAAGCTTTCCAGGACTAAGACTGATGTTTCTTTAAATTATTATTTGATCGACAGTCAATGTCCTGATTCATTTCCTAGTTTATGTAACAAGACCTTTGACTCCAACTGTACCAATGATCCCTTTTGTTTCTTGTGTAAAACTGCATGAGTTGATTCTGCTCCTAAACAACAGCATGAGGTTCTATGAAGTGAAAAAAAATATAAAACCAACTAGTTGTAAGATATTTAGAAATACATCTTAACTCAGTAAAACTCAAAAGTACAAAGGTCTTAGTCAAACTACATACTGTACAATATAATAGAGCTGCAGTGCAATAACTCCAGTGTGAGCATAAGAGCCACAGCGGAGAGTCGAGGGTTAATGAATGTCTTTGATTCTCTCACCCTCCTCTTTTGGTTTTGACGTGTCCTCGAATGATCACATCCTGGCACTGCGCCTAAATGTGTTCTTGTAATCACATCTACCCTCTGCTTTCACTTTGACCAGTGTGCGGTGGCACCTCCATGTGGACACGAGGGCAGCTAAGGTGAATCAGCCGGAGCCGTGCTTGAGGACACCGAGCTGTCCTGTGTCGCCAGGCTGTCACACGGGGAAGGTGGAAAGACCTCAGGCCGCTTCTGGTTCTCCTTTTCCTTCTTGTAACACCAATCGGACAGTGCGCTCGCCGTGCCGCTGCCGTCTGTCAACTCACAACTGGGCCCGGCCGCTTCTGCCGTTCGTCCCTTCGGCGTCGTGTGTTTTCTAAGCGACCCGGGGAGACGGGCGGACGCAGTGTCCAGTCCGGTCACAGCCCGAAAAGTCCCTGGTCTTTCATCTTGAAGGTGCTTCTGCTTGTTTGGGGCGGCGCCAGATTGGTCAGGGTCTGACCAGCTCATCTTTCGCTTCTGGAATGTGCAAACGAAAACCAAAAATACCAACTATAACACACTGAGGAGGTCTTACACAATGTGACATTTTAACCCAGACTCCAGAGTTATCAGAGCCTGATAAACAAAATCCAAGTTAAAAAAAAATACTGAGTGTTCTTCCTTCAAACAGATAATTATAGCTCTAACAGGAACAGGCTGAGTGAAGAGGCTGCCTGAGGTGTTTGCAGCCTCACTATAACCAAATAAATATTGCATTTGACTCTTTTAGATGTGGGAGAAATAGCTTCCATTTTATGTGCACCTCGAACAGCTTGGTTGTTAAATCTATATTTATGTCTGCATTTATTCTGTACCATCTTCACAGGCGTCATAGTAGACTACTACAAAAATTACCTTGTTAACGCGTTAGATATACGTAACTTTTCCACTAACGATGGACCAACATGTCATCCGACCGATATTTATGGGGGATTTTTTTTAGCCGATTTTTCCCTGCCATGATTTATTGACAGGTGAAGTTCACAGCAGCTCCATGTTCTTGGACATACTGCTGTTTTTTTAGTGTTATAATATTTATTAGGTTAACTGTCACAATTATTTTTGTAATTGTAATATGAATACTGTATTTCATGGACTATAAGGTACACTTAATATACTTTAATTTTCTCCATAAATGACACTACGCATTATAATAGAGTGCGTGTTATATAAGGATTAATTCTGGTTGTGCTTAGTGACTTAGAATTTTTTTACTTTTTATCTCATGATGTTGACTTCACTTAATGCGCCTTATAGTCCAGTGCACTTTATATGTGGAAAAACTTAAAAAATAACCCATTCATTGACAGTGCGTCTTATAGTCCAGTGCAGAAAATAAACAAAAAAGGCTGTGCTTTTGATATTTATATAGTTTTTAGTCGTTTGTAATTGTGAAAACTGTGATATTAATGCATGGTTAAATAAAGTGGGTTAAACATATGATAAAAGTTTTACTGCCAGAGTTTATTAATTCACACAAACAAAGGTGATATATAGTAAGACACTGACCTTAACTGGCATATGCAGTTGATTTTGACACCAGCGATGGTGAAGTTTTGGAGTAGTGGTCTGGTTTGATGTGTCTGTTGACTGAAGAGCCACCTGAGGGAACCACATCTTGAGCATCATTTCTATCTGCAGTAAGTTTTGAAGGTATCTCTCACTGTAAAGGAACATGAATAATGCAAACAATGATTATTACTGACGGTGACAAGACTGTAATCTTTCACAGTTGTCATTGTAATATCAAGCTTTCTAATTTTAGTAGCTTTACCCCATTTCAGGCTTTTGTAAAATCCCCAGAATCCTGTGCAATCTGTCCATGGCAACACTCTGCTGGAAACTGGTCAAACCTGCAATAAATGTAAGATTCAGAAAAGATGTCAGAGGTAAATAGGCAGATAAAAGGATAATTCCATTTGTAGCTCCCATAAAAACATGCAAATAGATGTTTATCATGTTTGAAAGTGTTGAAGCGCACCTTTGTGAAACCGCCCAGTCTTTAGTCCATGTAGAAGCTCCAGCAGAGGATGAACAAACCTCTGTAAATCTGCACACTGGAAAAAGATGCAGACAGACATTATACTACATAAAGTAAAACAAATATTATAATAAAACAGATTTTCTTCAATAATTCAAGCACAATCACCTTTTGAGCGAAGATAAGGTCTCCTGGTGTG
This sequence comes from Siphamia tubifer, assembly GCA_020466265.1. Lineage (NCBI taxonomy): Eukaryota > Metazoa > Chordata > Actinopteri > Kurtiformes > Apogonidae > Siphamia > Siphamia tubifer. The sequence continues at coordinate 45,180,221 of CM035793.1, forward strand.
GCTGATGATGATCCTTGTGGAGCAGCTCCAGGGGAAGTTGACAATTCATGATGTTTGATTTTGTGTGAACACTGTTTAGACTGATTGTTGTTAGCGTTGGATGTGTGCAGCTGATGTGAATGAGCAAGTGCAGAAAATGTTTGGTCTTTCTCAGCTGTGCAGACTTTCTTGGTTCTAATTTCTCCTGTGTCCTTTTCAAATACATCTGCATCATCTTCTGTGTGTTCACCCTCACTGTGGAAAAAAAGTGGCGTGGAAAGTGAGGAAGAAGATGGGCATTTGGAGAAGGTGCCCTGCGAATTCATCCCTGAAATAGACAATAATAACAAAAAATATCAGTATGTTGGGTGTTTTTTTTTGTTTTTTTTTTAGAGTAGCACTTAGGCTGAAAAAACAAAACAACTGCTGAGATTTTCTACTCTATTTTATATAAAAGACACAGTAAGTGCTTTCCCACTGTAGGAACCTTTTGTAGTTCCTATAACCTTTTTCATTCCTGTGTCCTCTTCATTCTCTATTCTAGTTTATAGTAGCGCTGTCTTCTACTTCCCTGTGTCATTATTGAATGTAGTGCTTAAAGAATGTGTTACAGACATTATGTCACTTGGCCCCTCCCATGGTTCCTACTGCCCTGTCGGAATGCAAACCCAAAGGTTCCCTAGGAACTGTACAGTTCTAAGAACTATTTAGTCTATATAATTCCTAGAACTATTCTGTGAGAAAGCACCTATTGTTATATAAAATAAGCAGTGTATTTTTGTCCTGGAAAACACCTTTTGAAAAGAACAGGTTCTACATTATTGCCTGCATGACCAAAATGTCCTCACATATATAGTATACACACCATATCACCATGAGTTCTTTCAAAGGGGACATATCCTGCCAAATGCACTTTTTAATGTTTTTCCAACACAAATATTTGTTGTCTGTGTGGGAGGAGACCCTTAAATTATGAACAAAAAAAACATCCACTCTCCTTTTCTCCTGATCCATTTGTTGTTGGAGGGGGGTGAAAACACTCCAGTTTGGATTTTCTATGCTTTGTACGTCATGTGAATACCCCACCCCAACCCACCACCACAGCTAACCCCACCTGCTGGTCACAGACACCTCTGCTCAGAGATCCTCCATTATTCTCTATCAGTAACACCGGTGTGCATCCAATGCATTGGGGTCTGAGCCCTGGTCAATATGCATCCAGGTCCATGATTGGTCTGACCCAGATTGATCAAACGGGCTGGTCCATGGTGTCGTAGCTCATCTGGACAACCCAGGTCAGATGAACTGGACCTAAAAGCACACCAGTGCTGTTAACGGACCAGTACCCGGCTGTAAAACTCAGCACTCGGTCCTCTTTAATTCTCTCCAGCTGATTTTATTTTATATATTTATTTTCTTGGTCTCTTTTTCTCTGCCTCAACTTTTTCAGGTTCCATTTCTTTCTCCTTTTTGAACTATCTATTCCTCTTGGTAGCACGAAGAAATCAGCTGTGGCTCATTTGCATGAAAGCATGAGGCACAAAAACCAAGTGTTTTGGAAAGAGCTGTTTCTCCAGGAGGTTGAAGGGGCTGTTGTAACTCTTCATCAATGTGGTATTTTGACCAAATCATGTCACAGACAGGTCACTGAGACACCAGGGAACTGTGTTCACTTGTGGAAAATGGGCATGATATGTTTTGGGTTACTTACACACTATTAAAGTGTGCACAGAAGGAAGATGATGATGAAATGGATAACAATAGTGTGTTCAACTTACTCAGATCTTACAGTAATAGTAATGTACACACAATACAGCCTGTATAAAAACAACAACAACAACTGCTGAACACCACCTTTATCTCTTCTATCACAGTGTCAATATTACAAGAAATTATTAACCACAGGAATATTGTCGGCATATAAAACCATATCCAAAGCAAACCTTTGTCTCTGTGACGCAGAATCAACAGAACGTCTGCCAAGTCTAGAAGTACCACGAGGACACACCAAATGATCACATATCATATATATATATATATATATATATATATATATATATATATATATATATATATATATATATATATATATATATATATATTAGTTAGTTAGGGATATTTTGAGCCGTCATCGTTTGTATTTCACCAGTGGCTGACGATGTCATCCTGGGAATTCCCCTAAAATATGTGTGTGGGTGAACTTAGGACTTTGCTGTGTTTCAGACTCTGCTTCACATTACTTCTTCTATCTTTACATTAGCTTTGTTGTTTTCCTAAATGTAGTGCTCGGCAATAATCACTGTTTGCTTTCCCATGTCTGACAATATTTTAGTCTTAGGTATGACCAAAGTTGACCCTACAATGCTCTTATGCTCTGGTTATCATACACACATACAGTTTGTATAGCATAAATTGGATATTTATCCATGTAGTGACAGGACTTGGTTCTGATAGTGGCTAAATGGCTGATATTTAGTTCATACTTACAACTTTGCCAGTTGTCAACAAAGATTAATAATAGTTCAAAAATGTAAAACTGCATCACAATCTTTTTTTGTAATTATAGAGTTGGTTTCTTTATTATTTAACTCATTAGGATATTTATTACCATAATGATCAGTTCAGTGTGTGATCAGGTCTGAAATAGTTCAGTTTCAACAGAGTCCAAGTGTTTTGGGAGTGCTGATAAATTCCCTGATTAACCAACTATGTCTTTGCTTGTGTTTGAAACTATCCTCATTGCATCATCCTATAAAATTCTGTTATAAATTGACATCTAATCTGGATTAAATTAAAATTATATTACTAATAAAGCTAAATCACAGTGGTTATATGTCTTTACATGCAATAGTGGTCACTTTCTAGCTATAATGGTGTACCACTGCCTCATCAGCAACATTAGTAGTTAAGTTTATAATCCTAGTTTTCAGTTGTGTAACACATACAGTAAATTTCATTTAGTCATGTAAAGAAAATTATATAACGAGTGACTAAAAAGGAGTGATTAAACCATTAGGAGTTTGGGGGGTGTAATGCCAGTCAAAAAACCTGGAAAAAAAGAGCAACAGATGTACTCTGTTTACACGTCTGATGAATACAGTTTGTATTCAAAGTAATGAACAGGCTGTAATGAGTAATTATTAGCTGAGTCTTTTATTTCTGATAAAGTTTTTTTATTTATATTTTGTATGTATTTCTATGTAGCACTTTGAGATTCCGCTGAATGAAAGGTGCCATATAAATGCAAGGTATTATTAATATAATTTAGTAGTAGTAGTAGTAGTAGTAGTAGTAGTAGTAGTAGTAGTATGACAATACCCAATTACATAAATTGCCAGCGGCAAAAATTGCTAAAATGTGCATGTTTGAAAATAACTAGAGAAAAATAGGTTATATTTAAGGGTTGTATTAAAAACATACGGTAATCATTTGTGGTTTAAATTGTATTAAGCTAGAAAATAAATAAGGGGAAACATCACAATGATCACAATGTAGCTCACCATTACAAAATAACTTTACTAAGTAATAAAATGTGGTTATTTGACTGTTAAAGAGTCGACAAACCATAGAAATTAGTATATTTTATTAAACAAAACAAAAAAATAAAGAAAACGCACGAGGCTCTTACCTTGTGTAGCTTGACGGCGCGTGGGTTCGTAAAAAAACTGCAAAACGGCAGCGATCTGGGAGGCACGTTGTGTCTGTGTGTGTGCTTAAACTAGTTGGACAGTTACTAGATTATAACTACATACGTGATCACACACATCGTGGATATGACGGCTGGTCAGCGCTGTGTCCCTCCCTTCTCCCCACGTCTCTCCAGCCGTTGTGTTTACTTGCTCAGATCTCCAGAGCGAACAGAAAGTACAGCACAGAAGAGCCAACGGACACGACACGTGCACTCGCTGTCCAGAGTCGCAATTGGCTCACGTTCGGCCCGGGCTTGTCTGATTGGCTCACGGTCCCGGCCAATCAGATGCTCCCACCGCTGAGATTGGCTGATGTGTTCACGGGCCGCACCGCGCCTCCACCGGCAGCACGTGTTGTAAGTGTGGCTGTAAAACGAGATGAACAACGCACTAATTTATTTCCGACCATTAATTTGCGGTGAATGTACTGACATAACTACAAGCAACAGGGCGTATGTTTATTTAAAATGTTGTTTAAAAGCTGGTTCTGTTTGGCAATTTATGGAAGTTTCATGTTAGAAGTTTAAAATATTGTATTTTAATGGTTGAACCCCTGATGAAACACCTCAAACACTATTTACTGGTCTAAACGGTTTAATATCTGTAGATGAACTAATCCTATCAATACATGTAAATAATTGGTGTAAAATACAGTTTGTCATCTTTTCATGGTCATCAGATATGACCCATGTGGGTGAGGCACTGTAGTTACCATGGAAACACAGTCATTTTTTACAACATTGATTCACAAATAAAACCCAAGGAGTTGGATCAATGACAGTGGATGTAAACACCAGGTTGATGGTCAGTTAATGACAGATTGGACTGAATGAGACACTTTTTCTTCAGTTTTCTGTGTTTTTTGATATAGCCCTCCAACATAATCTCAGCATGATGATTAAAGTTTCCATGATGTTTAAATTAAATGTGGGAAAATGCCAGATTTTTATTGGAGAAAAAAGCAAAATGGAGGGGATAATATAGTGATACATCGTTTCAAAATTTGTGAAATAGAGGAGAAAAACAGACAAACTTGGGAACTGCCTCAAAAGTGGATCTTTATGGGTTAACCTTAAAGACCTGGAGCTATTTTCCCAATAAAATTTTTCTCAATTTTTAATAATTTCTGAGTTATTTTTTATAATATCATCCTCTGTATTTGGCATTTTTCAGTGACAATCATGTACTTTCAATATTTAATTGAACGTACTGTTATGTGATTGCATTACAAGCAGGCAGAGTTTTTACATACACACACACACACACACACACACACACACACACACACACACACACACACACACATACACATAGATGCAAACATGCTTAAGTGTACATATCCTCTAATTGTTAGTTAACAGATGTAACCTGCAGATTCATGCATTTAAACTATGATATGAAAATAAATGTACATGTAGGGGACTGATGCTCTAATATAACCCTTTGTTAGCCTTGCCTGATAAAGGATGTATGGATGAAATATAATGTTTTCATCTCTGAAAATAACAATTTTTGCAGTGACTTCCACATAAACATATCTTCTTATAATCTTTCCTAGATATTCTATCCCAATTTAGTTTAATATCATCTTCTGACGTTTGTATTTTTCAGTGAAAAGTAGATATTTCCTATATTTAATGTAGTTATCCTAAAGATGTTCGTAAAAGGTTAGAGTTATTTCAAAGGTTATTATATCCAAACGGATAAAAAGCTACTTTTTCAGTGATGTCAAATAAAGCATTTATAACCACAGTCATTTGTCAAACTAAATGGATTTAGTTGGTGAGTCACTGCCACAGAAAATGGATGTCTCCTCGTCCACTATGGAGCCTCTAAATGTATGAGTCATACCATGAAAAGCTGAGAAAAGTGCATTTTACCTGAATGTTCTATGAATTGGTAGGTTTAGTGGTTGAAGAATTATTAAACATCTGGAAAAAGTTAACTGATGTGGGCAATATTGAAATGTGTAATTACAATTTCAGTGTTCTTGCTGAGTTAACAAGGAAAATTCCCTAATTATTTAATCAGTTTACTGACATATCATCTGGAAATCTGCATTTATTTCAACTCAAACACATTAACTTTTAAAAAAACATAAAGAATATATAAAAACTTAAACTATCATTTTGCATTTTTCTGCTTCATATTACTGAATCCACTTCATAAATTATGATATTTTGGACTTAATTGCACAGGATCACACTGTAATTGTGGCTTTATTGTACAGCTGTATTGCTTTTAATCGTGAAAGATCCAAACATCCACCAGTGATCAAAGTCATCTATTGAAGTATATGTTTAATACCTGTTTAACTATTAATCCTATCAATACATATAAATTATTGGTGTAAAATACAGATTTTCATCTTGTCATGGTCATTAGATATGACTCATTTGGACGTTCAGAGGTTCTGTAGTTACCATGGAAACACCATCATCTGCTACAACATTGATTCGCCAGTAAAACTCATAGAGTTGGATCAATGACAGTGGATGGAGATTCTTCTTTAATGTTCAGTTACTGATGATATATTTGCCCCAAAAAGTTTTTTTTTCCTTTAGTTTTTTATGTTTCTGATATAATAACACTTAACCTTGATCTGAGCTTTTATTTGATCTGATCAGTGAAATTATTAGATTTTAACTGAACACAAAACACAAAACAAATAGGATAATGTCATAATAAAATGGAATAAATTAGATTAAATAGAAAGAAAAATGCATTTGGGAATTGACATAAATGTAACACTGGGTCTTTGTGGGTTAAATATTGTTGGATTATGAATATTATTGATATGGTTTGGCAAAATTCCAAATTTTGTGCTTTTATTGTGAAGGAAAATTGCATATGTTTGAAATATTTAGAATGACTCTTCTGCATTCTGTGTGTAATCTATTATTTATGCACACACCCTATCAAAAGCAAGACTGCACAGACTAAACTGCATCTTTTTCTTGTGTAGTTCCCACCAAAGCACATCTTGCAAAATAGATTGAACATATGGGGTTCAGTCAAAGTGCATTGCTTTGCCTCGTACCGAATAAAAAAATATACAATTCAATATTTTCTGGTTTAAGATATAGTTTGAGATTTAAAAAAAAAAAAAAAAAGTAATTTTATGGCCTGGAGAAACATAATTGTCCACACTATTAATGCTGTGGATAATTCAGATGAGACAGACTAGATTATGAGGTATGGTATCATCCTATTAGCGACGTAAAGCTTATTGTCGCTGTTACATAATAAGATTGTGCTGGAGAAATGTTGTCATATGAAAAGGAATAGACCTACAGGAAGATACAACCAGAGGATGAGATAAGGCATTAAACTAAAGATGTTGATACGTTTACAATGTTATTGTTGCTTTGACATTGATGTAGAGCTACAGGTAATTCAACACAATGAGTGAATGTAATAAATGAACCCTTTGAAACATAAATGATCAGAACCTTGGTCAAGATTTTTTTTTGTTCCTAAGTTTCCTCTTTAAACATGAACAAAGCAATGTGATTGAAATCTTCTTCTTCTTCTTTTTTTTTTGCACGTGAAAAAAACAATACAGAAGGTAAAATATAATACAAACAAATGAACAGAATATCAAATAAATAACTTATACAAAAAGAATGTGCTGGAGGAGGAACAAAAGCCTAATTAATAATAATAATAATAATAATAATAATAATAATAATAATAATAATAATAATAATAATAATAATAATAATAATAATAATAATAATAATAATAATAATAATAATAATAATAATAATAATAATAATAATAATAATAATAATAATAATAATAAGTTTGGAAGCATAGAAACATATTATTTTAAACAAAATATTACAACACTATGAAATAAAACATTTTAATGCAGTATTTAAGAAGACTGTTGTATTTACATCCACAAATCGTAGAGCACATGGGATGTAACAGTTGTGCATGCGTCGCCGCTGCGTACTGTCTTTAGTGTTAACATGATAACTTTTGAACAGCTGGATAGATTTGTCCTACATTCGGTGTGCTAATGCTCTAGCACAGGCACATGCACGCCTCAGGTAGTGGAGGCTGACAAATCTAAGGTGACTGACTTTCAAGATGGCTGAGTTTTGAAGACTAAAGTCTGTTTGGAGTGTGTTACCTGGAACTGGTCTTCAGTCAGGACACTGGTCTGTGGTGACAGGTTTAATCCATTTCAAAAACATCACATTTCCAGGCACTCGTCTTTTACAAATTGTAAAATGTCTTTATTTTATGGACTGATCATGATAAAAAAAAATAAAAACAAAAAAAACACTACTACGTTTCTGTCTATAAAGCCTTTGTCAGGGAAGCTGAAGGCTGATGAAGGCTTTAGTAATTTTTTATTTTTTTTATCATGATCAGCCCATAAAATAAAGGTATTTTAAAATGTGTAGAGGATAGAAATGTAATGTTTTTGAATATTGTTTGGCCCATAACTTTTAACCAGGTGGACAGATTGCCACCAAATTCAGTGTGCTCATGTTGTAGGTCAGGCACATGAAGTCATGATTTTATATCTTGTATTTAATATATAACTTTATGAATGGGTGAATGGGTGAATGGGAGTGGTGGAAATGATGGGTGATTGGAAGCATCGTGTTTCGGGGATATACCTTTAGCAGTCGCAGACAACTGCATAGGCCTAGTTTTTTTTTTAAATTATTCATTCATCTTCTGAACCTGCTTGATCCTCACTAAGGTCACTGGGGTCACAGGGGTCACTGGGGTCACTGGGGGCCTAATCCAGCTCCTATGGGTGAAGGCGGGGTACACTGTAGATTTTGCAGTGTTAATTTGGAGACAATGGGACCAAATACACTCTAGAAGTAGTTAAATAAACTCTCTAAGTGTTGATTTAACACTGCAAAATTTACTGTGTACACCATGTATGAGTCTCCAGTTCATCCCAGGGCTGAACATATATAGACAAATAATCACTGTCACATTCACACCAACAGGATATTTATACAAACCAATTAACCTATCAGTGCATGTGTTTGGCTGGTGGGAGGAAACCAGAGGTTTTGTCATGATTATTTAAAATTATTTGATTTTTGATATATATATATATATATATATATACATATATAAACCCTGTAAAAATGATAAAAATCCTAGTCCTCTTCTTAACCCTTGTGCGGTCCTTCGTAAAAGGCACACTGGCTGTGTCCTACAATCGGGTCTTAAAAACCCAGATTCCAAAGTTCAGTTCCATAGACTCATCACCCCACCCCCCAAGGATATATTACTGTTTTCAGTAGTAAGCAATGGCATCCTACAGTACGTATAAAAAGGTACATTTGTGAACCACCGGGTCTCTTTGACTCGAAGGACCGCACAAGGGTTAAATTTCTCGAACCACCCACATAATGCTTTAAAGTCTGGGGGTACTCGCTGTTCCTCAGAACCCTCACCCTCCATCATCACATCACTGAATATGGCGGATACTTTATCTGAAACAATGGCCTCAGTCACTGTATCTCCTGCAGTTTCTTTCTCTTTTATCCAAAGCAGTAACAGTTTCTCCATCTGGTCGTTCAGTGATGACCTCTGACCTCTATTTCCATATCACACAGATGCCTTTGCCTTTGCTTTTAATGCATCCTTCTGCTTCAATATTGTACCAATGGTCGACAGGTTTTGGCCATATTCGTTGGCCATATCACTCAACCGCGTGTCACATTCATATTTTTTTATCATCTCCTGTTTCACTTCTATTGATAACACAGTCGCTTCTTCTTTTCATTTGCACCAGGAATCACTTTCTTTGGGCTCATGATCAATAACAAATACGTACTGTAATAAAGTTTAAATGAACACACTGGGAAAAACTCACCAAACAGCAGTAACTCTGTGATGAATGAGGTTCAAAGGGTAACAAAAAGCATCATGGGTAGCTCCCTCATAGCCAATGGGATGATACGTACAGTACGTACATTACGTATTTATGTACAGTACATAGTTACGTACAGTACATATAGTAATGTACATATTTATGTTTTCATATTCAGAGAGTTTCCTCACTGAATTGACGTAAAGGTTTTTCGTTACTTGGATTATTCATTAGCTGGATGTTTTGAAGTTTATGTATGACTGTATTATTGTATTTTGAATGGTGATTTGGTTTTGTACGTACTAGCTTTTGTAAATGGGAGTTGGGAGATGAGTTTGAACACTTTTATGTACGTCCTAGTCGAATCCCATAGGCTGGGACGAACAGTATGTGTCCATAAAATGAGGTCAGCGCCTACCTGAATTTACTGAATGAGCAGCTCTGAACATTAGTGGATTTTCTTCTCCTCCAATGACACAGACATTTTCTACGAGGAAAATGCCAGGATGCATCAGTATCAAGCTGTGAAAGAGTGGTTCAGGGAGCATGAGGCATCGTTTTCACACATGGATTGGTCACCAGACACTAGACATGAATCCCATTGACAATCTATGGTGTGATAGAAAAGACTTTCAGCACTAGTCTGACTCTGCATCATCAATAAAGAGTTCCCATTCTGTACTTAAGTAGAAGTACAATGTGGAACAAATACTGTAATAAATGTAGAAGTACTGATTCAACTCCTTCACCGAAGTAAAGAGTAAAAAAATACAATTGTAATAAAGTTAAAAAGTACATTTGCATTTTTTTGTTGTGAATGAAATAATACTTATTTAACCAAATAAAATTATAAATGTTTCAAAAGTATCAAATAATAAAGCCCTTAAAAGTTAGTTATTGTCGAGATAATATGTATTTATCAGGTCACAATCCTCAGTTTTGTGGGTATGGACAGAAAAAAGAAAGATAAAAAAAAAAAAACTGATAAAAAGTAATAAGAGTTTTTTTTTTTAAAAAGTCATAAATATGTGAAAAAATATCAAAATATCAAGATAAAAAGTCATAAATATGGGATAAAAAGGGAACAGTATGAGATAAAAGGTGAAAATTATGACATAAAAAGTCAAACTTATGAGATAAAAAGTCATAAATATGAGATAATTCATGCATAATTATGAGATAAAGAGTCAACATTGTGAGAGAAAAAGTCCAAATTACAAGAAAAGTCAAAAGTATTAAATAAAAGTAAAAATAATGAGAGCAAAAGTTATAAATATGAGATAATTCATGCATAATTATGAGATAAAAAGTTTAACTTTTGAGATAAAAAGTAAAAAATGATAACATATAAAAGTAATATATATGAGACAAAAGCCATACATAGGAAATAGAAAATACACACAAGTATGAAAAAAAAGAGTCAAAATGATGAGATAAAATGGGGCACAATTGAGATAAAAAGTAATAATTATAAATATATAAAGTCACAATTTCTCTCCTCCACTGACTTTCCCTCTGAAGACACTTATTTTTCATACTCTCACATTTGTTTAATTTGAAAAAGTAATGAGTCTATTCTGAGAATGTAGAGTATAAAGTACATATATTTATATAAATGTAAAGCGTATAAAGTACATATATTTATATAAATGTAAAGAGTATAAAGTACATATATTTATATAAATGTAAAGCGTATAAAGTACATATATTTATATAAATGTAAAGAGTATAAAGTACATATATTTATATAAATATAAAGAGTATAAAGTACATATATTTATATAAATGTAAAGAGTATAAAGTACATATATTTATATAAATGTAAAGAGTATAAAGTACATATATTTATATAAATGTAAAGAGTATAAAGTACATATATTTATATAAATGTAAAGAGTATAAAGTACATATATTTATATAAATGTAAAGAGTATAAAGTACATATATTTATATAAATGTAAGGAGTATAAAGTACATATATTTATATAAATGTAAAGAGTATAAAGTACAAATAATTATAAAATCTACTTAAATATAGAAACAAAAAATTTGTACTTATTTACTTTCCACCTATGATAAAGAAATCTTAGTCAAAAATCAGTGCAGCTCAGAAACAGATGTGGCATATATTGTGACAATATAGCCTAAATATTGTTTGCCACACAAAATGTAGCATCTTATCGTAAAAGCTAAAGGTGTTCGAACATGATTTTTCAGCTTGTTTTGTATATTTTTCTTTTCCATTTTGAGTGTTTCATAGTGTGTTTTGTTGAAATTTCAGTAAAAAAAACACAAACAAAAATAGAGAAAAAACAGTCGACCGACATAAAGTGTTCTGATCATGATTAATCGAAATTAATCTGAAGCAAAACTGGGATTAATCTGATAAAAAAAATGTTAATTATTTGATAACCCTAGTTAAAACCAATACCTAAAACTCAACAATCACTGATACTATGGGAAGAACGACATGTTATTTTTTTTTCTCAGTTTGTAATTTAGTTGAACTAAGCCCTTGAAAGGATTCTGTTCCATTATGAAATATAGGTCATCAGGTCAGTGCTGTGTGTCGTCCACCCATACGATGCCACCCATTGACAGGACAGGATATCGACATGACCTAGCAACCTGGAGTAAATGTTTAACGTTCTCTGTGTGAGGTGAGAAAGATCCAGTGTACACATTAAAGCCCTCCTGTGCGGAAAGTGGGTCTAACATACACTACGTGTGAAATATGTCTCAGTTGAATAGAGTTTGGAACAGTGAAAGAACAGTAGACATGAACATCCCACTGTGCAGTTGTGACCTTGAATTAATATATTGTGAGCTACTGCTGAGTCCAGACCCCATTCACCCAAACACTCCTCCAGCTTTGTGTTGATTTAGTTGAAAAAAATGAGGACAACAAACACACTGGAGCTGCACTGATCAATAACTGACTTGTTGACGACTGCAGCCACAAATAAGAAGTCATTGGCACGCTACGAACATTTTAAATTATACTAAAATCGACATGGGATTTAATTTTTTTCCCAACTTAAATTTTTATTCCTTTTTGAAAAAACAAACGAACAAAAAAAAAACAAGAACAATGACAACAAATGAATGTTAACTTCAAAACAAAAAAAACAAAAACTCCAGATGACAAAGAAAAACAAAACAATTATAGTTGCTAATTGCATATCACTAGTGCAGAGTCTGAAGAAAATGTGAAATTGTTTGCTACTAATGTGTTGTAGAAGTGGGTGAAATGATTTGAAGGGAGCAGAAAGAAAGACTATAATAATAATAATAATTAGTTGTGGCTGTTTTGGAAGTGTTTCCTGGACTCTGTGAGTATGCTAATGCTAATGCTAATGGTGTCAGTTGTTACTGCTGGTGAAATTAGTCAAACCCAGTTTCAGGTGGATGGAGCAGACAGTCTACCACTGTAGTGGTTTGTGTCATGCTAACGCATAATAATTTGTATCCGATTGACACAAATTGTTGACAGATGTTAAAGGACACTCTGATGGACATGTCACAGAAGTTTTATATATTATAATAATAGGACAGAAGTGTGACGTATTATAATCATTTGGCTTACACCATTGGACAGAACATTCAATATAAGCTTTTACCTCGTACCAAACACTTGGGTGTTTACCCACGGAACGGAGATCGTTTTGTTCGGCGAAAAGAGGTGGAAGTCGTCTTTGTCTTTGCTCAGCAATACCTGAACTTTTGTCACCGCTTAAATAATTGACTCAATAAACACCTTTATTGATTGGATTTCAATGTAATGACCACAGAAACTGAACATAGAGGTGTTAAGGTACCGTTTTTTGATAAGGTGTAAACACTGATAACAAATCACCTTCCAGCCTAAATTTGGCTGTAGCTCTGAACGGCTCAGTGCGACTTATGCCTGGTTTCGTGGTGGTGGGTCACATATTATTATTATTATTACGACTGTGAAGTGGGGCATTAACAGAAACATCGACTAGGTGATATGTTGACCGCCGTAGCACAAGTCGACTTAAATTTGGAGGAGTCGACAAGTCGTATGTTATTCTTTCTCTCCCTCTCCCTCTCTCTCTCTCTCTCTCTCCCTCAGTGCTGTAAACACAAGCGTCGTGCACGGCATCTAAAGAGGCATCCACGATTCAAGAAGTTTATTACCATTTGTGCATAACACATAGGAACTTCTGTGCGGTCGCTCCCAGGGTCAATAAAAACAGAAACACAGAACAATCATACATTTCTATAAAAGACTAAAAGTATGAACATAAAGACAAAATATAACATAAAACCTTATATTAAAAAACACTCTATGAGAGAACTGCCAAGAAAGCCAGGAGACAATAAATACAATAAATAGAAAAATACAGTAAAATAGAATAAAATAGAATAAGATATAATCAATCAATCCGCTAGCTAACATGAGTGATATGAGCAGCAGCGCAGACAACGTGCATTAAGACAATGTGCTCTTTTTTTTCCAAACATGATGTGGACAGTGTGGTGTGTGTCTTGGCGACCGCTGCCTTTAAACTTTTGGCACTTAATGAAAAAAGTGAGGACACGTGACCGACATCTGGACAGTCTGGTTTTAGAGCCGTCGGTTCAGACAACATCCAGACATATGTTCACCTACTGATGTTGTGAAGTTAAATTTGAAATAAAACTCAAGGCGAATGTCTTTGTTTTTGTTGGTGTTAAAATGCTGATGCTTGTGTCTTGTCATTGGACATTGTTAAAGTGAACTTTAATACAAGTTGTTCATTACTGGACACATGTGTGTCTGTGTTTTTCCTCCGCTGACAATGTGATGACGTCATCACAACTCGTCAACTTGACTTTTTTTTTAATTTTTAAATTTATTTTTTTCTTTTTTTCTTTTTAATTTTTAATTAATTAATTAATTAATTTTTTCGTCAACTCGACTTTTTAAAATTTATTTATTTATTTTAGTTTAGATTTTTTCGTATTATTTTTTTCCTTTTTTTTCCCTTTATTTATTTATTTTTTCGTCAACTCGACTTCTACTTTATTGACGGATAAGTCGACTTGAAAAAAAAAACTGAAGTCGTTAATGCCCTACTGCGAGGTGAGTCACCAGTCGCTCACCTCACACTCAAATATCACTGTTAACTTTCAGACAAAAGCAGGAAACTGGATAATGTGGCTCCGCCCACTAAACTACAACTAACAACAAAGATGAAAAGGGTCGAAAAGTGAAGTGATAAAGCTGAAGAGCAGATGAGCCAGATAGTAATGAAGCCTACAGTCATTAAGAATGGTGCAATGTTCAGTTGAAGGTGAATAATAAATCCTCCTCTCGGATCCGAAATTAAAAAAAAGGGATGGGACAAACACCGAATGTCTTTACCCACATGTCCAGTCATAACACTTTTTCTACCTTTCTTTGAAAACGTTCTTTTTGCAGTCGTAATAAAGTCAACTGAAGTCAATCTTTCCATTTTTTGGGAAGTAGCCATTTACGGGTAATTTGCTTCTTGGCTGCTGACAAAGTATTTTCAATAAGTATTGATCACTACTTATTATATCATTAGGAATATCCCCCAAACAGAGCACCATTAAAGTTCTAGGAATTTGTAGGTTAATTATGGGATTTTAATGTATTGTAGATGGTATGAACACAAAAATGTTTTAAGTTTTTCTGGTTAAACTTCATTTCATTTACACAAGTATATGTCCATGTATACATATACATAAACCAGCATATATGTGGAACAACACACCATCATATATATTAAAGACATGAGCTAACCAGCACTAAAGTCACTTGTTTTCTGATTCACCTGATTAAAGTATGTAAGATTTAACATATTTAATGTCTGAAGCAGATCCATAATTGATCTGACAAAGCAGAATCAGGTAAGGTTTTATGGGGGGGGTTGTCAAAAAACAGACATTTCTTCATTGATAGCATTACTTATTTATATTTATTCATTTTTACTTTTCATGTTGACTGAAATCTAGCTCAAAAACCAAGAGCAGTTTAGATTGCATGCTCTGGAGTGCACTTAAACAGTGTTATTTACATTTTAGTGTTTATATTCTTGGTATTGCTTGAAAAGCTGTACAACCAAATTAAAAATGTTCTGGAAGGTTCTATGGGGCCTTGTTATTTTATTCTTTTAGGGCTATGTTTTACAAGGGGACATTGTTTATATGCACTGTTTTGACACATTGCAATTTAGTTTCAAAGATCAGTGAAAAGAAGTGATGAAATCGAGGTAATTATTTCATGTTTTTATCTTAATATTTTGAACATATCACCCACCCCTACACAATAGTCAAACTTCTGAAGCTTAAGTTAGCAAAACAACATTTCTGTTATCCATTTCATCTTGACACATACACTTATGACATTGATATTTCAAAGTAAAATTACACCAACTTAATGTTTTCAGAAAGTGTTAAACATTTATTAGGACATTTATAACAAGTTCCAAGCTGTGAATAATCATCCAGGTGTTTACATTTAGAACTAAAACTGAGTGCAACAGATGTTTGTTCTCTGTATTTTTAAACAACATTCTATGAAAAACTATGACCCACATTGACTTGGAAAAAAATGAATGTCTAACTTCTTGTACTATATGACAAAACAAAAGTCACTTTTCTCCACATTTGCCCAGTTCACTTCCACATGTCGACCTGATGCTTCCTTCACTCTGCTGGTTCCCGTCCAGTCCATTCCAAATATATTCATTCCAGTTTACTAGCAACCGAACCAGGGGTCCTCTCTGTTTGTCCTAGAAATGAGTTTCATTTTCCTGGTCATTTCACTGTTGTAGATTTGCTTGCATTTCTCAAAGTGCTTCCGGTTTCGCTCTTGAAATGGCTTCTCATAGTAGCGCCTGCGCCTCACGGTCTCCAGAATTCCTTCTTGCATCAGGACCCTGGAGTATATAGAGAAAATGTGTGAACAGATTAGATTTGGATGAAAGTCAAAGTAAACGACTAAATAGCTGGAGGGTACATCATATCATGCACTGGGTACAAATGATGAACCCAGTTTAGTCACCTCTAGAGTATCTAATGTATCCATGTTAAAATATTAAAGAATTCCCTCTTCAATTTACAGAAGCAAATCGAATATTCTTGTCATATTTTTATTTATGATTTGAACCCGACATGGAAGGCAACTTCTAATTTCTGGCATTTTATTAAGTAAACATGTTTCCAGTTCAGCAATATAAAAGAGGAAGAAAAAAAATTACTGGATATTTGAATCTATTTTTTCTTGCACAAAAATGTAGAAGTCAAAATAGTTACTTAAATGCCATAATTAGGTTCATAAGAAAATCCGTTCATTTAATATGATTAGCCTGTCAACTATGTGAAAAATACAGTCCTTTAATATCAGACATGTTTCTTCCTTTGCTTAATAACCAATGGTTGACCTGCTTAGCATTAGATCAATCATAGTCACCATTTCACTACTTCAGAATAAAAATATTTGAGATGCTACCTCTTTTAATTCAATATCTTTTTTAATTTGATTTTGTAATGGAAAATTAACAACCAGTCAACCACATACGGATGTAAACACTTTGTTTTTCGATATTTCTTTTCAGAAAAGAACACAATCACTCTGTACATGTATTTCCTTGTGTACATCTCCAGTGCCTTTACTTCTTGTTTTCTTATCCCCCATTTTCTGAACACAGATGAATAGTAGTAGTAACAATAATAAGAATGATTATGTTCTTTTTTTTATTATCATCATCATCACATCATTAACAGTAATATAGCAGCTACACAACAGTAGGTGTTCTGTTTTAGTGTTCATCAAGTCCAATTACGGTTTCCAGCATTCCGAAAAAGTTGTCATATTCTAGTCTCAATGCCAATGTGAGTTTAATTACTTTAAGAAGTTCTACCCAGTCTTCTAATGTCCACCCATTTGATAAAAAAAAGTAACCAAATAAATACAATTATATATATAAAAAATACCTTTCTACAAATTTTGAATAACAACTAACGTGATTGGAACGTCATTAAAAACTGGAAATATAAATTATTCCAAACAATTATATTATATCATGAGCTTAAATTCAATGTGTACCAGACCCCCCCCCCCCACAGTGTTATTTTATTAATTTCTTTAACTTTTGTTCTTCTCTTAACGATTTCTCAAGGATCATTTTTGTTAATACTGTATATTGACAGTTCTTTTTAAAGGCAATCATCCATTTTCTAGTGATTAGCCTCTTGCTAGCAACCAAAATAAAATTCGAGATCAGACTTATTTTGGGTAATTTTGTGACTTGACGCACAATCTTACACAACGCATACTTCTTGTGAGTGCGATTATACTAAAACAACCCATTACCAACATGTTACACGTGTCTAATAAGTAGCTGAAAACAACATTAACAACACAACATAATAAAAAAAATGATCTCGTTCAGCTGGATAGGAAGCTGCGCATGCGCACCTGTGTGACATTGCGCGGAGGGTTACTTTGTTATTTTCACTTGAAATAGAAAAAACGTGCGCTTTAACGTCTTTTCCTCAATACAAAAACACTTTAGATGGATACCAGACCTGTTTAAAATCTTGTATGCCGCTTCAACGTCGCCACCTTGAACCATTACAGTCCGGCCAATGAAGCGGAGGTGCCTCGCCATGATGAAGCCAGTGGTGCGACCAGTTAACCTACCGTGTGGAAACACCGAACAACTTAAGGTTCCGCATTACACAAACCTCTCGTAAGTAAACACTAGGTGACGCTTTAACGCAATAATAGCTAGAAACACCCTCCCCCTCTAGTAATACTTAAATATGTTCAATTTGGTTTCAATTATATCTGTGAAAATATATTTACTTTAGTATTGCATTTACAAATCAGCTGACATTCATATCTGAAACTGATGACAATAAATCTTAATAATCATAATAATAATAGTAATAATAATAATCATCTTTATTTATATAGCACCTTTCATACAAAAACTGTAGCCCAAAGTGTTTCATATTGATTAAAAATGTTAATAAAATTTTAAGAGAAGGGTGAAATAAGAAAGATTTGATTGCACAAAATTATAAAATTACAAGATGAACTGATTATACATACATGATAAAATTTCAATAAAAATAAATAACAAACACATTAAGATTTGATTACACACAAAATATAAAGAATATAAAGAATGGGGTCACAGAATTGTGACCCCGTTCTTTATCTTCCTTCAAAGGCTGATGAAAATTAAAAAAATATATAATTTGGTTTTAAATATACTCAGTGAACTGACTTCCCTGATGTCTTTTGGAATTGTATTCCATAACTTTGGTGCATAGTTAACAAAGGCTGCGTCCCCAATTTTCTTTATAATACATCTGGGAGTCACTCGTAAGCCTGCGTTGGATGACCTTAGTGTTCCAATTTGTACATAACTGGTCAGTGAGTTTGAAATGTAACTGGGTCCTGTGCCATTTAAGGCTTTATAAGTGAGAAGGAGCATTTTAAAATCAATTCTGTAGGTTACTGGTAGCCAGTGCAGGGAAACCAACTCTGGAGTAATGTGCTCTCTCTTCTTGGTTCTGGTTAGTAACCTAGCTGCAGAATTCTGAATCAGCTAATGTCTGTCTGTGGTACTTTTTAGGAGGCCGGTGAAAAGTGCATTAGAGTGATTATTTACTTTTTCAATACTTCAACATATGAAAGTGCGACACTGAACCCCCAGTTCACTGATTATTCTGATTATTTGTTTTGGCACTTTCTACAATTTTTTGGTTAAAATTGGTTATCGCATATTTAGCATGAGCTGTTGTAAAATTCTCCCTCCAATGTCCTCCACGCTGAGTACAGCTTACTATATTCAAGTAGAAGGTACAGGGTTCCATTATGCAAACACAACATTCATTCATTCATATGTGACTAAAGCTCGTCAATGAGTAACTAACCTGGGATGAAAGAAATAAGAACCAGTGAGACCACCCAGACAAGCGTGTCTATTAATGAAAGGGGTGTGTCCTGTCCCATGTGATGGTTGGTGATTACATAATGCTGAATTTGTCCTCTGTACTTTTTATTTTTTAACGGTTTTTAACTAATTTGCCTGCTCTAGGTGCATGTAAAGGTACCGACTGTAGACTAGAGGGGGTTAAGTTCCTTGCTCAAGGGCACATCAGCCAACAATCAATTTGAATCAGGCATGATTAAAAAAAAAACATCCACATCCTCCTATTATGAGGGAGAATGCCTTCAGGGGAATCACAGATTTATGAAAGTACATTTGTTGTCGTAGCAACAGGACAGCAGTGTCCAGTGTTATTCTATCATCAGAGCCATTCTGCTCTTTTTTTTTTTTTTTTTCATCTCTGGCTGCTGTTGTCCTCAGCATCTCAATCAGAGGTCAGCCAGCGGTGAATGCCAGCCCAGATGATACCTCCAATTTGCCTTCAATAGTGCTTTTATATGTTCCCTCTATTCATTTAAACGAACTGGTGAGGTTAATTCCCACGTTGCTGTAACTCTATAGGGTACTGTATGGTGCCACAGGCAGGAATGCTGAGACAACCGCCACAGATAAGATCGTGACTCCTTTTGTTGGGTGAATGCTCTGCCTCATGTTTCCAGAGGAATCCCTTCTCATCCAGACCTGATGAAATAATCCTGGCAAAGTGTAAGACAGCAAGAAAAAGAGCTGAGAGAAACAGAATATAACATGAAGATATTGTGTTTTCAGATATTGTGTTGAGAGGTTTAATTCTACTATGCGTTCTATGTCGCAGTGTCTGGTATAGACAGTATTTGAGGATGTTTTGAGTACATTTCTGTCTTTAAGATATTTAATTGTCTTTTCAAGAGGGCTGTTAAATGATTACAATTTTAATCAGATTCATCACAATGTTTATTTGGATTAATCATGATTAAATGTTCATTGTTAATCTATATTAGTTTTGTTTCATTATCAATGAGCAAACAGACTCAACATGGGTGATGCCTTAGGGTTAGGATTAAAATAAACAAATACAGAAACTTTTATCCACTTTTAAAGGTAGGTTATCTTGGAAAAACGGTTCCTGAAAGCTATATTTTGAAAGTATACACACCCATGCCTCTTCTTCAGCCCACTCCTCTAAACCACGCCTTCAAAATACATGAACGCGCGAGCTGTCTGGAGCGACCACAGAGGTTCACGAGCATTTCATCTTTCATTTTCTCACTGACAGGACGAATACTCTTAACCAATTAGTATCTCTAAATATTATATAAACATGAGGTTATATTACATATGTAGTAGAAACAAGGCCACCTTTTAGCATCATTTTACAGCTCATTTTCCACTGTTAGCTGACGCCAGTGCTGGAAGGTCATACAGATGTTCACTCTTGTCCCGTTTCCTTCTTCATGTCCTTTATCCCAGCAGTTGTTTTTATCAAGCACAGTTTTTCCATTTCTTTTCGTACAGGTCGTCGTCGTATTTTCTGCCACTCTAGATAATCTGGGTGAGCTAACTCTGTGGGTTTAAAACAGCTAGGTTAAATCAGAGCCTTTGTAATAGAGCCTCTCCATTACAAGTGGAAAATGAATTGGGGTCTAAGGGGCTTAACGACAAAATGTATACTTTCTAAAGTACCTGTTCACTAGATTCTAAAGATATGTTATTTTTGTAACTTTGCTATGTATTTTATTTCACAAGTGAAACTGAAACTTACTCATGTGCTTTTTGTTGGGAAGTTTCTTCCTCCTGTAACATGCTAGCATTCAGCTAATGGGTGCTGATTGGCCAGAGAAGACTTGTGACTGTTTACGACTAGAACATGCATTATCTCAACCATGTTATTCACCTGGTGGTCATTTTAAGCTTAGGGTACAGAAGTTAAACGGAAGTGCACAGTTACACACGTTGTCAATCACTAGCTTCACTGAATGTTTGGGTTGCCAACATGTCGGTAGTGTGGACCACCAATCGCTCAATCATGCTGGAGTTAATGATCGATACTGTTAATAAATGGACGTGTAAGGACTGTAATATTCCCGGAGCTGTCTTGCTGAAAAGCTACAGTAACTGGGTTGAAGGCTACATACAGTTTAAGTAGGCTAATGACAGTGCTAGCATAGCATCAGTACTGACAGGCATGCTAACCACAAAATACCGCGATCGCCATCTAACAGCAGTACCACCCGGAAGAGTTCTTGGCTGTGTTCCAACATGCATGTGGTGAGTACATTTTTACTCACAGTACACTTTCTGTACTTACTAAGTGCACATTTTCAGCGGGTAAGTGCTGTTCCAATACCTGCCCCGTTTACTGGCAATGGTGTCAGAAACTCCAAAAATAAATATATCCAGTAGTGTATCCTTCATTATGATTTATTTATAATTTACAATGTATTTACACATGGATGGCCTGAAAATCGAATAAATAATATTTAAAATCCTGTTAAAAAGTAAAGTTATTATATGCAATTTCATTTATTACTGGTATGTAATGTTACATCTACACCACAAGGTGGAGTTTCTAGTTTATATATCATTACATAATGTCAGGATTAAAATCGTAGAAGGAGTGACAGTTGTAAAAAACAAACAAAAAAAACCGGAAAATTAAAATAAGACATTTTTGTTCGCACCATTAGCAGTTGTTTAAAGGGATACTGTCAGTGAGAGCCCCACGCCCCCAGCAACCCAGCGTAGCCTACCTGGCGATTCAGGAAACCATCACCGCGACTTCAAATAGTGAAACAATCTCTCTCTGCCCACCACACAAGTTTGAAGACGGTTAAATGATTTGTTTGATCACTAGCAAACTCCGCTCTACACTGGTTGTTGGAAGCGCGTGGGCACTGACAGTCTTTGGTGTGCGTCGGCTGTGTTTCTCCGCACCGAAAATAGTTCCCATACACAAATGATTAAGACGAGCCGTTTTGCCGTGAATCGCGCCTTCATTCACCATCGAAGTAAATGTCCTGTACACGGAAAGTAATGAGGAGACAAAATCAAGTACATTGATTAACTTTAGACGAGATACTTAGTTTGCGCCGCAAGAATGCAGTTAGTGTAGAAATCCAACCTGTGTTCATTGGCTGGGTCGCCAGGAAAATGCTTCCACACACTTATTTAGGTCTGGGAACAGTGGGGAAAGACTGAATTTGGCCTGGGGGTGGTGTATCCCTTTAATGTATAGGGAGCCTAAGTGACGCGATTCTATTTCCGGTCGATTTCCGGGCAATGGGACCTAAGTGCCATAAAAAAATGAACGCGAGTCAATGGAGGGATAAAAGTAATTTTCTGGTCCCGTTTGAAATGTGCTACGGTTTTCACATATGATGTATGTGAATTTTAAAGATACATTTTCAAATTGAGAAAGTACTCACTTTGGACAGGCATCAAAAGTTACGTTAGGTTTTATGTGAGAGTAAGTAATGGACTACAACGTTCGTCTCACAAATATGACGTCACCACCAAGCTTCACCATCAAACTCTTTGAAAATGGCTGTGACTTTGGCGGGCTTCACCTCCTTCTTTCAGGACGAAGGCAAGAGCATCAAACGTGGAGAAAACCCACTTTAAATTGGGGCATGTGGAAAGTGGCAGCTACTCCGGGGGAGAGATAGTTGGTCGAGTGAGAGCCAGCATGCGGGACAAGCTCTCGTCAGCCGGGAAGCGGTAGAAGGAACATGTGGAAATGGTGTTGTGGACCGACCTTAAGGGGCGGAGACTTAGGCTCCCTATCGGACTGTGTTTGATTCCGTAAACGTCATGAAAGACTACAATGAAAGAGTAAGAGACAACATTGTGTCGCTCAACTCCGCTCAACTGGTGTGAGTCCGTGGTGACGTCACACGCGCGCCCGGAGTGTAGTCCAAATTATTAAAGAGATTTACTCGCAAATGAATCAGCCGTTGGTTAAGAGAAGCAGTTGAAACGCACATCAATAATTACCATTTATTATGAAGTACATGTGTGTGATTCAGGGCACATGACAGACCAGACACCATTTTAGCATTTTATTTACCACTGAATACCATTCATTAATTCTCCGATCTCAGGCTCCACGAGCCTCCCGGAAGGGGAACAATAGGCAGCTGCGTACAATGTCCGGACCTTTGTCCCGCCCCTTGTCCCTTCCATTCGAGCATCGACCAAGGAAAAGGGTCTCGGAAATATTTCGACACACTAATCAGTTATGGGTAACGTATTCACCGCGTTAGTGAGACAAATATATTAACGGAACACAATGTGTTAGCTAATTAACATGCTCGTGAGCTTCTGTGGCCGCTCAAGACGGCACGCGCGTTCATGTATTTTTGAAGGCGTGGTTTCGAGGGGTGGGCTGAAGAAGAGGCACGGGTGTGTATACGTACTTTTCAAAATATAGCTTGTTTTCCAAGATCTCCTACTCTACCTTTTAAGTATTCGGTCTTTTCTGAACTTGCTGATAAATAACTACAACTGTTAGAACTGAAACCAATTATCACTCCTCTTTAAAAACCCCAGGCTCTTCTTCGGCATCAAACGAGTTACTGGAATAAATGCATTTTTTCAACTCGTATCCAAATCTTTCACCATGCTGACAGAGCTGGAGGCGGGGCGGGGGTGGGGTGAGGGTGAGGGGGGGGGGGTCCCACCCAAACGCCACCCGCCCAGGCAGCAGCAGCATCAGATCCAGGCTAGCTGTCAGCCAATGAATGGAGGCTGAGGACACGGCTTCACTAACCGGTTAACGGAGAAGACGACAGACAGACAGACAGACAGACAGACACGGACCAGCAGGTCTGCAAACGGCTGCTTCTTTCATTTCTGCACAACTGAACTTAAAGCACAGTAATAATGGAGACGTGCGACGCAGTGGAGAAGACAATCACAGACTTTTCAGGAAAATGGAAAATGAAGTCTTCTGACAAGTTTGAGGAACTTTTAAAAGCACTGGGTGAGTATGAAAGTATCTGGAGGCTCTTAACGTGCAGCCATACGTAGATCTGCTTTTAATTAGATTTAACCCAAAGGCGCAGAGTGGAAAAAAATGTTTTAAATGTTTGGTTGCATGCATTGAAATCATTACTTGCCTTTTAACCCATAAAGACCCACTGTTAGTTTTATTACCATATATTTATATTTATTCTGCTGCTGTCATGTTCTCTCTACTGTGCATTTTAAACATTTACTACCTTTTATACATTTTAATAGTTTTTCGTAATGTATTCATATATTTTATTTAGTTTTTTTATCTAATACTTGAAATCTGTGTGTTTTTGCACTGCTGGAAGTTGTCTTTTAAATGTCATTGTACACTGTTGTGTATGATGACAATAAAGAGCAT
>CM035793.1:45210033-45220033 GCA_020466265.1 Siphamia tubifer
TTTTACATCTATTTTTTCTTTCCATTTACTTATAATGGATGAAATGATCAAATGTCTATAGAAGCTAAATTAATCACTGAATTCATACCTAGTATGTGGGTTCATTGACTGCCGGTGTCACAAAATAGATGCCATTACATCGTGGTTCACTTTAAAAAAATTTTACATTATTTTTTCTCCCATTTACTTATAATGGATGAAATTTCAAATGTCTATAGCAGCAAAACTATCTGTTAAATTCAAACCAAGTTTGGTTTATTGGTTTTCAGTGATACTGAGTAGATGTCATTACATTTTGTCAAAAGTAGGTGAAAGTTCAAATTTTTTATGATTTTTTTTTTAATATCCATTTATTCTCCCATTCACTTACATATAATGGGTGAAATTTCAAATGTCTGTAGTCACAAAACTATTGGTTTAATTCATACTAATTTTAGTTTATAGAATTCCAAGACAAAATGCATTTGTGGGTGTCAGGAGGATAAGCAGCACAGTCCGTCACCTTTACACGGTGAGGTCATCAATCAGTCAATCAATCAATCAGCCTTATTTGTATCAGAGGTGTTCAAAGTACTCACATTCTGTACTTAAGTAGAAGTACAGCTATTTATGTGGAATAATACTCTGGTAAAAGTGAAAGTACTGATTCAACTCCTTTACTGAAGTAAAAGTACAAAAAAAAAAATCCAATTTCTCAATTGTAATAAAGTACAAAAGTAAAAAAAAAATTTTTTTTTCCATGAATGTAATAATATTATCTATCAAAAGCATCAAAATTAATCCCTTGAAAAGTTAGTGTGTAGAAATTGTGTTTAATTAGGTCATAGTTACTCAGGAAAAATGGGGTTGAGATTACAGACAGTTGAGATTAAAAGTTGTAAATATGAGATAAAATGTTAAAATTGTGAAATTAAAAGTCAAAATTATGAAATAATAGTTATATAACTATAATATATAAAGTTCAGTTCCTCTTGTCCACTGAAGTGACTAATATTCATACTGTCACATCTGTTTAGTTTGAAAAAGTAATGAGTCTGTTCTAAGAATGTAAAGAGTATAAAGTACATATATTTATATAAATGTAAAGAGTATAAAGTACAGATATTTATATAAATGTAAAGAGTATAAAGTACATATATTTATATAAATGTAAAGAGTATAAAGTACATATATTTATATAAATGTAAAGAGTATAAAGTACATATATTTATTTAAAAAATGTAGGAAGTAAAAGTAAAACGTTTCCAGAAAAATAAATACTCAAGTAAAGTAAAGGTATTTAAAAAAAAATAAAAAATCTACTTAACTACAGTAATGAAGTACTTTTACTGAGTTACTTTCCACTTCTCATTTGTATATCTCTTTTAATGATCCACAGAGGAAACCAAAGTGCTGTACATACAAATAGGAAAATAACTTAACATGACATGGGACCAAAACGATAATATAAAGACAAAAGAAAAAGTGCTCATTGTTGCTTCCATCTGGTTTCAGATTTTTGGAGGCCAAAGCACAGAACAAACAGAGTGCAGAATGCTTTTGTCTCTGCTGCAATGTGATATTATGTCATTTATTTATTATTCATTATTATTCATAGCACTGTTGGCTGCACACAGTTTGCTCTTGTGTGGATAATAAATGTTTTTTTAAGGGTCAACACTTTTACATCAGTGCAGTAGTAGAACATTAGCTTTAACCGTTACTCTCACAACATTCACATTTTATGACGACACCATAAAAAGTAAAATAAAAAGTAAAATAGAGCACATTTATTTTCCATACATCTGGTATGTTTTCATTCTATCTGTTGAATTCCACTGTTTTAATATACACCTGCATTAAACATTCATTTAATATCACTTTAAAACTATTTATGGGTGTTTTTTTTTTTTTTTACCTCTTCTTTACAAGCATGTCTCTTTTTTAAACATATTTTTATTTTAGATGATTTTATGTGTCAAAAAAAGACAAAAGTCTGAAATTATATTATTTCTCACAATGTTCTCTGTTGATTTTTTTTTTCTTCCAGAGACAGACGTTGGTGGAATGATAACATTTTTTGGTTTTAAAACTAATTTAGTAGTTTCCTACATGAAAATGATAGTTTTAAGAAATGTGTCATTTCCTGTTCAAGAAAGTCTAGAACACAGGTGTCAAACATGAGGCCCTGGGGCCAAAACCTGGCCCACCAACAGGTCTAATGTGGCCCATGGGATGAAGTTATGAAATGCAACAATTTTACTGATGATATTAATGATCAAGAACTTTAAAATAACTTTAGACCAATTCAATCTAACATCAGTCAGACCAGGAAAATAACTAGTATTCAGAGAATGTCTAAACTCACCCCTATTTTGTGCCAATCTCAAGTTTCTATGACAACCTGTTCTTGAACTAGAGACAATAATGTGATTTTGACCTTTGAGTGAAATACAACCTTGACCTTTAACCTTTACTCAAATGGATCATTGCATCTAATGCACATTAGCTATATGTATATGTCCCTGTAATGTAATGGTGATATCTACAGTGTTCATTGAGTTATAGAATATGTCTCTGCACACACACACACACACACACACACACACACACACACACACACACACACACACACAGACACAGACACACACACACACACACACACACACACTCTGATTACAATCATCTTTTCCAATGTCCATTTGTTTTGCAGATGTTTACATGTTTAGTTTGATTGTGAACATGGAAGCGCTCCTGCACAGCATGCTGGGAGATGGAGTTTTATATTGTTGAAACTGTACAGGTTGAACGTGAACATATATTTAACTGTTTTGAATGAACTATCTGAAGTTGTCACATCATTGCAGTCTTCCTGTACTCTGGTAGTCTGTTTATTATTCATTTTAATGCATCATTTATTTGTTCATATTTACTGTTGATGACTAAGTCATTTTATACAGGTCTAATACATAATATTTCTACTTTATATAATGTTATTTATAATGAATAAAATGATGTTATGGATAATAAAATCTAAATGAAATGAATCATTTCTTTCATTAACATATAGTGACATTGAAGGCACTATTAAATGCTAACCTTGAATGTTTGAAATGATATTTAATCATGCTAATTAAGGACAATAACCATAGCATATTGGCTGCTCATATGTGCCATCAGCTGACTCTGACCTTTAAATATTGGTATCCGCTTTAGAAAAACCCACATGGATCGACCTCTGACCCTTTTACTAATATACCTTTGACACCCCTGGACTCTTTAAACTAATACCCTCACACTGTTTTATGTTGTTACTAAGGACCATTTATTACTGTAGTAAAATAAATGTGTGTTTATTTTGTTGGGGGATATAAACTAATGTATTTAATAGAGATAATAAGTGTGTTTAAATGTATGGAACAATGAGACCT
Organism: Siphamia tubifer; assembly: GCA_020466265.1. NCBI lineage: Eukaryota > Metazoa > Chordata > Actinopteri > Kurtiformes > Apogonidae > Siphamia > Siphamia tubifer. The sequence goes on from CM035793.1 coordinate 45,213,444, forward strand.
GATGTAAAAACATTTATCTATAAACTCAAATCTCTGTAGGTTTTGTTTTCACGTTTTATAATGAACTCATGTGTCAGGAGGGAAATAAATGGAAACACTTCAATACACTGTGGGAAGTGGAATGAGTTCATATTTAGACAAAAACCAGCAGTATGTCCTTTCACTCGCAGCTGTGACCCCCCCCCCATAACAAAGCTCATATCACGTCTCTTTCTGTCGTCAGGTGTGAACGTGTTCCTGAGGAAGATCGCTGTGGCGGCGGCGTCCAGTCCAGCGGTGGAAATCTGCCAACAGGAGGAGAGTCTGTCCATCAAGACGTCCACCAGCGTCCGCACCACCCATGTGTCCTTCACTGTGGGTCAGTCCTTCAGTGAGACCACAGTGGACGGACGCCCCTGCACGGTAACGTTCCTGCATTTATGACTGTCTCTGTCTGTCTCTTTGTCTCTGTCTGTCTCTCTGTGTGCCTCTGTCTGTCTGTCTCTTTGTCTCTGTCTGTGTCTCTCTGTGTGCCTCTGTCTGTCTGTCTCTTTGTCTCTGTCTGTGTCTCTCTGTGTGCCTCTGTCTCTTTGTCTCTGTCTGTCTGTCTGTCTCTTTGTCTCTGTCTGTCTGTCTCTTTGTCTCTGGCTGTCTGTCTGTCTGTCTCATTGTCTCTGTCTGTCTGTCTCTGGCTGTCTCATTGTCTCTGTATATCTGTCTTTTTGTCTCTGTCTCTTTGTCTCTATCTGTCTGTCTCTTTGTCTCTGTCTGTCTCTGTCTGTCTATCAGCAACTTTACATAAAAGCCAAAACCAATTTCCATGAAATCTTTCGTGAACTTTGAAATAGTCCAGAATTGATTCCAGCAGATTTAGTGAATGTAGGTCAAAGGTCAACATTACCAAAAATGTGTTTTAACTATAAAAACAGATGGATGTTTTTGTCTTGTTGGCTATATGTGCAACATCGTGTAATTATAGATGTATTTGATGTCCATATCTGCAGTCAATCAGTGTAAAGATGATCAGTTCTCTGATTGGTCGGTTCTCCTCTGGTCCCGCCCTCTAGACTGGACTAAAACATAACATTTTTTGCAGACATAATATTTCAGTGCGTGCTATGGGATCACGAAGAGGTTTTCTAACAATATGGTAAAAATGTTTCAACAACCGACCTCCCACCCCCACATTTAAGAGCTAAAGCGTGTGTGGGGGCGGGGCTTTGTTGTGCCTGGCACCACTTGTTGATCTAATGTTCCCTTTACTCTGTCCAGGACTCAGATACTTCCGGATAGTTTGCTTTGTATATGTTTTACATGAAGTTTCCAGCTAATTTTTTTAATATTTTTTTTAAATCAACAATTCTAACTCTTAAAAACTTGTTTGGATCCCCCCTTCTCTATATCTACACCCTGTATTGGTACCTTTGCATAACACGAGTACATGCAAACCTGGAGTGTTTTTGGGCCAAGGACAGCACAGAAGACACATATGGAAACCATTTACAGACTACTAGAGTCCTGGTGATAATATATGTTCTTCATTCTTGATCCTTAGTCATGATGGATATCACTTCTGACAATGAACTTTAGGAATTTTTCTGATTAGTATGATGAAACTCATTCGCTGCTGCCCTTTAACTTCTTGTCCTTATACGCAGAGTTTTCCAAAGTGGGAAACCGACAGCAAGATCAGCTGCGAACAGACTTTACAAAAAGGCGACGGACCCAAAACTTCATGGACTCGAGAGCTGACCAATGACGGAGAGCTGATTCTGGTAATTGTTTCATTGCTCTTTTCTTGATTTGTATAAAAGTGTTTTAACATCAACCCCCCCATCCCACAACGCCCCCTCCATTCTGGCTCTTGTTTCTGTTTTCTTTCAGACAATGACCGCAGGGGACGTAGTCTGCACCAGAGTTTATGAGAGGGAATGAGGAAATTACAGAAATATGTTACACAATACTCCACTTCTGTGCCTCATGCATGGTTTACATTTACTCACCTTCTTTTTACTTTTTCATTTTCCCAGGCAGGCGTGTGTTGGTCAGCACTGACTATAAAGAAAAGATGCATTTGTATTTAAGTGTGTGCCTTTACAATAAGTTCCAGACGAGGGAAGAACGACTCAGATCCTTTACACGCGGAAAAAAATAATCGACATTTTACCAAGTGTATTTTTCTCATTTCTACACAAAGTATGTCATCACACCAAAATGGCATCATGACCTCTGACCTTGAAAGGTCAAACCCATAGTCTCACCTTTTGAGATAGATGTCCATTAAGAGTTAAAATATTTGTGAGGGGCGGGGTTTATTGTGTCTGGCACCACTTGTTTTTATTTAATAAACTGGAAGCAACTCTATGGAAGCCTGTTTCTGCCACTGGAGGAAAAAAATGCCCATGAAAAGTCATAATTATGAGATAAAAACATATAATTATGAGATAAAAAGTTTAAATTATGACATAAAAAGTTTAAATTATGACATAAAAAGTCATAATTATGAGATAAAAATTCATAATTATGAGATAAAAAGTTTAAATTATGTCATAAAAAGTCATAATTATGAGATAAAAAGTTTAAATTATGTCATAAAAAGTCATAATTATGAGATAAAAAGTTGAAATTATGACATAAAAAGTCATAACTGTGAAATAAAAAGTTTAAATTATGTCATAAAAAGTCATAATTATGAGATAAAAAGTTTAAATTATGTCATTAAAAGTCATAATTGTGAAATAAAAAGTCAAGATTCTAATTAAATTTTGGCCTTACAGAAAAGAACAAGCAAACACAGTAATAGATAAAGTCTCAGGCACCCCCTGTCCTTAGACCCTCCTTCTCTGCAAGAAAAAACTCCAAAACCCAGTTGGAAAAAAAGAAGACATCTTGAAGAGAACCAGACTGAAGGACAGATCCACTCCCATGGACGGACAGACTATAGATGAACGTCCATTTGTAGATGAAGGGGGGGGGGGGCAGGTCCATCCATCAGACAGGTGAGGGTCAGGGAGGAGGTCTGGGGTCAAAGGTCAGCACAGGACATAAGTGAGTCACTGCAGATCCTGTTGTCTATGGCTCCTTATACGGATACTGCTGAGAGAGTTACTATGGGACAGGTGACACCGGGTGAACAGTCGGACAAATTATAAGATAAAAGAAAAGTCAATTGTGATTTTTCATCAGGATTTTCCTTTTTTTTTTCGGCGGCAAAACAGGCTTCCATACTACTGCGTCAAATCAGGTGAAACAACTTGTTGAAGCTGAAACACATTGATTATATCCTAAATTCCGTCCAGTTTTGTGTGGTTATCCTAGTTTGCCTCCACTTTCCAACTGTTTTTCCTCCAGCTAATATGGAGCCATGAAGGGTTCTATATGAAAGTGACATTTTAACCCTTTGATGCATCCTGGTCACTCCAGTGGACACTTCTTCTACACCTGTTCTCTTATATATTCTTGGCTTTAGTTGTTTTAGTTCCATATCAGTCAGTTCATATCATTACTGTAACTGGTTTGTTCTTAATACCTGATCTGCACTAACACCTTTAGTTAACACTTTACATTACAGATCGTTAATAAGGTGGTAATTCTATGTTAGTTTTGATGTCATTTCATGGTAATAATGCCTTTGTAGCTGCTTATTACAAGTAACGGATCGCTAAGAAGGTGGTAATTCTTTGTGAGTAATTCTTCAGTGAAGCTCCGAAAAGGTAAAGGAGGGAAAGTTTCTACAAAGTACAGATGCTATGAAGACATGTTTCTAATTTCGCTGAATATTTATTTGTATTCTGCCTTAGAACACTGAAGCATCTGAAACCCATGGAAACATGTCTGTAAAATGTGTGCTTAAACAAGAGAAAACCAGGCGGTAACCATGGTAACCAATAATGGTTAGCTAACCTGTTCAAGGTAGCTATAGGTAGGTTTCAGTCACGTGACGATGATGATGTTGCGATTTTAGTAACCATGGAGACTGTTGCTATGGAGGAAACCATCGAAGATCAAAATAGTGAGATAAAAAGTCAAAATTACAACTCACTAAGTAAAACCAGAATTAATCTATATTTAAGGCTTGTAATGGATTATAAACTCACTGTCATTTTTGGAGAAAATTAAAGTCTTTTAAGTGCGACCTATAGTACAGCTGTAGTCCTGCTAGCCGCTAGCAGTAGCGACTAATGTCAACCATTATGCAACGCATCTTGATGTGTCTAGGTAAACCATAATACAACAGTGTAAATGAACATTTAACTACAATCGTACCACAATTATATATAGTACATCCACCAAAAAAGTTAGCATTGGAACACATGAAGTGGTTGCTGCAGACACGGGCATTAGCATTAGCATTAGCAGACTGCTCCTTCCCACAGCGAACGCAGATTTAAAATCTACTTTTTACGGCGTCTTTCCTACCTTTGTGAATGACAATCTTTTGGTACTCTAAAAAAATCATCTTTGCTTCTCTCGGTTAGAACGATAGGCGTAGCCGTAAACGACACCAACCATAGACATTTTCATCAAGCTACTTCACTTCCTGCCCTCCAGCTGAAAATCGCACGCTGACTCAATAGCAATGTGACGTCATGTGAAACCGCCCTATTGTATAGTGGACTTAGCTAGCTAGCATTAGCAGCTATGTTAGCATACAGTAAGCCAATGTGTTAAAAAGATATGTGGAACAACAGGCACATTTCATATAATTTAAGTTTATTACCACCTTATTAGTGATCTGTTACATGTAATAAGCAGTTACAAAGGCATTATTACCATGAAATTACCATAGAATTACCACCTTATTAGTGATCTGTAATTTAAAGTGTTACCTTTGTTTACATGTAAATAAATTGCTTGTTTTTAGTAGAATTTAATTAACAGTCTTCTTAAACAAAAAATGTGTTTTTTTAATTATTATTATTTAATAGTGCTCCAATATCGCATTTTAAAATCACGTTTCTTTAGTTAAAAGCTTAAACACATGTTTTCCAGGTGAGTGGGTATTTTTATAACTCCATAAAAAATAAGTTTATTAAAAAAATTTCAATCACATTGCTTTTTTCAGCCCTAAAAAGGATTTTTTTTACTAAGGTTCTCATAATTCATGCATCAAAGGGTTAATGTCATGATAAAAGTATATTCATTTTTATTACTTTTACAATAAACCAAAGCTGACTTAAAACATTTTTCAGACAGAAATGTGATGCACAACTTTTCTAACATCATTCTTACTGTGTCTAAAACATTTTGAAGTTGTTAATAAACAGTTTTCTATAAATGTTTGGTTCCCAGAGGTGTTTTTTTTCTTCATTAAACCACGTCAATGCTTGTTTTACAAAAGGGGTCTCAAACATGGGGCTCGGGGGCCAAATGTTGCTCTCTAATGTTTCCAATGTGGTCTGTGGGTGAACTTTTAAAGTGCGAAACATCCACTGTGGAATTAATTTTTATTTAGGTTCCACATACAGAATAATATGCTCTACAATCAAATAATAACAGAATATAATGACTCCATATTTTCTTCACAGTTTGATGTGGGGCAAAAAAAAGACATAAATAAATAAATAAAGACAACTTCAAATTTTTGTCTTTAATTTAATGCAAAAAAAAATAACATTACATTAGGAAAATATTTATATTTACAAACTATCCTGTAACAATAAAATGTGAATAACCTAATTCACTAGAGATCAAATCAGGCTGAATGTGGCTTCTGATAGAAAATTAAACACAATTATAACCATTTTCTGCTTCTATTACTAAGTTTTTAGTGTCTTTATAGATTCCATTCACAATTAAGTTGAGGCAGAATATTGTTGAAATTACACTTATTTTCCTGAAAAAAAAATATGGTTTTTTCAGTGTATTCAAACATTTTTTGTTGTTGTTTATAAAAGTAATTTCACAATTTTGCACTAAAAGGAAAAATGTTTTTTGTTGTTGTCATTATTTATAGATTATTAAACTATTTTTCAGATGAAGCTTAAATGTGGACCCTGAAAGAACATGCGTTTGGACCCCTTGTTTTCCACTCCCATTTTCCAGGCCTCACTCGTCTCATTCCGCTGTTGTCAGTCTGTGTATCACTTTACATCAGTGTCTGCCACTCATTCTATTCTCCTGATTATTCCACACCCTTTCTCCTCCATCCTTCAATTAGCGTGTCCTCTGTGTGCTCTCTGTCAACACAGCTCACAACAACATGCACTCAATTAGCTTGAAAACTCCCTAAGACAATGCGTGTCCTGCCAACGGTGCTTTGAAGGACATTTGGCAAAGACGGCCGGGAAACAGGGAGTGGGAAAAATAACTGAGGGATAAAGAAAGGGCAGCCATGAGAAAATTATTTCATCGCATCAGGAGGATATCCATCGACGGCTCCCTTTTGCAGCTGTACCTACTTAGAGAATGAGCTCAATAAAAAAAAAAAAAGTCCCCCACCCTTTTTTTCTGGCTCTGCACCCAGGTATTACTGCACAGAAGGGACATTCCTAACTGTTCCTTCTGCAAAACTTATTCCATTTGTTGCAAAGAAAGCACACGAACACATTTGAAATGAAAGAAGACACTAATTTTAATTCAAAGTTTTTTCACATTTCTGATTTAGCTTA